>JEMP01000015.1:375443-736848 GCA_000738655.1 Venturia pyrina ICMP 11032
GGGGGGGGGGGTTTGCTTATAAGGTGGAGATTATTTATATATCTGCCTCTCTTTTGGAGCTACTTAGAAGGTACGAGGACGGGGAGGGGTTGCGCTGGCGGTTCGTGAGATACCTATCCTGTATCTGACTCGTCTAATTCGTCTAGTTCGTTCCTTGTGATTCGCTATGTATAGGGAGGTGGTAAGAAACGGGTTTTTGGAGTTGGGATTAGGGATAGGGGAAGAGGGTTATAGTTTTTTTTAGGCGTAGATAGTAGGTAGATATACGGTATGTTTTCTTTTTCGTTTAGAGGAATAGGGATTGCGAGATACTTGGTAGCCAATAGAATCGTAGATTCTCGATTCTACGGTATTCATGAATTTCCTGTAATGCTTAAGATTGAGATCGTTAAATATTTACTGGTGAGTACACTCTTTTTGAGTCGAGGGACTTTTGAAGTAATGATTTCTTCTTTCAGACTATTAGTTTGGAAAAAGGATGGGAATTAGTATAGCTGAGTATTCTTGGGTATGTTATTACTGGGTAGATTAGACCAGGGTAAGGTACTCTAGGATCCCGAGACTTAATAATAATGGAAAGTAGTCGCTCTTTTCTTATGTGAATGTTACACCAATAGGATAAGTACCTTCGAGTTTAAGTTTGAGAGGGCATTGAACTAATGAAGCTATTGCTATGTTAGATCACATCTTGATCACAAGGAGTCTGCTATCGATCCGAATACAGAGAAGCAACAATACAGATAACCGTTTCCGAAAGTATCAAAGACGCCCGTAGAGAAACAAGTAGCAAGCCAGCAACCAAGATCCATACATGACACTTCAAGAAAATAAAAAAAGTCGTATCAACCAAGCGTGACTCTATCACTCATCATCACTCGAAGTATCCTCCTTGCTATCCTCACCATCACTCTCACTATCAGAAACGGGCGACTCCGGCTCCATCTCCCTTTTCTTCTTCCCATTCCGTGTCGGCGTCTCCGCGCCTGCAACAGATTTTCTCGAAAGCTGCTCCCGAAGAGGTGTGGGTCGTTGCGATGATCTCGACTTGGCGATGTATTCTTTTTCTGGAGACCATTCGTCGTACCGAATACCATCATCACGCGCGAGATTGGCATCCGTCTGATCTTGATGTGCGAGGCGGATATAACGATCGAACTCGGTTGTGGCTTTACTCACTTTCTTGAAATGTGACTTCTTCAGCGTTGCGACCTGGTATTTTTTCTTCTGCGCTGCCTGCTCTGGATCCTTGCTCTTTGCGATTTTGATGTCGAGGTCGTATTCTGCGAGTGCGATGGCTGTTTGGAAGGCGTTTCTGATTTGGCGGCCGTTCCAGGTGGATTCCTGGTCTTCGTTTTTGTAGTAATGGGATTCTGCGAAATCCATGATTTCCTTTTTGTCGTAGTCGATTGTGGGTCTTTTCATGCTTCCGTTGACTTCTTCGTTGCGCTTGTGGATAAGGCCAAAGCAGTTTTCCCACAGTTTACGCGTGGATTTAAGGTCTAGTCGCGGGTAGTAGAGGGGCAGATGAATTCGGGATTTGAAAGCCTCGTCAAAGGTACCGACTCGGTTGGTTGTGAGGAAGAGAATTCCTGGGTAATACTCCAGAATGCGGAGGAAGACTAGATGGACCGAGTTAGATGAGCCGTCCAATATCAGCTGCGATGCAGTACTTACCTGAGACCAGAGCGTTTCGTACAATCTTGCCCCGTTCTCTCTTCTCTAGAAACACGTCGGCTTCGTCGATCAGCAAGATGCATCTCCACTTGTGCGCTAACTTGAAGTGCTTTTCCATATTTTCCTCCACCATATCAGGTGTTTGCCCGATATCTGCACAAGTAATTGGATACAGAGGACGTTTTGTGAAAGCTGCCACGGTTTCGGCAGTACTTGTCTTGCCAACTCCAGGCGCGCCATGAAGTAATATGATCTTTCCCTTACCCTTGCCTCTTACTATATCCATGGAGGAACTCTGTCCCAGTGGTAAATGCGGTTCACAACCCTTTGCGCCGCTCGGCACAGAGTGATCCCTCAACAGGGCCAGCAATAATTCTTTGTGTCCTTCTGGCAGTACCAGTTTGTCGAATCCGCTATCCACGGCTTTCTCTTCTGGAAGATCTTTCACCAGATTGATGTCCAAGGATCCTGAAGTTTCGTTAGCGAGCATTCAGATATTTTATAATGTCTACTCACGCCATTTCCGGCTACGGAGTTCATATGCCAGCACATCGCGAGGCAGCGTCTGTAACATCCGGTCAGGGATGACATCGTGCTCAGCCGAGAGGACATGGAACAGCTGTCGGTTTGCGCGGTAGTATCTATCGTGTCGCGCGTAGTCGAACCAATTATCGTCATAATTGGACGTCTTACAGACGGTGCACCAAGGTTTGTCGCATAAAGCTGTTCCCTCCTGTGTCTCATCATAGTGTGGCGAACTGAGAGGAAGTTCCGCGTAGACGGGCTCGTCTTGGTTGCCAAAGCGATAGCCTGTTTTGAAGTCTACGATGACTTCGCCGTGTATCTCTTCGATTTCTCCGGTCGTCAAGCCATCGTAGTATCTGTGTGCAACACGATCCAATGCTCGAAACTTTTTTCCACGCTCCAAGAGCGATTGCTGATCACTGCCACGGGATGTCGCGTATCTTTGTGGGTAGATTGGGAGGTTCCCAATTTCTTTCTCGCCTTCGTAGGGCTTGATGCAGAAACTTCTACCAACATGAAAGTATTGGTCGCCATTGAATGAGGTGGATGCGCAATCCACATAAAGGGGATTGGTCATGCCTATCTTATAATCCTTCCCGCCAGCATCATCTCTTACCTTCCCACCGCTGTCTTCTTTGATGCCGTCCTCTCGACAACATATTGCTCTGCGTCCACCAGTGACATGGTACACGCAATGAGCCCTAGGGTAGTCTTCGCCACCTGCTTTTTTAGTGACGAAAACGATATCCCCCGGGTTAAAAAGATGCCAGAGATGCTCAAAAGCCAGCTTTTTGAACTTCCCAGCAACAATGTTTTGACGTCTCTCGATTTCTTGTCCCAACTCTTTAACCATATAGTCGGCAAGCACTTGCAGGTGGTCGACGAGGACTTTTTCTTGCTGCCGCTCCGTCTCTTTCTCTGTGCTCTCCTCTTCTGATTTGCTTTGCCCCTCAGTCAAAGGTCTGACCAGCGCATCAATATTAGAGTCACTGCTCTCACCACTGCCATGCTTGCGCTCGAATGCCAACTTCTTCGTAGCCAATGATTCTTCGATCTCCTTAGCTTTGACGACTAGGAGTTTGAACGGCGGGACCATGATCATTGGGGTTTGAACAGTAGCATGGTCGCTAATTCGTGACAACTCTTTAACCAGTACGCTAGAATTGATCCGAATTCGTTGTGGCTCTTTCTGGAGCTTCTGATCATACATCGTCTTGGCGTCTGATGGTGGAGAATCGTTCTCATTTGGCCCGAAATCGGTTGATTGGATGGCAGTAGCAGAGTGGTGGTATACGACGATAACATGGTCATCGAGAGAAGGCCACGAACTAGAGGGACCTGATGTCTTCCATTTGTCCATGGAGACTCTTTTGATATCGGGAATAAGATTTATGGTTGCTTCGAACTGCTTAGCGAGGAGTTCTCTGATGCGAGCAGGATCAGCACTAGACTACTGCACAATTGTTCAATGCAACTTACTCCTCTGTTTCCCATCTTTCTTCCTCGTCCTCGTCCTCGTCCTCGTCCTCGTCATCCTCGTCGCCCTCCTCGACTTTGTCTTTATCGTACTTCACAGCGCTGACGGCCTTGCTCTTGCTATCAAACATGATACTTGGCTCTGGCTTACTTTCCGTGTTTGGCTCTCGTTCTGGCGTATCTGCGGCCATCTCGGCGTCGTCATCCAGGCTACCGGTGATAGCGACTTTGCTCATAATTCTAGTTTCCTCCGAAGGTTCCTCCTCTTTGTGCTCGGCAGGAAGCTGGTTTGAGAATTGACCATTCTCCTTGTCGGTGAGCGCAGCAGTAGACTCGTCGGCTGCTTCGTGTTCTTTGAGATCTACGACACTGATTTGATGAACTTCAGCCTTCAATGATGTTATGTCTAATAGAGTGGTGGTTGCATTCTGAAGGGTATTACAGTCGGAAAGCAGTACTGGCTGTGCAGCGGCCATGATGCGAACAGGATAGGACGAAAGGGCAATGATTGGTGTAATCTTCGGGGGATATCTGAGAGTCTGAGGGCAGGCTGAAATCTGTTGAGTGAAGGTGCTGCTGCTTTAAACGAAGTATTCTTGACAACATCAGTGACTGTCTCCGAGCTCTCCTCGAAGTCAACACAGCCTTGTTAGGTATCACAAATATAACATGGCTGTCAATTTCTCCGTTTTAGTCTGCCGCCAATGATCAAGCTGAGGTAACAATGGAGTTCAACGTTGCATAGTTTCAGGGCGAAAGTCGTACGTCCTGCTGTACCCACGGCTCTGGCCTTTAACGACTTAAATCCGATCAGAAAATTTTCAATGTAAGGCGAAAATATTAAAATTCTGGCAAGATTCTTGAACATGAGTTGCCAGAAAATCATCGATATCGATATAGCAGAGGGCTTCGACGTTGTTGATCACTTCGTCGCGACGGGTCGAGGGGTAGAGAACTGACGGAGCCACTGTATCGGTGCGATGTTGGATACTCCGTGCTCCTGTGCCTTTTGATCCTGGTGCACCATATCGAATATGGTGGCCTGCATACAGCCAATGTTACCTCAACGAGGCGGAGTATTTACCAGCCAGTAAATCCTCTGCCAGAGATAGTTGTACGTCTTCGTCATTCTCCTTAACTCAAGCTGCATCGACAGGCATCAAGCCGGGAGGAGCGGCGAACGACTTGATTGGAAGTTTCGTCGACATCTTATGCGTGCATAATCAACAAGAGCCATCGCTTGCTCGAATTTCTTTCGCACAATTTGTCGCGCTCTCAAATCGCAGACATGGCCGATCGCACTGCTGATATTTTTCGAAGAGGATCAGAGACGGAGGTTGTAGTTCGGTACATGCATAAGAACTTGAACGGATCGATACATCCTGCTCTCGACGTCAAGAATTTGGAATATGCTGAAGTCGAACAACAATGGTTTCCCGAACCATCATCATCGTGAGTCGCTCGGGTGGCGGCTTCAAACACAAACTAAAACTATCTCAGCGAAGGTCAATTATTGGAGCGTGAGGTTGAACTGCTGCGACAACAACGTAATCCGGATATGTAAGTTTAAAATCGAGTAAAGCGGTCTGCAAACCAATGCTTAACACTCATCGAAGCGATTTGACCGCGATTTACGCGGATTCAGATAAAGCTCGAGCTGAATTTTTGCGATCAATGGAGGAATATCAGCATGGTGCCGAAAAGCCATACAGAGTTGATATGACAATCCAAGACCGGCATAATTGGACAGATGTGATAGAAATCGCCCAGAAAGTCCAAGATCAGTACTCCAACCACAGACCGGACAGTGCTGGCGAAAGGATCAAAAATGTCGCTAGGAAATTCTGTGACCATTCTGCCACTCTAAGGACTTATATCGACCATTTGCCAGGCATAAGTCCATTCTCCTCGGTTCTATGCGGAGGTTTGAAACTTATCCTTGGGGTAGGACCAGCACGCCCACTTGTATTTGCACATACTGATGAACATCACCTGTCTAGGCAACTTCCCGCCTTGGAAAGGTTAGAGCATATGTGCAAGACGCTTTGGGCCGCATTCCGGAGGCACTCGAAGAGATTCAGGATCGCCTCAAGATATTCTATGACGAACGTCTGATGCACAAGGCAAACTCCGCATTGTACGTGTCTATACTTGACGTCCTGGGAAGAATCCTATCATTTTGTAAGAAGAACGCCATTAGTGAGTCGCCCACAATCGAGAGCGTTGTTCCTCACTTACAATGCTTTAGAAAAGATTATACATGCCGTGTTGGATGCGGACCATGACAGCAAAGCCATCCAGTGTAGTCTTGAGCGAATGAAAGTCCGTGTCGACGATTTCAACCATCAGACTAATACCTGCCACATGCGTCTGAGCAGTTATAGTCTCCTTCATCAGTCTGTGGGACATCGAGAGCTCAAGCTTCGCTTGGACTGCGTGAAAGGAACCACACAACTACTGCTTGGTACAGTCGAGGATGTGAGGGCTAAAGTTGAACAGATTTCAACAGAGTGGAAAGCAGACATGGTGCGAAAAATGGAAGAGAGACAGGTCGTTGCGAGAAAAACTCCCACAGTGAAAGATGTGATGTTCGTTCCTGGCTTTCGAAGAGAAATGTCCAAAGAGGACCACGCACAGATCCTGTCTTCCTCAAAACGCATGCCGTTGAAGGATCAAAATCGTGCAACAGCACTCATGCGGGATCCGAGGGTCTTTGATTGGATAGCTCGTCCGGTTTCTACGATGCTCCTAGTCAATGGTCGCTCAATGGCGCAGAAAAGGTCGCCTGTGAGTTTCGTTGGCGCCGCTCTTGTCGCTGCCCTGGAAGGTGCTTGCGAAGTTGACGATGACACAAACAGACTTGGTCGCATGTTCGTACTTTCTTTCTTCTGCGGCGAGCATGCAGTTCTCGGCGAGGATGACCGCGCTCATCCGCTGGGAATGATGCTTTCGCTGCTTGGACAACTTCTGCAATATTATCCAGAATTCGATGTCGAGCCAAACATGCGAAGAAAATGGAAAAGGGTTCAGGAGCGCAACTTCACACATCTAAGAAGCGTGTGCAAGCTCTTTGAGACCCTGATTCTGGCTCTTGGGCCGGATGCACGAGTCCACATTATCATCGACGCGCTTCGGTACTATGAAGACAAAAGACGACGCGAAGACTTGAGGACCATCACGCAATCTTTGCGTTCCTCTGCATCGTCGAAGTTTGGACCGATTGTGAAAGTCCTGTTCTCGGCACCGGCATCTTGCAGCTATATCCACAGAGAATTTGACGATGATGAGATCTTGAACATGCGGAGGGTCTATCCGAATCAGGTCGCCGTCAATACGGCGAAGTGGCAACGTGATATTATGGTGAAGATTGACGAGGTTTCATGCGATGATGAGAATGACAAGAAGGATTGTACAAACTCGAGGGCAGATTGTACGTAGCTCGGATGTCGATGGCGATGGGATGGGTGGTGAAGAGAGTGAATGAGAGAGTGAACGCGGCGTGAGCGGTGTCGTGGGTGTTGGTGTTTTCGACGGGATGGCCAAGCCGGCTCGGCTAATCTTGCTTATATAAGCATACCATCAACCATAAGATTTAAATTTTGACAAGTAGTTCTGGACCGACTAAAATGAGCACACTCCAACATCTCGAGTCTTGATAGAGTTTCTCCCACTGGTAGCCCGAGGAGCCAATTTCATTCTTCTTGGCCTCCTCTCCCATGTCAACCTCCATGTCCATTCTTTTTGACCTTCCCTTTATTCTACTAATCTACAGTCATGAGAATTCGACTGCCACCGGGAAATGCCCAAATCAATCTTGAATCTCCTTACCCATCACTACGAAAGGTAATCTAATTCTCCTCTTTCACTTGGAACATACTATGCTACACAGTTAAAGTCAAAGTCATGGTTGGGACAAAACCTTGAACATGATCATATCTACAGCCATCTAGAACTAAACGACGGAAAAGACCAAGGCGAACACTTGAATGACGCCTCCTCCTCCTCTTGTGTCATTCCTTTCACTACCCTAACCAACTCCTCCCCTAACTTTCCCCTTGCTTCTCGGGCTTCTGCTTCTGCTCTTCTGTCTCCTCTGCCATTTTCTTTGTTTTTCTCCCAAGCATTTTCGGCTATCATTCGATGAGCCAGTTACCTGGGGACACAATATCCTTTCCAGTCTTGTATGCAAATACCCAATGGCCCCTTTTCAAGTCCTGCATCTCTCTTGCCAGCACTGCTTTAGAGGTGGCCAATTTTGATTCATCATTGGATAAGGCCTAGGGTCAGTAAACGGGGTACTCTCTGTTCCCAGCTTGAGGTTTTCGGGTGTATTAAGCGCGGTGGAAGCGAGAAATATTTACTTTCCACAATATGATGATTCTGGTTTCTGACTGGTCAAACCTGGCTGAAAATGTAGCCATTGTATTTTATGTAGGAACGTAATCCTCTCTTCCTTCGAGCTGAGGTTATCTTTGCAATCGCATGCCACATAGTCATCGTGGACACAATTGAATTAGCATGGAAATCGTGTTGTCATTTCTTCTTTCAGGTTCAACTACTCTTCATGAACCTGCAATGCAAATCTTCAACACCCCAACTCCAAGCCTATAAAGCGCTTTATGAAGGTCCGTAGAACTAAGTCGTGTGAGGTTAAATACTCATACAGGAGGTTCGTAAGGTGTGACCAGCATGTTGCTGAAACTGGGAGAAAATTTAGCATGAATTTTAACCCCAAAGTCGTTCGAAACTTACCTCTCCAACCTGTCCTTTCCGCGAACCTCTTCTACTAGCAAGGGCATCTTGACCACGTTGAACTCATCGTACAATTCCTCAATCTGATCGAGGTACTTCTTTTGCATCTTCCGTCGGGCGTTACACTGCTCGCACGGATTGTCCTTCTTTGGGAAGAGCAGCTGATTCACCACGATAGCATGCGTGTCAATTTCATAACTGCCGAGTTCCTGGATCATACGCTCCGTTTCGTACAGGGACAAGAATTCAGGTATACACACGCACACAAATGTGGTCATGTCGGCGTTCTTGAACTGCGTGTTCACTTCTGTAATGGTCTCGCGCAAGTCCTCCATCTTCTGTATGACTTCGTCCAGGTTCTGGCCCCCAGGTAGACCACCACGGGCACCAAGGAAGGTATTTAGCATGGGACCAAACTGCGTTGATAGTTGCGAGATCTTGGCGAGAGCCTTTTCCATGACTGTTGGGAATTGGAGGAAACGTAAGGTGTGTCCCGTAGGAGCGGTGTCGAATATGATGACTTCGTAGGATAGAGCTTTGACTTGCTTGAGGACTTCGGCAAAGGACATGGCCTCGTCTACACCAGGTATCTGCATAAAATGTTAATACTAGTCCTCAATGTTTTCAAACCAGGGTCACTCAACATACACTGAAGGCCAAGTCTTGCATGGTGTTTCCGAGTCCACCAAGTCCGTTCATTGCCTCGTCTGCTCCCTCACCACCAGCTGCCAACAGATCCTGTATGCTACCATTTGGGTCAATTTCCATAGCGCTCAAGTTCGTGAACCCGTCAATCAATCTAGCATCTTTGCCAAACTTCTGGTTGAAAGCGTCGCTGAGGTTGTGGGCGGGGTCGGTGGATATTAGGAGAACGGATTTGCGATGCTTAGAGAGTTGGATAGCGAGAGAGCAGGAGGTTGTAGTCTTTCCCACACCTCCTTTTCCTCCGACAAAAATCCAGCGTAGAGTCTTCTGCTCGAGTATGGACTTAAGAGTAGGCTCCATGGCCTCAAGGTCGTCGCCGTCAATGAGCGCTGTGGACATTTTGGAGGTATGTGATGAACTGAAAACGAAAATGCGATTGAGGTACTGTGAAGGCTATTTCTTGAGGGCGTGAAGGGTTTCAACAGGAAGTAGTTCCTCGTCGTGTTGCCGAAGCGAATGTTGCCAACACCCATGGACGTTCGCGACGTGTTTTCGAAAGTCAAGAGCTATGACGAAGCTTCTAGAAACATCCAATCAGAAGAGAGCCATAATTCGGGGTATACGAGTAGCAATGTCTTCGTCGTCCCTATTGTTCTGTGAGATTGAAAAATAAATTCCCGGAGAGTTTAGGAATATCTGATTTTTCTACTATAATGCTATACTGGGCGGGTGTGATATCTGATGCCCACAGGCTGTGCAAGCCCCAGATGCAGCTATGTTAGAACATGTGGGATTTGGATGCGCAGATTGGCTGTTGATATTCATTGTCAATACACCTGCACTACTATACATACCTGTTGCTGTCAGCTGAGACGTGTAGGCTGGCTGGTCTACTTAAGGCCAACAACTCCCCCGATCTCTCCCTAACATCTTCATCTCAAAACAACAGCAGTCCGGCATACCAATCAGTCCCGCATTCAACTCAAGTACGACCATATAACAATATCATTGACGTTAAAAGCTGATTATAGAAGAAGAAATCCAACTGAATCCTTAGAATCACCCGATCCGAAAACACCATGCCTCCAAGCACCACCTCCACGACCTCTTCCGTCTCTTCAGTCATCAAGGGCAACGTCACGTCTCACTACTGCAGCGAATCATGCTCCTGCTGCGGAGTTAGCGAATCCTGCTCCTGCGTCGTCATGTAAAGAGTCCAGCTTGGATCGAATGCAAGAATGAAAACGATGAAGGATGGATAGGTAACGGAGGCAACGACATGCGCCGAATTACTAGTAGGAATTGAAAAGGATGATCACACTTGAGTCACAGCATGCTTTCGGTAGCTTTTAAATCGACTATGGATGATTCCTCAATGTCAATTCTGATCCATACCTGCAAAAGGAGACATGAAGATAGTGGTCTCCACGAATGATCCTCGTTTGCGTCTCCTCGCCACAGAACGAGGCTGAGCGTGGTTTGCTTCATCACCGTCCCAGGGCATTTCTTCCGTTATCACAATTTATCCATTACAGTCCAGAAACACTCATCATTTCAGGATTCTACGAAACAATTTCCTTGCTTTCGTACGAGGCTGAGAGACCAGAGCTTTCGTCATCTTGACTAGGGTATGCGGGGGTAGGTCCGAATAGGGACACGAGCTACATTCAAGCTCCACCAAGCTTCCTGCAATATGTCGTCGATCTACATACATAGCCACACTAGTTACGGACCTATCTCTATACACGTATGCGAACGTAGGTATTTAAGGTTCGGTATCACGCTGTTGAAACCAGATTTTACATTTCACTCCAACTCACTTCAATCTAAGAACAAACTTCTGTTCTCGTGCAAGACAGATTCAGTCCAAATCAGCATACAAGACCTTTTATATCATCGTAAGACTCCCTTACTTTCTCACAACCAATTACCAAACTTGCTAACTTATTCCCCAGAACCCAAACCATCCTCGTCAATCCAATTCAACCAACCAAACCAAACCAACGAAAATGCAACCATCAACAACCTCCTCCATCTCTTCCATCGTCAAACCGGCAGCACCCCATTACTGTCAGGAATCGTGCTCATGCTGTGGCGTCTCTGAATCCTGTGGCTGCGTCGTCATGTAAACTTAGTTCTGCAGGAAAAGCAAGATGAATGGAATGAGAAACATCACGAGGCCATGGAAACCCTGTTACGAAGCCCCGATGACTTGACACATGAGATTTAGCCACAGAATCTAACATAACATCAATTCATATTGTTGGGAACTAGTTCATGACACTGTTCGCGTCTCACCTTCTGTCCACCAATGGCCTAGGCAAGCCGAGAATGTGAAAATATTACTTTTGTATCACCCACCTAGACACTACTTTCAACGAGCACAACCTCACAGCCAGCCCCTGCAAAGTCCAAATTCGATCAACGGGGGAGAGCCCAAACCTAGCAAATCCACAACCTTCACATCGCCTTCTCCCACGCACTCAACAAACAAGGCTGACCCCCCAAAACCCCCTCCCACAACCAACCGTCCCATCACCAACCCACTCGAACCAAAAAAATCCTACCCAAAAACCCCAGCCCCAAAAAACAAGCAACCCACCAACTCATCTTCCTCCCTCAACCTCAAGAAAAAACCCCATTCCCTCTCTCGCCTCTCCCCATCCCAATCAGGATACCCCCGCAACCAACAAGGCTGAAAACCAAAAGGGCCACGTCACGTCACGTCACGCCACGCCGCTCAACGGCCAACGCCAACCACTGTATCGATACACAGGTATATATGCCTTATCGAAGCTTCTCTTAACTTGTGCCAGATCTGTATATCACTTGAAACTACTGGTATGGCTTCATACCATCGGGAAGGATTGAGAAGCGCGTTGCGCGTTGCTGGATGATGTATGCATAGCCACAGCTTGAACTGACAATATAGAGATGAATCGACATTAGCGGAGGAGAAGACGATGAAAAGGAAAGAGGAAACTTGATAGAAGCGAGGGTGAAGAGAAGATGATGAGGATACGGCCATGGCATAATGAACAACAACTCCAATGAAATCTTTTGCTTAGTTTGATCCGTACCATGCACGTTAATCAAGGGGTATATAGGTACACTAACATCTTTCCATCCTGATATTATTGTGAATTTGACCGAGAGCCATCCGTAAAAGCTTGTCCCTGTTCTCCTGTACGCCGTAAACCCACAAAAGCATGCTCAAGTCTCATCCAGCCCTCCCTTCTCAACCCATCTTCCCTGGTAGATCATACTGTTTCTTACTACTCCCGTTCAATAGTCGTTGTAGGAACCATCGTATTCTCCGCGGTAGTCATCGTAGAAACTTTCCTTGCCGAATTCATGTCCCATCACATCGTGGTAGTCATCGCCGTCATCGTAGTCATCGTCGTCATCCGAGTCTGGGTCGACGCAGACAGGCCTACTGCGTGAAGAAGCGCTTTCCTTTATACCCTTCGACTCTTCGATCACGGTGCTCAATCGTGAATTGGTCGTTGTCTTGTAATTACCGTCCTCATGTATAGCTCGTGGCGGCGGGAAATCGTCATCCCCATCATCCTCGATGCCGCGTGCTTCGGTCGGAGTCTCCACAATCACGCCATCAGAGCGGAAAACATCGTCGTCATCATCGTACTCCGAGTTGGTGAAGCGTTGCGGAAATCCCTTGTTGGCAAACGGAGCGACATTCTCCTTCAAGCTGGAAGCAGAAGAACTGTTGCGAGTGCGTCCTCCTCTGACTGGCTCGCTTCCTCCACATGACGAAGTGGTGCGAGTGCGTCCACTCTTCTCTGGCTCTTTTCCTCCACACGCCTTCTTCAGCATCTCCTCAGTGTAGAAGTCTGGGTCATTGCGCATAGCGTCAAGGAGTTGATCGGCTTCCTGCTGGCAAGGATCATCTGACTTGAGAGAGAGACATTTTGCTGCTTGCTCGAGGAATCTGCTGGAGAGCGATTGGCCTTTTGAGTAGTGCTTGGTGAACCAGTACTTGTTCTTGCCATACGTGGCTTTGGCAAATTCCTCGCGAGACAAGGGTTTGAAGTTGGCGGGCTTCGAAGTGGACTTTTCTTTTTCGCTCATTGCGTGCGGAGATAGGCTGTCCATGCTTATGGTGTCGGTATTCTGCCATCGTTGTTAGCAGTGTAATACCGGCGTGGTGTCACCCGTTGGAAAAGTCGGTTTCAAAGCTTGCCTTAGTAGTTGCAGTAGAGACGGGCATTGTGATGAAGTGAGTGACTGTGTGTGCGAGAGCAAGAGGGAGTGAGGGTGGAGGAAAGGGATTGATTGAAGATGAATCCATCGTGGTTGAAGTACAAACCAGGAAATTACAAGTGGGCGGGTCGACGCAAGGCAAGAGCGAACTCTGCGAACCTTCACTTTGACGAATTAAGAAAGACTTCACACGTGGCTGCATTGCAATCGTTCCAAGAGTCAGTTTGCAGTCAAACACACTCAAAAGTACAGCCTCGAGCTAACGGAGTCGTCACACTCGAGGAGCCAAACAGTGACCTGGACGACAGTGTCAACACACCGGTCAGGTCTACTAAGCACTTCTAGGTGGGCCTCTGTTTGCCAGCAGAGCAGGTACGTGACGAGATACAATCGGGTGTCAGTGGCGGTGAATATCTGAGGACTCACGAACTGGAAAAGTGGGTCTTTGGAGGAGTGCAAACATATGATTCGAGTAGTTTTTAACGCCGTTGGGCAGCTATTTGACCCATGCCTGACCTGTAGTGAACCAGGGAACCACTCCCAAGTGATACGCCCGCTGCGAAGACCCCGTGTAGTCGAACAATGCCTTTACTCGTCGTCATCCTCACCCTCTTCCGATTCCAAGGTGGTCTGCGCAATTCCTGCAGAACTTCGTTAGCGTTTTGCATTTCTCGGTTTTCGGTTTTTCTAGATGGATAACACGTACGGTCCAAATCTCGCTGTCCGGACTGTGTGATTCTTCGACCGCCCTTGTCCTCATCGTGCTCTAGGACACCAATCTTCTCCAATGCCTGCATGACCTTGCGCTCAACGGCTCCGGAAGCATCAACGTGGTGGGAAGGGGCGCATCCGCGGTTCTTGGTTCCTCCGTGGGCTTTTCTTAATCGACCAACACCAACAGTCTTTCGCAGGTAGATGTGACGAGCGACAGCGGCGGCGCGGACGTAGAACCTGAAATATTTCCATAAGCCCAAATCCCTGTGTATTCAATCGGGAATGCCTTACCAGTCGGGGTTTTGTGGTGGGAGCTCCTTTGCGGCGGAGAGTTTGACAGTGTCTACCCAAGCTGTTTGTAGAAAATGGCACCAAGGTCAGCTCAAGAACCGAAAATGGTATGCAAAGATCCCCCAATTACGGGATTCAAACAACTGGGTATGTGTAGTACGGACCTGGGATTGGCAGACGACCTTGTCGCTTGAGGAAATCGGCGTAGGCTGTGATGAACTTGTCCGCCTGGCGCAAAGTCAGTACTTGGACGAAGTGAGCAACCCGAGAGCGCTTCAGCAGGACTCACAGGGACATCTCGGACGCTGACTCCACCCATGATTACGGCTGTGTATAAGGGGGGATGTGAGGTGAGAGGGGTGGTCGTTGGAGTTGAAATTGTCGAAGGCTGTCGAGATCGCGAAATTGGGCGTGCTTAATTTTCGATGAGTGTGGAATCACGTGGACTCCACTTTTCCGGACGCGATTGACGCCTGAGATTCTTTCGTCAAGGACATCAATCTACGCTCATATGGCCATGGAACACGATCATTATCGACTTTCGTTATGCTGGCGAAACGCATCGTTAGATTAAAGATACGTCGCGCTGTATATCCGTCCATTTGTGCCGAATGTCGCGCTTTCTCGACCACTTTCCACCACGCAAGATGGCGGCCATTGGTAGCACAACCTCACCAAATTGAGAGCAAAGTATGGAGTCGTGGGGCGAAGAGAAAAACCACTTTGACTGTGAAGGCCATTCCTCAAGGCTCGCTCCCAGAAAATCCTCTCGATATCATTGATCCAGATGATGGACCTGCTTATCCGACCGTGGTCCAGCAGGCGAAAAACAATATGGAGAAGTTCTCTCATTGCGTCGTGCTAACACGCGTCGGCAATTTCTACGAGGTATTTCTTGTGATCAATTGTCGAGGTTCATATTGAAGGCTGACAAAACAACGCGTCAAGCTCTATTTTGAGCATGCAGAAGAATATGGGCCGCTATTGAACCTTAAGGTCGCTCAAAAGCCTACGCGTGCAGGTCCTGTGCCCATGGTATGTGAAGCTGATCTCTCATGTAGGCACAAGTCTAACGGCGAGCAGTCAGGTTTTCAATTTCCACAACTTGATCGCTATCTAAAAGTCTTGGTCCAGGACTTGGGCAAATATGTGGCCATAGCAGAGGAGTATGCCAACGATCCTTCTCAGAAAATGAAGTCTGGAGGCCTACTATTTGATAGGAGAGTTGCAAGAATCATCACGCCTGGAACTTTGATTGATGAGAAGTTCATGGATCCTTGGGAGAACAATTTCCTCCTCAGCATCCATGCGGACCCAAGAGCTGGCGATCTAGAGGCCAAAAGCTCCCACCATTCCGGAAAGGTCACAACGGAATCCACGACATCGGTTCAAGAAGTCGGACTTGCCTGGCTGGACCTTTCCAGTGGAGATTTCTTTACCCAGGCTACCGATATCATATCGCTCCCATCTGTCATTGCGAGGATTGGACCGCGCGAGATCGTTCTAGACCAAGCCTTTGGAAACATTGAGAATTCCCGTCTCATGTCAGTTCTCAAAGAAGGCCTTCATGTAATCACGTATCATCAACAAGAGCATTCATCAAGATCTGTGGATGAATGGGCACCGATGCTTGAGGAATCAGCAGCAGGGCTGGACCCTGAAAAGTTCTCTCCAGTCGAGGTCGCGGCTGGCAATTTCCTGCTACAGTATGTAAACAGCACGCAGCTTGAGAGAAAAACACAGCTTCAAGCACCCGTGCAACGGCATGACGAGGAATACATGTTGATTGATCGGAATAGTCTCAGAGCGCTGGAAGTCAAATTGACGCTCCGGGACGGCAATTTTGAAGGAAGTCTTATGCATGCCGTTCGTCGAACAGTAACAAAAAGTGGTACGAGATTACTTTCACAGCGTCTATCATCGCCTTCTATGTCGCTAGAAGAGATCAACCAGCGGTTAGATTTGGTTTCTGAGCTGCACGCCAGCCCAATCCTTCGTCAAGAACTAATCACCTTATTGCGCAACACATTTGACTCCCTACGCTTGGTGCAGAAGTTCTCGTTCGGAAGAGGCGATGCCGATGATCTGCTCAGTCTGTCGAAGACCATCCAGGTATCCGCGCAAATAATAGAGTTGCTCCAAACACACATGGAGATGCCCAATAGTAGCCCAAGCGATGCCGCTCTCACAACAAAATCTCAGGGAGGCCAAGAGTGCATTCGCAAACTCTTGAACCGGTTGTCGATGGAAGGCCCGATGGACCTCTCTGTCCGCATATCAAAAGCCATCGATGAGGACATGGTTTCGGAAGTCCACCGCCTTGAAGATCGGGAGGCCGCCGATCTGGTGGAGCTGGCAGAGGATATCTTGAGTGAAGAAAGTGGAGAAGTGAAATTGAAGGGTGTACCGAAAAATGTCAAGAAAGCCGCAGCATCAAACAACAAGCAGGAGACAATTTCGCGCGATGATGTTTGGATTATGCGTCGAAGTGCAAGCGCCATCTTGACAAGACTTCACAAAGAGCTTGATCGTCTTTTGGAAGAGGTAGACGAACTTTCTGCCACTCTTAAAGAGAAGACTGGAGCTCAGAGCCTGACATTGAGATGGACACCTGGCTTAGGTCATATTGTCCACATCAAAGGAAAGGACCTCAAAGCATCACTCGAAGCGTTGGGCAACACCCGGAGTGTCAGCGCAAGCAAATCAACGCAGTCTCTTCACCTCTCAGAGTGGACTAAACTCGGGAACAAGATTGACGAGGCCAAATTGCGTATCCGAGCAGAGGAAACCCGTGTCTTCGACCAGCTTCGAAAGCTCGTCATCCATAATCTAGTCAAACTGCGCAAGAACGCAGCTGTGCTCGACGAGATTGATGTGGCATGCTCTTTTGCCACTTTAGCAAGCGAGCAGAACCACATTCGTCCTATTTTAAACCACAAGACTACGCATCGCATCGTTGGGGGCCGTCATCCCATGGTGGAAGTCGGGCTTACCGAACAGGGGCGTCAATTCACCACCAATGACTGCGTAGTGGGCGATGAAGAGAGAATCCTCCTTATCACTGGGCCGAATATGGGTGGGAAAAGCACATTCCTTCGCCAAAATGCCTTGATTTCTATTCTTGCACAGACTGGGTCATTCGTACCGGCAGATTACGTACAGATTGGTCTGGTGGACAAAATATTCAGCCGCGTTGGCTCGGCTGACAACCTCTACAATGATCAGTCGACATTTATGGTGGAGATGCTAGAGACGGCTGAGATCTTGAAACAAGCGACGTCAAGATCATTTGTGATTATGGATGAAGTGGGACGCGGAACAACTCCTGAGGATGGCATAGCGGTTGGCTTTGCCGCCTTGTGGCATCTCTATCACCACAACGGATGCAGAGCGTTGTTTGCAACTCATTTCCATGCTTTGGCTGACATGACGAGAGGTTTCGAGGAAGTAGGATGCTATTGTACAGACGTGGTCGAGGAAAGCGATGGTTCGTTCTCATATGTGCATCGATTGAGGAAAGGAGTCAACAGAGAGTCACACGCATTAAAGGTGGCCAGACTGGCTGGTACGTTGTTGCCTTCAGACTTGCATTTTCACTAGTATTAACAGCTTTGCAGGAATGCCGGAAGACGCCATTGCTATCGCTGCCAAAGTCCTTGAGCAACTCCAGCCTAGTCTGCAAGATCTTCCAAAATTGTCCGCGGCTAATGCCTGATTTATGATACCCCCCAATTGTACAAAAAATACGTTGCGAATCGTCACGACGTATGCGACTTTGCTTGATTTGGCTCCATTCAGTCTGGTCCTTGTTACGGCCTCTACTCCCGCTGCAGAGAGTTCCCTCTTCGATGGCCGAATCCAAACTTTTGGACGTGCTGAAAGATGTCCGCGGCCGAGCTCCTTCTCCATCCACCTTCATCGCCTATACCGCGTCCGACGTTGAAATTGATTGCCGTCATCTTCTGCACTTCCTCATCAGTAATGCTCATATGGTTCTTCAGACCAACAGGCTCTGACTCATTCGGCGAAGCTCTTTCGTTATTGAAACCGCGTTCCTGCCACATCAATCCTTGATCGCTCCCAATGGTGTCTCCTCGCTGTCGAGCTCCAGTATGCGGTTCCAGTGTATGCCTTTGGGAGACGCGTTCCATGGTTGGGGTGTCTGGCATTCTATTCATAGCGTACCATCCTCTTGATTCCACTTCCATGTTTGAGGTTCGAGTTCGACTCGGTCTTCGTCCTTGTCGATGTAGGCGCACGATCAATGCGCAGCATGCCAGTAAAATGATGCTGAGTATGACAATGATTAGAATCCGCTCCCGTGGTATATAAAACATTCTTCCTGCTATTTCCAGTTGCGTTTGATGAAAAAATGCGGAAAGGTATTGATTCAAGGTTTCAGTTAACAATTAAGATAGTGTGACTAGTAGACTTGCGATTGACTTTGAGGACAGGCATGACGTTGAAACAGTATATAACGTTGTTCGAGAACTCAAATAGTTCAGATCAACAACTTCTAGAAGGAGCATCTAAGCCGGTAGGCTGAGCCCAAGGGGTTGATAATCCTAACGTCCCGGCTCCGGACAGGGGTCTTGCATCGGAATGCAGCCGGCATCCTTCTGTTACAACGGACTGCTCACCTATCAGATAAGTTTGAGTGGCATTATCAGCACGGGAGAGTGCATCTGCTGCTTCCTACATATAATCGAGCTCGCCGACCTTTGACGATCTTGTTCACAGCCCCCACAAGCCCTAGCAATTACCAACATTTTTGCTTGTTGGTCTTACAGAAGGCACTTTGAGTCTCCTGTACCCGGCATGAATTAAAAAAAGTAGCGGCACGTATGCTTTGATGCGACGGTTGGGCGGCTAATGGCTCCATCATAAGGCTCAAACGAGGCACACTCGACGAAAACGAGTAGAGCGTCTTTTGAAACATGGGAATGATAGCAAGGCCATGGTCATTCCCCTCGTCTTCTATTCGTTCCTCGTCTCTAATCCACATACATTCATGCAATCATGGTCTGCAAACGAAGCCATCGATGCCAGGCAGATCATTAGACCTCCGTCCCATCGCCCATACCATCGCACGTCCTCGTCTTCACTCTACTAATCACTAATCTTCTTTATCATTTAATAACCTCTTCTTCATCAACAAAACAAACCTTACAATTTCTAAATCCATCACATGCACACACTATCTCACTGCCAACTACCACTTTTCTAACTCACCTCCATCACACCCACCAACAGCCCACCTTCTCTAGCTACATCCTTCAACCTACTCATCCCCCGCTCATTACCCTCACCCACGGGAGTACACCAAAATGATACCAATACTAGTATTGATACTCATCATCCTAATCCTATCCTTCAACCTCCTCTTCGCCATAATCTACATCTGTAGCCGCTACCAAAAAACCACCGGTCACAGCCACTCTCGAAAATGCAGTTCCGACATTCACTACATCGAACAGACCCTAGCACCGGAGACCATGAGGCAGTTTGGGCGGATCAAAGAGATGACAGGTGAGCGTCCGGTTTCTGGGACGCATGGTCGGCAGCCCAAGGAAAGGGGGTATGGTGGGAAGGTTGGAGTTGAGAGTGTTTATGGGGCACAGTATGAGGTTAGGGGATATGGTGACAGAAAGGGGAGTGGTGGGTTGGAGAGTCCGCCTAGTTATGGACATGCTTGTAGACCGGGATTGGGCGATGTGGAGGCAGCGCTTGAGGGAAGGGGGAGAAGCGAAAGGAGATTTTGAGAAGATGGGGTGAGAGTGATTAGAGAGTTGGGTCGTGGATATGTTTGAGCGGTGCTCTGCTTGATGATCGTGAGCTTGGGATGACTAGATTGGAAGCAGTTGAGTCTGCGGGGTTTGGATCTTGGTGTCTCGGCACTCGATTGTCTGGATTTTCAGAAGGCTGGGGGTTTGGAGAATGAGATTATGCTTATGATGGATGACGAGCCGTAAGATTACAGAAATCCGCTTTGAGCGGTTGTCTTTGTTACGTCGTCTGACGAAGGTGGAATTTCCTGTCGAGGGAGCCAGGCATTTCAATGTCTGTGTACTCGGTCGGCAAATCAGCTAACCTGTTCGAATTTATGTTGTCAACAAATGAATGACCTCCGAACTTTTAAGTACATGAAATATTACAAAACGAAAACCTTCTTTCCAAACCGTCGTTGAAGACGACATTCTTCACGTGGAAATGATGTACCGAGATTCTATAATAGAAGAACAATGGTTCATATCCAGGTCTCGAACTACAATTCAAGGATAACTTCGAGTTGCAGGCCAAGGACTCAGCCAAAGACCTAGGGAGCGCATTCGGTCTGATCCGAGTCATGGATCTCCGACTCTCTGTGATATGGAACAGCACAATAAAAACTATCATCGCATAGTTATACAGTACTTCCAAACCATGATCGATTTCATTAAATCTCTGGCATCGCTAATTTAGCGGTATCGTAGCAAAATGGGTTGATTCCAGAATCCATCTCTATGACTCGGAATGGTATAACTACAAAGCAAATATCCCAGAATGGAAAAATGTAACGAATCGAGATAAGTACGAAATTGCGAAATAAAAGATATAAGTCCCAGGTAAATCCATTCATCCATCCATTGCCTCATGAGGTCATGACATTCATCTCCACCCCCATGTTTTCTACCTTCCCAATGAAAGATGAAAAGGGAATCAACACTGAAGAAGTTGGAAAAATATCGTCGAATTAGTGCATCAGGTTCTACCTGTATCTCGCTTTGCTTTACACACCAAAAGGGTGAAGTTACTCTTTCTCCGAATGCCGTTGAGAGGTACTCTCACTGGCCTCAACCTCCCCAGAAACCTCGCAAGGCGACGTAAATCTTCATGAAAAAGACAAAATGATGCGAGTGAGGAATGATTCCTTGGTCGCAACTATGACTCTTCATTGGATGCAATGATGGAGTGAGGCATCCGATAGCCCAGCGCATTTTCCATCTCATCCACCGCTTTGCTTTATGGATACATGTAATACAATCCCAGCTCTTTTATCCGAGCCTTTAGACGCCAATCCCCTGTTGATACAACGTAATGATACACGAGCGCGCTTTCACGACGCACCTCCCTTCGGTCTCTTCGCACTTTTGGGCTCTGCTTTATCGGCATCTCCTCCTCTCTTCCTCTTGCTTGGTCTTGAGCTGCCTCCTTTGGGCCGATAGGGTTCATCCTCTTTCCCCTTTTTGCCTCTCCCGTTAGCCTTCTCTCCTGGTGGAGCCTCCGCAACACCTTCTTCCTTGACAGCTTCTTCGACCGCGGGTGTTCCTGCTTTGCCAGCATTAGCCGATTGCGCAAGACTTGATTTCTTTCCTCCGCCTCCGCCTCCTCGAGCACGTGGCGCGGGTTTGTCAATTTGAGCCTCCTTCTCTTGTATGAACGTCTCTGGATGGTTTCGCCGTAACCATGAGAGGACTGACACTGGATTCGAATTGTGAAGCTCTTTCTCCGCAGGCAGTTGGCGTGATTGCGCAACCTGCAACGGGCGCCATACATTGTCGAGCCCGGTAGGACCCATGATTTGCGCATCCAGTGTCGCAAGGTATTCTTCTTCGTAGGCAGGGCTTAGGTAACCCGGCGGCGGGTTCAGGGTTAACTCGATCGGGTATCTGGAAATACCAGAATCGAGATAGGTATGTGGGACTCTGGCGAGTAGAGATTTGAGAGATGGCGGTTCGTCTGGTTCAAGGGCTGGCACGTCAGATGCGCTGGGAACAGGGTCGATGTCTTCGTGTGGTGAGCCTAGTTCAAACGAAGGCGTGTGGGAAGACTCGTTGAGGTTGAGGAGGGTTTCGAGATATTGGCTGGGTTAAGTGTCAGTCCGGTGTAGCTACAGCTATGGGAAATCAGTTGCGCACTCATTCTCTTCTTGCAACCGCTTCGCTAGTATTTCAAGCTTGTGGCAGTCGCGATACAGTGATGAACTCTCATCCATGGCCTTGTCGAAGCGCAACTTCATCTTGCGATATTTCTTGCGCCATGATCGTAGAGGCTGCTTGGACGTGTCTTTGAGGATGGTGTCGAATGTCTGCGCCTCGGTCGTCGTCGTCGTCGTCGTCGGGTTCATCATATCTTGGAGAGACATGGTGGCGACAGTCGTAGATGATGGTCAGTCAATTGTCGGTGGTGAGTTTGGACGTGGTGTGTGGTTGTAGACACTTTCTTTGGAGTTCAAGTTGTCTCAAGTCACTTCGCCGGTCTCGATTGGGATGAAGTTCCACAATCACGAGCTGGGCGTTAGTACTCCGTAGCTTGCACTGCACCCCTCGACCTCCCCTCGAATTGGAAACGGGCCTTCAATACCTACAGACTGATAACTCCTCGTCTCCAGTTCAAACATATCAACAGACATATCCCGCTGCCTATTCTTCTGCCTGCAATACCCGGCCCTCCCGTCTGCGGCATCATCGTCACGAGCTACACAGTACGTGGCCCTAGTCCGCCATACAACATTGATTGTAGAACCACTGGCTTACCGTATCTCTCGACATAAAGGACAAAGACCCCCGCCGAACCGCTGTCTCCCTTCACGATCGACCAGTACCTCCAAAGACTCTCCCCACCGCCGCCAAACTGTCTCCCATAATCCTCAACCGCAACCTGCACCCAAACAGGACTTATGCTCCAGGTATGAGTTCGGACCGGGGAAGCCGGAAACGACGCTCCAGCAGCATAGTCTATCATGAACCACCAGAGTCGATTGAGCAGCTGAGCGATCAGTCTGCTCTCCCCAACCTGAATGCCGAGTGGGTTAACGCAAAAGGTACAGCACACGACGAACATCCTACGAGCATGGGAAGGAGGCAAAGGGCAGTCAAGAACGAACTGGTGTAACGAATTGGTCACACGGAAGCGTAATCTCTGACTGTCACCTCCAGCGATTCCACACACCTGGTGCCTTGATGCAACTCGGCTAACAAATCTCGGTACAGGGGCCTGGCTCATTCACCCAGTTCTTATATTCTGCCTCAAGATTGTGTTCGATATCGTTCCAGGCATCTCACAAGAGACATCATGGACCTTGACAAATCTCACATACATGGCTGCCTCGTACCTCATGTTCCACTGGGTACGCGGCATTCCATTTGACTTCAACGCGGGAGCATATGACAACCTCAATATGTGGGAACAGATCGACAATGGAGATCAATACACGCCGGCAAAGAAGTATCTAATGTCGGTGCCGATTGTCTTGTTTCTGGTCAGCACGCATTACACGCATTACGATTTGAAGATGTTCATTCTGAATCTGGTGGCGACGATTTTAATCACCTTACCCAAGCTACCAACTGTAAGTCTGCTCTCCAATCGCCGCCGCTTAGCGCGTGCACTAACAGGCAATAGGCTCACCGGCTACGAGTAACATTCTTGTCGGGACCGCCAGATGACAGATCGCGCGAATGACAAGGGCGCATACTGGCATATGCACTAAAAGTGCTTTGTGCCTGCGTTTTGTTTGGGGATATCGGCGTTTTTTATCCTGGTTACTTCATCGGAGGCACATGTTCACCCGGCTTCATTCCTTGAGATAACCCACTTCGCGTGCTACTTCTCTTCGTTATTTGGCAACTTTTTTTTGTATTTTTCCAATCTTCGTTCTGTTGAGGTTGCGTCTTTCTTTGCTTTGCTTGGGAAAGATGGGACGTGGAATGGTGTACGGGCAGGAAAATGGAGCTAGCTATGCGGGTTTTTCTCTTCGAGCAGGCTGTGTATTACTTATGAGGCAAGTCGGTCGTTGGCATATGGAACTGGCCTACGCACTTTGAATTGACAGCCATTGATCCATCAATCCCCTCAATGAGACACCTGATTCCCAAGTTGACTCACACCAGCTCATGATGAAGGAGACGGTATTTTACGAATATGTCCGATTCAACGACATCCCTTCCAATATCACGACGTGCGTCTCCACGTCTTAATGGCTTCGAGATGCGGTACAGTGGCTTCATCAATTCAATGCCCTTCTCTATGCCGCGATGTCGAAGGAACCGTTAGTCTTGGATGCCCCCTAAATTCAGATGGTTATCGATAAATCTCTCGCGATCCTCTTCATGAACAGTACCGGAATTTTATCGATAGCGATTAAGAGCTGCAGGTCTTGAGTTTGTTTTAGCTGTACCACGAGAGGCACTCGTCTACCTACTTAGGCACATAGGTAGGTGCGGTAGGCACCAGTAGAATCTCGAATTTCAATTGGCTGACGAGTACCTTACCCTGATCTGCTGTCAGCGAGATATGGTGAGCGAATGTTGCGAAGCAAAAGCCACGGACACCCTCTACAATTTCCGAAGTAGCGCTATAGAGAGATGAAGTTGATGGAGAGATATGAGGGGAGGTTTTAAGAGTGGTTTTGGGACTTGTTAATGAGGTTCGTGGTTTGTTCGCGAAATCATCGCCTCGGCCTTGGAGATTGAGCTATGTAAGCTACGAACACTGTTACAGATGGGTAGAATTGACGATTACGATTGTAGCTCGCTGGGGTGTGTATTCTTTTTGATTTTAATTCGTCTTGGTGAGGATATAATGTGTTCGTGGTATGTTCGTACTTAAGCTTCCGTAGAGACGTATAGTATATGTACTACGAATACTCAACGAACATTGCTAGAGATATCCGAAAATAAGGGATTAAGATAGAACTCGATTAGAGATTGTATTATATTCCTTTTTAGTTGGTTTCGATAATATTTATAGTACATTCGCGGTATGTTCGTAGCTTACTATACTACGATGAACACGCCACGAACATGCCGCGAACACTCAATGAACATTGTCATAGACAGTAAAAAAAAAGATGGCTAGATATGAACGGTTTGGGAATCATGTCCCATTGACTTTTAATTGATTTCGATAGTGTTTATGGCATGTCCGCGGCATGTTCGTGGTAACACGCGATGATGTCAGGATAGAAATTGGCCCGGAAACATCATCATTTCAACCAAACACACTTGAGTCAATTACCCGCGGGTATTGACTACCCAGGTTGCTTTGGCACCGCCATGATTGTCAAGCCTTTTCAACCCCGAACTGATATGGGAGAGAGAGGAAGGTGATAGTCACGGCTCATTGCATTTCAGAGAAGGCACGCTTGACAGGAGTAAGAGAAGAGCTTGGGTAACACAGCAGAGGACAGCACCGAAACCAAGAAACGAAGAACCAGCCGCGGCGTTCGATTTCTGAGAAAGACATTGAGATATTGTATGAGGTGCACTCTTCGATATGTGGAAGCAACTAGAGCCATCGGCTCCTCATCTTACCTACCTCCTTCTTTCCGCCTTTCTAATTGCCTACGCGCTCTTTTCGAGCTTCATTCGGAATCGACTTCACCTTTCCGAACCGCCACTTGCTACGCTTGTGGGAATCGCCTTTGGGCCTAAGGGTGCTGGTGTGCTGGATCCGGAAGGCTGGGGATTGGGTGATGATGTTGTTATGGAATTCGTATGTTTGATGCAGTTCCCATACCCCTCAAGAGAAACTCATGATTGAGTACATTAACTGAGAAATTTCTCTAACACAAAATGAATAGACAAGATTGATTGTAGGGATCCAATGCTTCGCCGTCGGTCTCGAACTACCAAAGCAATACATGCGTAAGACGTATCCCTCCCTCCTCATGCTCCTCGGACCCGTCATGGCTTCCAGCTGGGTCATCTGCGCCCTAATAATGCACTTCATGTTCCAAATCGGCTGGCCAACTTCCTTCCTCATCGCCGCTTGTCTCACGCCCACGGACCCCGTCCTCGCCGCATCCGTCCTCTCAAACTCCCAATTCTCAACGCGCGTACCGGCTCGAATCCGACATCTGCTTTCTGCAGAAAGTGGTTGCAACGACGGTATCTCCTATCCATTCCTCTACTTGGGCCTCAGTATCTTGACTCGCGCAACGCTGGGCGCTACTCTCAAGAAATGGGTCCTCATCACCATCCTCTGGCAGTGTGTCCTTGGTACCCTCCTCGGCTCGATAACCGGTTACGCATCCAACCACCTCCTCCGCTACTGCGATTCCAGAAACTACGTCGGACGCGCGTCGTACCTCGTTTTCTACCTCCTCCTCGCCATATTCTCCATAGGAGTCGCGAGCACACTCGGTGTAGACGATTTCCTCTACACTTTCTCCGCCGGCGCCACATTCTCCTCCGACGGCTGGTTTTCAAGGAAAACATCAGACTCCAATCTAGCAAACGTGATCGATTTACTGCTCAACAGTACAATGTTCGTGTACTTCGGAGCGATCATCCCATGGAGCCAATTCACACTTTCATGGGACGGTGCACCAGCAACGATAACGCCATGGCGACTTTTCGCAGCCTTGGTTCTGATTCTCCTTTTGCGCCGTATCCCAGCTGTCATGTTATTGAAGAAGACAATACCGGATATGAAAACGTACCGCGAAGCTTTGTTCTGTGGACACTTCGGTCCCATAGGCGTCGGTGCCCTCTTCCTCGCCCTCGAAGCGCGTGCGCAACTCGAGACGGATGGATCGCAGGTCCTGCCGCATCCACCCCCTTACACGCCGGAACCGCCCGGAAATAAAATTCCAGGGTTGTTTGGACGGAATCAGAGAGCTGTTGAGATGATTTGGCCCATCATTTGCTTCTTTGTGTTGGGGAGTGTTATGGTTCATGGATTGTCTACGTTGATTGTGTCGGTGGGAATACATGTGAGGAGACCGGAAGGGGAGAGGGCTCCGCTTATTGGGGGCGAGACGGAGGGGATTGAGGGGATGGTGTTTAGTAGTGATGAGGTTGCGAGTGGGAATGAGGGGGGTGATTGAGGGAATGATGATTATTATTCAAGGAGGAAGAAAAAAGTGGTTGAAAGCGTGGTTATTCTTCCAGAGAGATGAGATGGTAGACGAAGCGACTGTCTTGCGGTATTGAATGCCATTGTGCTTGTAGATCGCACATCCAAAGCATCGACAGAAGTATTGAAAATGTTAATGCACATAGCATCAATAAACAACAATCATCTCATGTATCGATCTCATTGGATGGTACACATCAACTCAGGTCCCACATTGGAATAACCAATCGAGCGCGAAAGCAGGCCCACAGTCCACAAGACCAAACAAACGACTCCGATCAACCCCAAAATCTTAAGTTCCCGTCGATTTCTGCGACCCGGTATCTTCAGAACCTTTGCGATGCTTATCTTGACTCAATGGTGCGTGACCGGTGTCAGTGATGCCAGCTAAATCTCGACATGCATAGGAAGTATACACCTCATCGACAGCTGGGCGTGGTGAGAAATCCTTTACTCATACCGAGCTTGAGCCTTTATTTCCATGCATAGTCGAACATTACTTGCAAAAACTCGGAGACTGGTGTGCAGATCAGGAGAGCACAAGACACTGCAGCCTGGATGTACATCTGTTTTACTGGCAGGCATACGTACGTCCGCGCTACAGTGTCTTGCGCTCTCTTGATCACCAAGTATTTCTACCCATAACTTACGAATGTGTCTCATGTTGAATTGATGAAGCGTCCGCCAAAAGGGAGCTCATGTCAGCTCAGATGCTCAATGTTTTTGCAGTAGTATGAGGCAGGACTGTTGCACTGGCGATTCGAATTCGTCTGAACGGTGAACATATTCAACAAAAAGAGCGGAAATTCGCGTAGTGTGCGTATGTTCAAACAGTCCTTTCTGCTCGGTAGTGCAGATTCAAGATGACAGCTGTCCCCCCTTCTGAATCCCTCGCCCAGCTGCTGACTTTCCAACTCTTTCTAGTCCTTCCTGCGCGTTTTTGACTCCATCTTCGAAGCCAATGCCCTTTGCCAGACTTTCGGCTTCTGTGTAATATTTCGTTGCTATCGGTAAATCTCCTGCCATTTCCGCAAATTCACCCAAGTTATGCGTGGCTACTGCACATCCAACGTCACACTCTTCTGTCCGATCTGGTGGTTTGATTGTTTGTGAAAGACGCAATGCGTTTGTCGCCCAAAGTGTAGCTTGAGCTCGGTAGTCTGCTGGTGATGGCATCGTGTCAGGTATTTGTACTGAAGCTGGCGTATTTGAGGGCTTCGTTTTGAGGAGAGATTTCGAGTCTGTTCTGGATCGCTCGGGCGTAGGGCTTGCAAAAGAAGGCGGAGGGCGCTGTTGGGCTATCGATGTTGCGAGGTTGTTCATTAGTATTACGCTGTGGCAAGATTTTGGTGGGCATAGGGAGAGGGCGTTGAGGAAAAGAGGCGCCGAGAGATGGTGTTTGTCTTTGCTGTCGTAAAGGTGACCGAGTGCTGGGAAAATTCAGTATATTGAAAGTCACTATGACGAGGCGTATTCATACCTTCAAATGACGCTCCCATCTCTTCATCTGTCTTCCAGTCGCCTTCCCCATCTTTCACGCCCTCCTTCTCCCGCCGTCTCTTTTCTTTCAACATTGTCTCCACCGCTGTAACCAAAGCTGCTTCTGCCGCCTCTTGATCATCCACGTAAGGGAGACTGTATAGCTCGCCTAACTTCACGCCCATAGCAGCAGCTTGCCCCAGAACCCTCGTTCTCTTCCCATCCGTCATGTGTATGCCTCCCAGCTTCTCTACCCAAGCATAACAATCTCTCCTCACAATCTCCAAAACCTCAATTGCTTTCTTATAATTGTGATATCTCTCAAACAATGAAGCCAATTGGATCTTAATCCCCAGCACTTCTTTCGAAAATGGATCCATGCCGATTTCCTCGACCTTTCGCAAGGCTTCTTTATAGTACTTCAAGGCTTTCTGAGGATCTGGGTTGTGGAGATCCCAGTACAAGGCTTTTCGCATCGGTTTTGCAACTTCGTCCGGGAATTGGTGGAATGCGCCGATAAAGTACGTATGGTATACTCGGTTTACGTAGATAAGCAGTAAAATGCCTCCAGCGACGCTGCCTCAACTGTCAGGACCAGCATTTTGAAATTGTTGCAGGCGTATCTACCTGGAGACTGCAGCAGCTGATTGCCATGGATGGTCGCGAAATGCTTCAGTTAACAGTTGGAAGTAAGTCTTCTTCTTTGGGCTGGCATATCCAGAGTTATGCCGTATGGAAGTTCGTGGTCTTAGAGATCGAGCTCTGGATCGTAGTATTTGTTGTAATTCCTGGCGACATTGAGGCTGCGCAAGGCATTGGAAGCTTCGAGGAGCAGCTCGAGGTACTGCTCTGCTGAACATAGTGGAACTTGGTGAGTTGGATGGACAATTGCAAGGCAGAGATGATGTAGAAGATAAATGTCGAGTCATGTATACGGATCACCTGATAGATGGTATCGATTGGCGTATGTTACATCAGCAATCAGCCTCGTGTCGTTTTGAGATGAGGCCAGCTTTCAGTAACACGTCGTGCACAGTATATAGCTGGGGCAATAGCCCTTATCCCATACTTCGAATCTCGAATGCCTCTCTTCCAATAACAACTCCAACAATGGTGTCTTCCACAACTCTGGCCGTCTCGGCCGCTTCCCTTCTATTCTCACTCCCGGTCAGTGCGGGTCTATACACTAAGAACTCTGCCGTTCTGCAGGTCACGAGCAAGAACTACGACAGCCTCATCACAAAGTCAAACCACACTTCGGTCAGTATTGCTCTAGGAGGCATGAATTACCCATACTAATAGGATACAGATAGTTGAGTAGGTCCCGAGTCCGCGTACAATCCCCCTCCAAACCCCCCTCTTACCCAATTCGGACAGATTCTACGCTCCCTGGTGTGGCCATTGCCAGAACCTCAAGCCTGCCTACGAGAAAGCGGCCAAAAACCTCGCCGGTCTAGCCAAAGTTGCTGCGGTAGATTGCGACGATGAAGACAACAAGCCTCTTTGCGGGCGCATGGGTGTGAAGGGCTTCCCAACACTCAAGATCGTTCGACCAGGCAGCAAATCGGGCAAACCCTTAGTGGAAGACTACCAAGGCGCCAGAGCTGCAAAGGCAATTGTCGAGGCAGTCGTGGACAAGATCGCGAATCACGTCAAGAAAGTGGACGACAAAGGATTGGATTCCTGGTTGAGCACTGGAAACGATACTGCGAAGGCCATTCTGTTCACCGACAAAGGCACCACCAGTGCTCTGTTGCGCGCGTTGGCAATCGACTTTCTAGGCAGCGTGTCTTTCGCTCAGGTCCGCAGTAAGGAGAAGAACGCGGTCGAGACCTTCGGCATCACCAAGTTTCCCACTCTGGTTATCCTACCCGGAGGTGACAAGGATGGTGTCGTCTACGATGGAGAAATGAAGAAGGAGGCTATGGTTGCCTTTGTCAAAGAAGCATCGAGCGCCAGCCCCAACCCTGACCCAGCTCCCACACAACCAAAGAAGAAGGCTGCAAAGGCAAAGGACGCGCCAAAAAGCAAGAAGGAGTCCAAGGATGGTGAGTGCCCCATGGGTCATGACAAAAAGGACAAAAAACACTCCGCAAGCATGAAGATGAAAAGCTCATCATTAAAACTAGAAGATATCAACGAATCCGCCGAGAAAGTCGACCAACCCCCGAATGTCAAGGTTGAGGATGGACTTGTGACGCTCCTTACGTTGGAGAAAGCAGAAGAACTACAAAAGGCATGTCTCGCACCAAAAAGCCACATCTGTGTTCTCGCTCTTCTCCCAACAAAGGAAAACAAGGATGATCTACTGCCAAAAGAAGCAACTCAAGCTCTTTCCTCGCTGGGTCATGTGCAGCAGAAGCATGCCAGACGAAAGGCGATTTTCCCATTTTACGCTGTTCCAGCCGAAAACGAGCTCGGCCAGAAGGTTCGCGAAATTCTCAAGCTCAAGCCAGCCAACGAGATCGATGTTATCGCTGTCAACTCCAAGCGTTCATGGTATCGTCGATTCCCTGGTCCCAGCTTTACAAACAATGATGTGGAGGCTTGGGTCGATGCTATCCGTATGAACGATGGACCAAGAGAGACACTTCCAGAGTCATTGGTTGTTGAAGTTGAAACCCCAGCGGCCGAGCCAGTCAAAGCTGCCGAACCGCCAAAAGCGGAGCAGCAACCATTGGTTGTTGAGGATTTGGGAGAAGCGGTTGATGAGGAGCCACCAAAGCCAGAGGCACCTCACGATGAGCTTTAAGTGTGTATTTTGAGAAAGGAAAGGCGCATTGTAACAACAGCATTAGCATGGGATTTTCGGGGCGCGCTTGAAACAGAAAATGTCTACGACTGCGGGAGTTTAGAATTTCATTTACCAACAATTTCTTTCACGGGTGCCACTTCTGTTTGTTCTTTTTCGCTAATGACATAGACCTGTTCCACTTCGACATACACCCGTGAGCGGTGTTTCTAACTAACAAAGACAGCTTGTGCCTTCATTCCCATACAGCAGGGGTCCAAAAAGATAACTTGGGCCATTTCGTTCCGTCGCTATTATTCAGGATAAATACGTCCTAACGATAACACTATTCGCTCCTCTCGACCCCGTTGAATAATCCCTCGCAAATCTACAGGCTCTCTTGCTTTCTCTCCATCCCTACTCCCACTCCCCTCTCTCTCATCGTATTCCGTTTCTGTATATATATCCGCTTTTTATCTTCAGCACCTTACTTGCCCTGATCATGTAGTCCTCCTACCGTGTGAAAACGACGACGGAACTTCTGTACGCGTATAGTCACTTTAAGACCTTTTTCGGGGATTGAGCTTTTTGAGGGAACGGGGTCGGTGGATTGGGGGTGGGGATTTTTTTTATTGGGAGTGGGATTGGAGAGGGGGGTTTTGTTGGTGGGAAGGAGGGAGGGAGGGAGAGGGGAGGAGGGAAGGAAGGAGATGGAGATAGTTGGGACTATCGGAAACTCGCTTTCAACCACGAGGGTATTCTGATAAACCCGAGAAACTGAGTGTCGGGATGGGGAGGGGGAGGGTGGATGAGGAGAGGGAGAGTAGAAGGGGTAGAGAAGGGGTAGAGAAGGGGTAGAGAAGAGGGTAGAGAAGGTAGAGAAGAGTGTAGAAAAGGACAAGGAGACAATAAGATAGAAGGTAGAGAAGTAGAGGCGACAAGAAGAAGAATAAGGAGAAGTAGAAGAGGGCTCGGGAGAGTTAACTATAAGAAAAAAGAAACTAAAATAAAGAGTACAGATAAAAACGAGGGTCCACAAAAAGAGTATAGAGAAAATCCAAACGCCATACTCACAATAACCCCGAAACAGCAAAACCAGGCACAAGAACAAGCTTTAGAGAAAGAAGAAATACTACTAAGGAAACACTAAGGCCTACTTATTCTTGCTACTGAAGAAATAGTTATAGATGCGTATTTTGACGTGGGATAGCGATATCGATTTCGCCATGATGTAATTCCCAAACGGAGAAAAGGAATAAGAGGTTGAGTGGGTGAGTAGGATTATTAAAGGAGGTATAAGGGGTTAGAAATTAGTACGAGGGATAGGTCAGAGGGCTGTTGTTATCTATCTTACAAGCTATAACTATAGCCAATATAAATCACCAAAAACCACCGCGAAATTACTTGAAAGAAACTTGAGCTATAGCCTCCTAAATACCCACATCTACATCCAAAGTAACCACTTCCTCCTCCCTCCTTCCCACTCCCCAGAAACCCCCCCCCAAGAACCCAAAGCAACCTATCCCATCTCCTTTCCCCTCCCACCTAAAACCCAAAACCCCTAGAATCCACCCTCACCACCCAACCACCGCCCAAAAGCACACTCAGTACAAAACCCCCTCCCACGCATTCATAGATCACTAATAAAACCCCAATCCTAATCCCCCAAAATCGAATTCAGTGTTTTCTCAAATCCCGCGATTCAGTGTACCGTGCTGCAATTTCACATCCGAAAAACGGGGGTCAAAGGTTAAGTATCCGATTAGTGGAGAGACTATGTATCGAGTTTATATTGAAGGTTTCATGGGATGTGGTGTGGTGTGGTGTGGTGTTATATACCATCGCAAAGCCACCCACCCACCTATCCATCCATCCATCCAAACCCAACACCGCCACTAAAAGACTATATCTTCAATACACTTCACAGTATCAACGATACATCCCCAATCCCCAATCCCCAATCCCCAATCCCCAATCCCCGCCCCAGCACACCCAAGAACTCCAGTAATCAAATCAGGCAATCCCCAAACAAAGAACAAAACAACACGCGACGAACCGCTCGCCTCACGACCAAGTCTCAGAAAAGGTCCTTAACCCAAACAAACCCCAAGTAAACAACAGCCCAAGAGTGAAAACCCCCGGCGCTCCGCATGGACGGATAAGAGGGCCGCATCCATGTAGATTACCGAGTGGACGTTGTATCAGGCAATAGACCATCGTGACACAGCAGCAGCAGCACCGTGTACTCGGGAGCAACACAGCTAGAAAAGAGCCGATCCTCTTTCTTCGCGGTTTAGTACTCAAGAGATATGAAAGTGGTTCAGCAGACACGTTTTCCAGTGGAGAGGGAGAGGGAGAGGTATTAATTGGTATTCGATACGGCAGTGGGGCGGGTTCTGTGTAAAAGCCCAAGGAGGCCGGGGGAAGGGCATAATGCCGAATGAGGCTGCGTTCTTCCGGAATCGCACAGGGCTAATGACATCGATGGCGTTGGTGTTGCGAGCTTCCGTCTTACCAATCGCAGATGCATTCCCGTTGGTATTTCTCTGCCAGCCTCTCCCTTTGTCGGATTTGAGGCGTTGTTAAAAGCTGTGCTCACATTCCGCAAGTCGTCACACCTTTACCTGCATATTTCAACGCGTTTGTGTGAACATGGACCCGGAATGCTGGGATCGAGGGAAAGATAGTTATCTAGTGACGATGAAGATGTTTTCTCCTTGCGCCGCATTCCTCGTTCTGGATTATTTTATCAGAGGAACCATAACGCGATCTGCCGATTTTTAGTAATTTTGAGCGTTTGTTCTCACTGTACATATACACTCTCTTTTTCGAGTGCTTGTCTTGAATCTATACCAATAATAATGGTGCGCTATGGTTCGTCGGTTTCGACGGTCTTGATGGCATTGTTCGCACTAATGATACGCGCCACTTCAGCATTCGTGGTGACGGGAGCGACTGGCGGAGTCAGCGCATCAGGAGAACGACCATTTCGGTTGAATATAGTGACTATGGCAGAAAGTGGAGGACCAGTATGGGACCTTTACATTCTCGCCACTCAACGATTCCAAGCTCAGGACCAGAAGGAGCAATTGTCGTATTTTCAGATCGCGGGTGAGTCCAAATGTTGTTTTCCAAACTTGTTGCCAGCTACGAGTAAAGTCATGATGGTGTATTAGCGACCTGAATATGCTGGTTCAGAGGCTGTAATTTCAAGAGGGAGATTCCCGCTAGGCATTGAGCCTCCACCGTATAGAGGACTGCAAGAACTGTACCAAAACTGACATCGATGAATTCCAGGTGTCCACGGCTACCCACAAATTGAATGGGATGGTGTGAAAGGTACACCTAATCCTAGGTATCCAGGTTACGCCAATCACGCCGACATAATATTCCTTACCTGGCACCGGGCATATCTCGCAGCCTACGAACAGATCTTGCAGCAGAATGCCATCCAGATCGCGAATCAGTACCCTCAAGATACCGCTCAGCAATATAGGGATGCTGCGAATACCTTGCGCATTCCATATTGGGATTGGGCGAGTAATGCAGCCATGCCTGATGCGACCACTCAGCTCACCATCACCGTGAAGACTCCGAACGGAACCCAGACGATTGCCAATCCATTGGCTGGGTACAGGTTCCATCCAGTCCCAACCTCTAACGAACTCCCCCCAGCTGGCGATTTTGACGTGAGCCGAGCTTCCATGCTCTTTTTTGATACCAAACTTGACTGACGCATTGCCAGTTTTCTCAAGCACCGAACACGGTTCGCACACCCCAAACGAATTTTGTAGCGGAAACATCCGCCATCAACTCACGTCTCGTCAGCAATGCCAATTCGCTCAAAGACAAAGTGTATGGTCTGCTTGCTCGGCAAACCCAATTCGCTGCCTTCGCCACAACCGCTTATCCCGCATCGTTGCGGAATGGGTCACTCGATAACATCGAGGAAGTCCACAATCAAATACATGCTCTAGTGGGAGGAGATGGACACATGACATACACAGCCTTCTCCGCATTTGATCCCATCTTCTTCATCCATCATGCACAGATCGATAGACTGTGGGCTATGTGGTCGGCGATAAGTCCTGGCTCGTATGTCATACCTTTGAAGAACGACCAGGGCACGTTTGCACAGCCCACAGGAACAGTGGAGGATATCAACACGCCACTCTTCCCGTTCCATAGCCAAGACGGTGGATTTCACACGTCGGCGACAGTCCGTGAAACGAAGAACTTCGGCTACTCTTACCCCGAAATTGTTGATTGGGAAGTATCTGCGACACAATTAGCATCGAACGTGAGGACGGAAGTGAACAGGCTATATCAACGCCAGACATCGCTTGCTCGCAGAAGGAGCACGGTCAGGCGCGCGCCAACAAAGCGACGAGATTGGTATATCAACTTTCAAGGGCTTCGCAAGACCACTAATGCCTTTGCCATCAACTTCTTCCTGGGGGAGCCGCCTGCGGCAACAAAAGACTGGGCCACGGCACAGAATCTCGTCGTTTCTCAGATTGTCCTGGCAGATAACTCAATCGACCAAGTCGCTCCACAAGCGATATCACAAATCCCACTCTCTTTCTCGCTTGGGCTTGCAATCAGAAGTGGCAAGCTGAACAGCACAGACGTCAACAGTGTCAGAGCCTATCTCAAAGACAATCTGCTGTGGACGGCGAGCTTCTTGAGTGGTGACGGCTGCGAACCTGGCACGCTGGATGGATTGGACGTTTCAGTGGTGGATCAGCAAGTGGTGGAGAGCACACGGATCGATCAGTTCCATAGCTATGGGAAGTACAATTTCCATCCTGAATTGACTTACCAGCGAGCAGACGAGGCGGTTGGGAAGGACGTGGTTGGGAACATTACAGACAGTGCACAAAGTGGGCGTGGGGGTACACTGGGGGTTACTCCTACAGGGCCCAGAATTATGTCGTTTGCTGGTCGCACCGGAAAGGAGGCGGAACGCTGGGTAGGCCGCGGGAGAGTGTAGGCGATGTAATGGGTATATTGCTATTTGTTGTGTCTGGCTGGGTGGTCGTTGAGAGGGGCGGAATTACTATTACCTTGAAGTGGTCAAGGCGGAGAAACTCACCACCTGCACCTGCAAGAGCAGTGAGAGTGAGCCAGGGTTGGGACTTCAACGCAATACTCCTATATCCAACAATGAGAACACGGCATTTATTTCGCCACGTCGTATGTTCCCATCAATAAAGAACATGTACGAGATGCACTTCTTGCAGAGATTTTCGCGGGCCCGCGGGGTCGAGCAGACTATTACGAATTTTACCTAACTTGACATAACAGGAACTCCTTCCTGGTAATTTTCTCCCTTCAATGGCGATACCCGGGCGTACGGTTTGCGAACCAACGCCAAAGGCTGTCACGAATAATCAGCATGTCCGACTCGAGCGAGTAATACAGGGCAGAGATTTCTCCAGGTTGGCGATGCTGTCTCCACTGCAACGCGCTTGGTGCCACAGTACGACCACAGCGGACAATTCACAGCCGTCACACGCTCTGACGGCGTGTCCACGGCATTGCTGTATCCATATACAGGAGTTGAAGTTACTCATCACAGACTCGTGGCGTTTCTCCAAGCTGTGGCAGACCCGAAGGAGCGGATGTCATTCTCCCATGGGTATGCAAGTCATCAAGAGATGATCAGCCATCATCCCGGGAAATGCGGGGAGACTGTGCCAGAATAGCTAACGGGAAAACGGCCGGGATGAATGGCGCGACCTTGATCGAAGCCTGGTCAGGGATCATGATCCTCGCTCAATGGCATTGTCTGGAGTAGCAGTGGACGCAACTGGGACGACACCTCCAAGGCAGAGGCCGAGTCGCCACAAGTCCAGCTCGTCAAATTGGGTAATCGGTCGCATGTCTCTTGTCATGTGAATGCACTTGAATGGTTCAGGAGTAGGATGGTTTAGACTCTTGAGCTAAATAAAGGAAATGCCGTTGCTGAGAAGACATAACCCCCACGCACTTCGGCACGGGGTGATGGAAACAAGCCTTGCTCGCGTCTCGCCTCCAGTCATTCCATCGTGGCCTTCTTCATTCAGGAACAATTTCTCCTGGATCAACGCAGCAACTTGTCAATTTGCATGGCGTCGTGTGGCCACTTAGGCTCTTTTGATTGGTGTCTCCTCGCTCGCTTCCGGATCATGTTATTGAGACCACGTTAATATGTAAGTCTCGTCGGGGCGGGGGACTTGAATTGAACGCCGCCTCGATCCGAATCGTGCCGCAATAACGAACAACACGGAAAGGAGATAGATCGTCGTCGCGATTCTTTTTTGAAAAGCCTCTTCAGCGTGCGTGGGACGGTGCAGGTGCAGGTGCAGGTGCAGGTGGGAGGAAATGTCTGTGAAGTTGTCTTTTCTCTACGTGTCTTGCTCACAGCATGCTTTCACCGCTTCGGAAAAGCCCATGAAATAATCGTTGGCCGGTTTCGCCGGCGAATGACAAAGGACTCCTTACTTCACGATGCATTGCGCCCTGGTGTTGTCCCGGGGTGATTGGGCTCAGCAGGACTTCACTGTCGGACTCGGACAGCGTCAACTGACGACCGGAATTGCGGCGCACCAGGTGTACTGTGTACAGTGAAGTCCAGGACGATCCACGTTTCAACAAGGTCCAAGCAAGTGTGAAGTCTGGTTTTGTCTTTGTCAGGGCGGGCAGATTGGTCCAAGGACCCCAGCCCCAGCTCTCCGCGTTGGCCTTGGCCTTGGCGACCTTCGCCTCTTTTCCCCCCACGCCGCTAGAACTAAGCCACTGAACCGTCCTTGGACTGTGGGTGAAGGGGTGAAGGGTGAAGGGTGAAGGCTATTTCACACCACCGACGGCCCCCCCGGTACTGCCACTGTCTCTCACAATCAGACGTCTCCATGTACATAGTACCCATGGCTGATCGGCGGCTAGCTCGCGCTCCGGACTCCCCAGACGGCGTGGTGTGCCCCAGATCTGGTGATTGAGAGTCCAAGGTGTCAGGCCCAGGGACGCTTACGAGTCTTGCCCTATAGATGACGACGGATGAGATATTGGTGCTTGGACAGTCAAGTCGTGGCTTCAATCATCAGCTCTGCAGACGGTGGCAGTGTATGGGGTTTGATAGTTGTTGGTGCAGCATTCTGTTGATGGTTGTGGATGCAGCATCCTGTTGATACTTGTGGATGCAGCATTCTGTTGGTACTTGTTGATGCAGCAATCTGTTGATACTTGTTGGTACCTGTTGATACCAGAAAAACAAAAGTCACGTCGGTGAACATGTTCCTGAAGCCAAGGCTTTGCCAGCATCTCATCACGTTGACCCTTTCTCTCCACCCAGGCCCAATTTTCCGCTTTCCGCAGTGCTTCGCCTTCAAGGCATGGTCCAAATAGGTCAGCTGGACCCCCACACTATGTCTCGTCATGATCAAACATGTATTTAAGGATCCGACTAATCCCTTTCTCACACCATCGGTATCCGACTCCCATATAGTTCACTGTCGAGTTCTTGCCACTGACCGGACCCTACTCCATCCACCATACTTCTAAATCGCTCATAACATTGTCCGTCTTCATCCTCCAAATCGGCCCTTCACAATTCATTCTTCATCATGCCTCCTCACAGTGACGCTCCTTCCCCGGCCGGTAGCTTCACTACCTCTCACTTCCGTACTGCTATGAGAGCTGCCCCTGTTCAATCTACACAATATAATCACCTTTACAACGATTCTTTCGAAACCAGCTCAATTGAATCCAACGATATGGCCATCCGCCGAGCCCTGCTTCCCGGTATCCATGTACCAACCCCAGCTTTCTTCGACCCAGTGACGGAAGACCTCGACCTGGACACCATTGCTATGCACACGGTAAGACTCGCTCAAGCCGGCGTCATGGGTATCACCACTCAGGGTTCCAACGGAGAGGCCGTTTTCCTATCTCACAAAGAGCGTGACCTCGTCACCAGCACTACTCGCAAAGCCCTGGATGAGGCTGGATTTGGACATCTTCCCATCATTGTCGGGTGTGGTGCTCAATCGACAAGAGAAACCATCGAGTTATGCACAGATGCCTTCCACGCTGGAGGAGATTACGCTCTGGTTCTCCCACCATCCTATTATGCCGGACTCCACGCCAAGGACACTGTTATGAACTTTTTCAAAGACGTTGCTAGCGCTTCGCCGATCCCTATCCTCATCTACAACTACCCACCAGCTGCCGGTGGAATCGACCTCAACTCTGACAACATCGTTGAACTCTCAAAGCACCCCAACATTGTCGGCTGCAAACTCACTTGCGGTAACACCGGAAAACTAAACCGCGTGGCTGCTGCGACTCGCGCCGCTACCCCTTCCGAGCCAGGTTCGGGATTCATGTGCCTGGGCGGCTCAGCAGATTTCACCCTGCAGACCCTCGTCGGCGGCGGAAGTGGCATCATCGGTGGCTTCGCCAACATTGCACCAAAATCGTGCGTCCGATTGGTCGAACTCGTTGAAGCCGGAAACCTCAAAGAAGCCCGCAAGTTGCAAGCCATCATTGCCCGCGGTGACTGGACAGCTATCCAAGGCGGAATCCTTGGCACAAAATCCGGTATGCAAGCACATCTTGGATATGGAGGCTTCTGCCGCAGTCCACTACCTCGCCCGTCCAAGGAAGAATCTGCACGGTGGAAAACAGGATTCGAAGAGATTGTCAAGTATGAGCGATCACTGCAATGACGAGTCTCGAAATCCTCTTGACGATACCCGACTCTTCATATTTGACGCCTGATACCATTATTTTTCCAAAAAGCCGGTCCTTTTTCACCTTTCCTTCATCTACATACCCCAATTTGAGTTAGTTTTCTGTTTCTTCCTTTCAGGTGTTGGCTGCTGCATTTCACAAGCATGTATGGGGCATCGGACACGGGGTTCTTCACTTCTCGGTGTTTCTTATTCTCAGGCGAACGGAAAAGACAAAACCAAAAGCCTCCTCAGTAATCTAACTGACACTATTCCCTTTGACATTATTATTCGAAAATTCTCCAAACACGGGTTTTTTTTATCCATATGGAACGGAGCAACGGACAAGCAGATATGATGAAGCTGCTGTACTGTAATGCATTAGAAAACTCTACCTACCTACATCAAAAGTCGCAAGACGATCAAAGACCTGGAATTCGAAAAACCCACGATTCAGCTTGTTTGCGGTACGTGCGGAATTGAATATCAATAAATTTTCATTCATTCCTTCATTCAGTGCATATCGTCACTTCGTGCACTGTGTCGACATACATATATATATAGCTTGCCTAGTACTTATGGATTTCCCTTTCTCCAACAGAAATCTGAGATACTAGTAGTCTGCGTTTCCATCCCATCTTATACGGTTCTGAGTGGCATTGCGGGGGGGGGGGGGGGGNNGGGGGGGGGGGTTTCTTTCTGGCGGAATCTTGGGTATCTGCGTGCCAGGTTGAATTGTGTGCTGGGATACTGGGGTACCACTTATTGCTGATGTATATATATATACGAGTATATATATGAATCGCCACTTATGCGGACCATTGCATTTAAGGGGGTAGCTACCTAGGGGAATTTGTGGTGGTTGGCAAGAGAGGGGTGGGGAGTTGGTAGAGAATAAAGACCTGACAACCGAAGAAAACAAGAAACTGAAGAACTGAGAAACTGAAAATTGAAGAAGAACTGAGAAGACGCTGGATATTTGAACCGGTTATTGTGGACCGTTCTTTTTCTAGTTTTGATTGTCTTGCGGTGTTTTTCTTGGGACTGTTGGAGTTTGGAGTTTGGATTTGGGATTTGGGATTTAGCTAGCTAGAATACTAGATACTTAGTAATAATCTATTTCTTTGGAATAGACGGGAATCGGGATAGTTCTTCTTCTTCTTCTTCTTCTTCTTCTTCTTCTTCTTCGTTTGATTTTTCTGTATTATATTCTTTATTAGTTTTATTTCGTATAGATATATCCTTACTTACGCTCTAGCCCATATCCCTATACTAACGAAAAAACATCCCCCTTTAATCGACGGGTTCGAACGGGAAAATATACATCACCTATATGAGCGGGATTGGTACTACCTAATATATATATATATATATATATATATATATATATACGTATATTCTCTTTCTCTGTTCACCTTCGAGAGGAAGAAATAGATACGCGAATCCCTAGATATCAATAACCACGCATACATGACAGATAAAGACGTATTCGCGGACTCCGACCCGGTCCACTTATATTGCCCATCCGATAACGAGGCTGATGGTGTATTTTTGCTGATAAGAGCGCGACTCACAAGGCTACGGAGGGGCGGTGCAAGATTACCTCGTTGCTTTCTAGGCTTTTCTTGGAAAATGACGGTTATTGGTAAGGCTGAGAGGGATGCATGAACGTCGCTTGTCGGTAGGTCACCGGACTGTGTACCGTGTGGTTCTGGATTGGATGGATCGTTTGGGTAGGATGCATGTATCGTTCGAGTGTGAAGCTAGGCTGCGTGCGATTCGATGGTTGGGAAGGGCTTTGTCTCAGCTGACTGGATGCGGTGGGTTGAGATTGGGCTTTGTTTGAGCTTGCCGGTGTGGTGTATCCACGTGTTCGGGTTTGTCTATACTCGTACGCCTGGATGCGACGGAGAAGGTTCGTGGGGGAGAGGCTCTTATCGCGGGTTTCCCCATGCGGTCGATATATGCGAGGCGTGTATATCCGACCTCGTGAGTGTGATGGCTAGTTGATGGTGGAAGGGAGGAAGTCCATGCGAGGATGCCTTTCTAACATATTATCGACATGTCGTTGATTGCCATGGCTCAGAAAGCGATAAGGCTTGTCAATTATAGGGGGCGGGGGATGGGTGCAGTGACATAGATCCGTAATAACGTGATTGAGAATGAACGCAGGATACTAGTAGATGAAGTGAAACGAATCGCATTGTGGTGAAGCTGTGAATCTGGTTGGAGCTGAGAGATTACGAGCATTTCCAAACAGTGTCTCCTCATTCGCCAATACCATATCCCATGGAAATCCCACTCCAACCAAACCCCATCCCACCACAACCCCAGGAAAACCCAAACCACCACCTCGGAACCCAGCGGACCACAGGAACAAAGTCCGGATACGAGAAAGAGAAAGCCTCACCACAGCCTCATCTACAGCTAGCCGACCCGGATCATCCATCCACTTTCAAAGGAACTCCGAGACCAAGGGAACACCTCGGACCAATCCGCCGCAACAAATGAATTCCAAGCACGTAAAATGCAGATAGCGAAGCGTGGGGAGAAATTGGAATGAATTGACGAAGGCTAAGGAGTGACGTCTATTCAAAGCCCCCGTCCACGTCGGAACGATCTGTGCCGGGCTGGAGAACGATCGACCGGTAGAGTCAGGGGTACCTCTACGTAAACCTGGAGTGGTTAGCTGCGTCCACGAGCGTGCTCGAATCCGACCAACCCCGTCAATGGTTTTGGTAACGCTTTGTTATAAGTATTAGTATTCAAATCTTCAAAGCGGGCGATGAAGAGCACGGATTACCACATATCATCGTCGACAAGAACGAGTCACCGCAGTAGAACGACGCAATCTCGACTCTTAAAGTGGAAAGTCGACGTAGATGGTGAAGAGCTTTAGAGCACACCCTCCACCTCGGAAAATATTTCCATGCCTCCCATCCATCAAACACCAAAAGAGCCATGATTAACAAAATGTCTCAGATCCATCGGACATCGAAGCAGATCCCAGAAAAACCAACATAAAGCAGAACCAGCGGCCCACGCCTACTATTGTGGAAGAAGAGCTAAAACAGCGGTTCAAGAGCAAAACTAGAACAAGTCTGTACCAAGGTAAGGTATTCCCATCCCGTCAAGCTCAATACGGAAAGTCCCAACAACCAACGCGCAGGCTCTCCAAAACTCTTGACAGTAAATATACCTAGAAACCCACATCCTCGAACAATAGGAGTATGTTCCTGCAGCACAGCATGCTAATCAGCATAGTAAAACCCGGACCCTCAGATCCCCATAACTGACGCAGGGAATCATCCCAGGGGGAATAATACACGACACTTCACACCCTTATGTATCTTACCAAACACCACGTCCGACATCACGCTCCCCCCTCCACCTGCCCTGGTCCAATTCGCTTACAACGTACGGCCATATTTCCTAACCCCCTTCTGCTCACAATGCTCATCCCGAAAGGAACCGACCCATTATCCAGATCAGAACGGTATAAGTACTAGCTGATGAGAGGAAGCGAAAAAAAAAATCGGGGAAACATAAACCCAGGAAAAGAACGACAAAGACAGCAATTACAAGATCAAACGCCTTTCCATGGTAGATTTGTACCATTCCGTTAACAAACAGAACCGCATCCACCCGGTACAAAATTATCGTACATAAAAAGCCCCGCCCAGTGACACAAGCAGATAGTTCCCCAATATGCCACAATGTCATCACACAGACAACCTCTCCTTTCAAGAAGTTTCAACCCCATCTCCATCATGCCATCTTTTCAAAGCAAAAAGGCATCAATACCGATTCCCATTGTAGTTTCCGCCGCGGCCTCTCCCAGCACCATCTCGGTTTCCGCCGCCACCTCCGCCTCCTCTACCCCCACGACCACCCCGATAACCACCACCGCCACCATTATAATCATCCCGACCTCCACCATTGTTGTAGCCGCCTTGGCCACCTCCATACTGCCCTTGATCGCGTCCGCCATTATAGCCTTGACTGTAATGCTGGTTCTGATTTTGATAACCGCCTCCAGAGTTGTATCCGCCGCCATTGTAATTACCACCACCGTTGTAGTTGTTGCCTCCCGGTGGTGCCCAACCAGGCGGCGGAGGCGGCGCATAGCCCTGCTGCGCTGCCATGTGAGGAGGCGGCGGTCCTTGGCCAGGTGGGAAAGCGAGATGCGCGGCAAAAGGATTGGCATAGTTGATGCTTCCACCTCGTCCACCGCCACGGTTGTTGTTTCCGCCACGACCGCCGCGGTATCCGCCGCCGTTGTCCAGCGGTGCACCACCGAAGTTACGACCGGCTCTTGAGGCGAGCCCACGGGTCTTCTGAATGTCACCATTGTCGAGCTCGGGCCTGGGCATTTCGACACCACGTAGTAACATAGATTTGTGCACGTGTTTAGCCGAGGGCATTTCGTATATGACACTCATTGATTGGTCCATGTCGATACTGGGCATCGATCCGTCAGACAGCGGGTAAACGAGAGCGCTTTGTGGAATGTACTCCTCGTTCTTCTCGACAAGACCTGATAGACCCTCGGTCTTTCTGGCGTTGAGCTTCATCTTAGCATCACCTTGCTTCTTTGAGTACCAGCTCATGGCAAGGTCTTCATACATGGGATGTTGAGAATGGAATAGCAACACATCGTGGCCAACTGTATTCCGCGCATGTTCTTCCGGGGTCAACAATGGGTACTTGGTAGCCATGGCTTTAAGAAGCTCGTCAGCGTCAATCCAGGGTAGGAGAGCTACACCTTGCCACTTGAATTTACCACCATTCAGATCGACAACAAAATCTTCCGGGTAGAAATGTTTGATAGGGCTGTCATCATCAAGCATCAGGGGATGGAACTTGTCTGGAATGGCGTGTCTAGAAGCGGCTGGCAACACACCCATGAGTTGCTCGTATGGCCTGAATGGTTTGCCTTCATCAAACTCTATCTTGACGTTTTGTATGTCGACGAAATCCGCAGCGAAAGGAGCATAATGATGAGGGTAGAACCATGTCCAGGAGGGGCATCCTTGCAAGTAGTAAGCAAGGACCCAGCAAACCCCCTCGACGTAGTCATTTGCGACCTTTCTACGGAAAGCTGGGTCAGTGTTGTGGAATTTGTTTTCGTAGTAGCGTTCGGCGTATCCGTCCTCCCACAATCGTATGTCATCTGGTGGTGGCTCGTCACTGTTGGCTCCGGGTGTAGAGACTGTAGAACCAGGCGTGCTTGCTCCCGGGGTCCCGATGTCTTCTTCGATCAAGTCTGCCTTCCGCTTTCCGAGTGCACTCAGAGGAGTCTGTGGAGTGGCAGGATCATCGTTAGCAGCAGCAGATTCTGCGACACCGCCTTCTGATGCGGCTTGCTTCTTTGCCATGAGCTGCTCTTTAAGAAACGCGGCAGCGCTCTTATTCTCTTCAGTCTTACCGGCAACACTTGCCTGAAAGTTGGCCTTCTTGTTGACCATCATCTCATGCGTCAATTTTCGTACTTCGCTTTTGGCTGCGCCAGGGGCGAACATCACCACATCGTGGTTGTCTTGCTTGCCATATCGTGGCTGTTGGCCGCTACCGTGTGGGCTGCCGTTGTTTTGTCGTCCATTACGACGATCCTCTTCGATCTTTCTGCGCTTTTGGTTCGCGCTCCGCTTGTCATCAATCTGCTTTCGGCGTTTGAAGATTGCATCTTCTTGCACAGCTAGGCCAGCGAGAATATTCTGAGCACGTACGAGATCTACATGGCCATCCTTTGTAACATAGCCACCCATGATAGGAAGATTGTCGCGCCAAACGGCGAGCAATGTATCAATGCCTTCTTCGCGAATAGCCAAGCTGGGAAGATGAGGAAGAAAATCGTTACCAACAAAGAAGCAAAGAAAAACCCAATCGTCGAGGGCACGTTCGAGATCGAACTTGAAGCCTTGATTCGCGACATACAGTTCTTCGGCGAGATATTCTCGCAAGACGTTCACTTTGAGCCAAATGAATGGTTTAAGGGCAGGTGGGCCCGATTTCTCGTCATACTCGCCACGCTTTTTCTTGACCTTTCCTGTGCACGCTGCAGCCATGTGTCCTTGTTGACCACATATCCTACACGCACCAGGTTTGGCGGACTGAAAGAAAACATCTTCTCGAAGAATACGGAAATGGGGTTCATGAGTCGCAATACCCAACATGATGAGATCAGCGTCAAGGCCGTAGATCACATGGCGAGTGTTGGGATCATACTCAGGAGAGCGTCGTTGCGAACGTACAAATTCCATAATTTTGTGTTCTCCCTCACCTGGGACGGTGGCGTCGGAAATGATGATCTTCATCTTGGCCCACATTGGATCTGTATTCAGTTTGTATGCACACCAGTATCTCAGACTCTGTGCTAGAATGTCCATGAAAGGCGTGCCGGGTGTGATCACATTACTGTCCCAGATTTCTTCATCTTCGGACTCGCTATCGTCGTCCCCCTTGGGATTTCCAGACGCCAACAATAGCTTACGAAACTCTTCTTGCTGCGCTTCCTTCTCTTCCTTGTCTTGGGCGGATCGGAATCGTCGCGATCGCTGTTGGTTCATTTTTGCACGAGGCGCAACTCCATCTGACAATGTGTTAGCAGCTGATTGATGGGGCAGATGGTGAATGGAGGCAACAAGGAAATCAGGCATACCCTCCTAGGAGACATTTGATTGTAGTAGCGGAATACTGCAGCAAGCCTCGAAGGAGGGCCATTTCTCGTTCGATCCCTTGATGATTAGTTTTTACGTACCGACAGCAATCATTAGTATTTTTCTGGGCCGGACCATGTTCACCACACGTTCAGTGTACTTGAAGACCTCGATCATCATCTCCTCCTCGTTTCTTGGTGCCGGCCTGTCCTCTGGATGGGAACAAGGATGCACGATGCCATTCATATCAAGATATAGATTGTCGAACTCCTCGCCATTTGGATTTGGGCCGGTGGTATCTGCAGGAATCTCCACGCCATCAATCTCAGTTGGGAGGTCTTCCAAGACTGGAGCCACGATCTTTGGGTATTTGGTGGACAACCATCGGAAGAATGCTGGCACACCCATGATGGGGACGCGCAGGAGATGCTATTGACTGGGAACGGATGCAAATAGTTCGGAGGTGGGCGCGTGAGATTTAATCCTTATGTCGAGGCTAAGTTGTCAGGCTTCGGCGGCGCGCCGAAGTGCGAGGACGCGGGTATTTGATGAGGCTGCGCGACTTAGAGGGATCAAAGAAGACGTGCGCGACACGATGGGGACATGTCCGATGTTGTTTTCGGAAGTGTTTGGGGGAAGTTATGGAGGCTTGGAGATCACCGCGACGGCAGCGTGAGACTCGGAATAGTTCTAGGCCAAACACGTGACGCATAGCCTGCTGAAGGCAGCATCGGTCGTTGTCTGCTAATTTATTTCCGAACAATCATCTGCTTCGATAATCATAATCATAATCATGGCCGCCTCTATACCAACTCCTCTGAAGATCCCAGACATTACTCCCTTTGTCACTCGAGGGGCTCAGCTAGAAAAGGCCAGGCCGGTGATTGCATACTGGTGTAGGACTACTCGAGCTTCACAGCTTCATGCGAAAGCTAATGGGAACAGGCGAATACCATGTCGTTAACCAGATCCTTAGCAAAGGACTCCATACCGAGTCCGACGAGTCCATGACCTTCACGACGACGCTTATGGATAAGCTGGAGAAGTTCAAACAAGACAATGCCACCAACGATGCCGTCCACGACGATGTAGCTGCTCAGGCTTATGTTGAGCAATTTGCGCTGGACACATTGAGTAGAGCAGAGAATGCTATGAAGGCGAATAAGGTCACGGCGTGGGTTACATGCTACCGGCTTCATATCAGCTCCAGAAGCTTACAATTATACAGGCAAACGGCAGACACTTTCCGCGCAGCCTCTACCTTTCTCGAACTCCTCGGAATATGGCAGACGCCGCTCCTACCAGAGATAGCTGCCAAGTCAAAATTTGCGAAATTCCATGCCATGAGAATTGCAAAGGCACTCAAGGCTGGGGAAGATCCTAATGCCTCGAATCCAGTCCAAGAGGCTGTTTCGCCCAGCGGTCCTCCACTTTCACCGTCTGACCCCGAAGTCCAGAACCTTAACAGGTTGCAACCTACGGTAGAAGAAGCTGACGACCAGTCTCGCCCACCGTCCTTCATAGACTCCCGACCTACGCCGCCAAATGTAGTCCCATATTCCTCACAGCCTTCAGCACCACCACAAGGCGAGGTCTCACCATTAGAACAGTCACCAAACGGGGGCTATTTTCCCACGGCACCAACATTCACCTCGGAGAATCCAGCTCCCAACTTGCCTACAGCTGCAGAAACAGACGCGGATGTGACTATGACCTCTCCCAGTGCTCAAGACTTTTACAACCCACAACCAAGCCCACCGCCAGCACCACAGCCTCATCACGCTTCGATAGGACACCCCCCTCAAGCGCCAACTCCTGCTTTCCAGGCACGTGCGCCGCCGCCACAGTCAATTCCTCAGCCATTTACTCAGCAGCCCCCGCAACAGTTCATTCAGTCTACACCACATTTTCAACCTCAGCCACCAGTTCAATACCAATCGCCATCACAACCTCCATATCAACCTCAGCCAACTCCTACACAACAGTACAGAACAGATGACGATGCTGTGATGGCAGCACAGAAGCATGCAAAATGGGCAATCTCAGCGCTGAACTTTGAAGATGCGGCAACCGCTGTCAAAGAACTGCAGCTAGCTTTGCAGGCATTGGGTGCCAGATGATTCTCTACAGCGATAAGATGAGACGAGTCTATGAGGCGATGAATAATGCTAAAATATAAAAGAGCTGGGCGAAAGTCTGACATGAACATGCAGGGAATCGGTCTCCTTTCACCTTGAGATACCCCAACAGCGCCATCCAAACTACAGTCAGTCGACGGACTGACACCTATAAAAGTCTAGTACTTGAAAACTGCCTCTATCCTTTCCTTCTATCCAAGTCCAGCATTGATCTCAATCATAATTTGATCAACCCCATCATATCCTAGCCCCACAAACGCACCCAATGGACCAAGCCCCTTTTCAATTAAAGTTCCTCCCCCATCTGTTATCGTCTTCTTGAAACCAGGAATACTGGGCACACTCCAAACGATCTTCAACGGTAACTTTTTGGTCGGCCTTCCGTCTTTGAAGTCCAGAAAGCTGATTTCAAACTTCTTCTTCGTCGGGACGGTAGAAATTTCCCAAGCACCTGCCTTAGTCTTGGGCCCAGGCGACGTCCCAGCCAACTTTGCAAAGAAGCCAGCAGACTTCCCAGGAGCACTCGATCCATATCCAGCGCCCACGAAAGTCATGGCTCCACCAGGTATCAACTCCAGAAGATAGCCGTCCAAATCCTTGGCGTATAACGCACCTCCCTTTCCTCCCTTGATATCAGTCACAGCCTTCCCACCCGCCTTTACGACTTTTTCTACCGCCGCCTTTGCATCTGGAACCGTGAATGTGAGTTTCACCGGTAGATTCTTGACAGGTCTGTCCTCTGTGATTGGACTCGATCCACCGGTTTTGAATTTCATAGGAATGAGTGTTGGACCGCCGCCTAAGAGGGGCGTCATGATGTCTTCGTCCCAGCCACTGAAGGACATTCTGGTGCCTTTTCCGAAACCGAAGACGGATGTGTAAAATTTGTTTGTCGCGTCCAGGGAGGTTATGCCGATGCCGATGGCTGTCACGTAACCAGTTGTTTCTGCGGAGGAGGATCTTGGGAGAACATCATGAGCTGGGGTTGGTGAGGCATCTGGATATGTCAATTACGGCTGAAGTGAGATGTGAGTTTGGTGAGAACTTACTTGTTAGACTTCGGGCAGAGAGGACACAAAGGGTGATGGGAAGTGGAATCTTCATCTTGTGCGTCGCCTGTGAGATCAGACTTGTCGGAGTGTATGGACAAACGCTTCCTTAAAGAACAAAAGATATAAACTCAAGATGGGTCGCTGGCCAGGGTGCCGTTATATGGAAGATTTCACTTGGGCAAAGCGCTCTACACTGTGGAGACTGTAGATTGTAGCCCGTATTTGTCTTTCATCACATCACAAGTAACGGCAGCTGAAACGGAAATTTTTGGGGGCTGCTCAACGTCTGCGCAGCCATGAGATTGCTTTATCGCACCCATTTTTGGTCTTGGTAGCGTGATGAGAGAGCTGTTGGAGACGGACTGGCTAATATAGAACCTTGGAGCCCTAGTCGCTCGGATGTTCTACCGAACATGGAGGGCTGATTGTGAGGGCGTGCACCACTCTCCATTTGGGAGGGATTGCGATAAGCACGTGAATGCAGCTTGTGTGTTCAAGTTTGGAATCTTTTTTCATTTGGGACTCGACATTGCTCACACTAGGTACCGTAGCTTTTTTACTTGGTACCCTATAAGATCTATCGGTGCGCGGACCCATCGTCATTACTTTAATATTCACAGTGAGCCAGGCGGATTTGTCATTCACAAGTGAGCGGAGGGATGAAGTATGTGTGGGAGCTTCTGAGGGAGGGTACGTATTCTGGCCCTGGTATAAGGACCTTATAGGCGAGTTATCTATTTTCACCGAGCGTAGTGGGCTCAAATACTTTCTTTTCTGTATTTGTGTTTTCTTTGTTTGGGTGGGTGGGTGGTGGTGATGTGGTTAGGTGCCTGAGCTTGAGGGGTTTGTGCTTTCACTACTACCTCCTAGGCTCTGTCAAATGGTTTGGAATGACTTCTTTGATTGGTTGGTTGGAGTCTAGATTCTACCTTATGGGCATTTATATGAGTGAGTGGGTGTATTTATAACTTTGATCTTTCCCTCTCTGTCGTCATTGTCATGGCGGGACGCGCTCGTTCCATCATCGCCCGCCAAACTTTCAATCCTTCTTCCCACGCCTCATCTTTCCGTGTTCCGACTGTCCCGTCAGCCTTTAGATATCGCGCTTCATCTTCTTTCAACCCTTGCCATTCTCCCATTCTTTCCCCTCTTACAAATTTCGATAGCGCCTTGATGAACGCGTCGCCTATGATTTTCTCTTCGTACTTGGGCAACACTTTCCCATCCCCGTAAAACCAAAGCGCCATGTCTGCACCGTGTGTTGGCCCGAATTTCTGCGGTGTTATGGCTGTTTCACTGCGCCAGTCTATGCGGTAGCGATGGATGAGATGGCCAGCGCCGTGTTTGTAAAGCGAGGAAATGAATCCGCGTTGTGTGGCGTGGATTTGTATATCTGCGTAGATTTTCCCGAAGGCTTCGGTCCAGGTTTTGCAGCCGGGTGGGAGTTGGCCTGTTGGTGAGTAATGCTGAGACAGAGCCTGGCAGATGTGTGCGGGATAATCTGCCTCGAGGCGTTTGAAGATTGTGGTTGCTGAGGGGGAGGGTATGGGTCGGTGGAGGGCGTACAGGTGGTGTTCAGATGTACAGTCACCGATTATTATTTGTATATTTGAGGCGATGAGCTTGGCTGCGAAGGAACCGTCGAGGAGGGAGGGGAAGAGAGAGGGTTTTATGAAGTCGCCGTCTGTGATGGCGCGGAATTGGTGGAGTTTCATTTTTGGGATTGCGGACATGAGTTCTTGTGAGGATTTTGAGCGGAGCAGAGCGAGTTTTTCGGAGGAGGGAAGGGAGTGGGGGATGGAGAGGACGGAGAGGAGTTCGTTGAATTGGAGTTGGGCTTCTTCTAGTGATTTCGGGGGGGCACCTGGGCCGTTTGAGTGCATGATCATCCTCTTTATCAATCGATTTTGAGGTGGTTGATCTAGGTCGTAGGTGATTTGGTAGAATGCACAGTGAGCTCCTGCTGAGTAGCCACCGATGGTGATGTTTGTGGGATCTCCGCCGAAGTAGTTTATGTTTTTGTAAGTCCATTCAAGGGCGAGACGCAGATCCCAGAATCCCATGTTTCCAACTGACTTCTTCTGGATTGTGGAGAGTTCGCGGGCAGCGAGGAAGCCGAAAAGGTTTAGTCTGTAGGCTGGTTTTACGATGATGGCTTGGAAGGGGGTGGTTGAGAGGAGGGCGGTCGGGTCATTGGGCTTGTTTGCATTGCCGAATTGGAGGAACCCTCCGTCTTCTCAGGCATCAGATACCTCTCTTCGCTTTCTTGGACGAGACTACTTACGAATGTAGAAATAAACAGGCCATCCTACAAACAAATGAGCGTCTTGCACGTGAACGGAATCCCACTCCATCTCATCCCATGTCGACAGAACTCACCTTTTGCCGGAGCCTCCCCCTCAGGAACCCAAATATTGCATTGGAGACAATCCTCGTCGAAAATAGGACTCGGTTTACCAGGCTGTGGACAAACACTAGCTGTGCCAGTATATCGTCCCGGATTAGCTCGGGTTCCGTACCGATAGCACGGCTCGAGGGGACGAGGTCTCTGCCATCGGAAGGGTCCAATGGGAGGTAATGCGTATGGGATTCCACCGAAGTAGTGACACAAAGTTCGACCCGAGCTCTTATCTTTGATGGTGGAACCTTCTACAAAGCCTCGGAATTGGAGGTCGAGAGGGTAGGGGATTGTTGTTGTTTCCATTATGTTATGCACTGGTACAGTCTCAACGGACGTCAAGTATGTATCTCAGTCTCTTCCCAGATAATGTCAGGCAAGAGTTCCAGTGCAATCACGGTTTGATAATGGTGGAAAGAAGTTGTAGTGGTTTTCCGAAGCACGAGGACCTCGGTACATATATATCACCCCGAAGTTAGTTCCGCCATTCATTGTCTTTGACAAATATAACAGTATTTGTAATCAGCGTGTGTGATCGAACGTTTGATTCTTGTGAATACCTGTCTTCTAACTAAATCTGCGATTTAATGACAGTGATGCTAGATGCCCGAAGTGGTTAGAGTAGTTCTATCGTGAAGCGCCCCCTGCCTATTTTGCTTCTTCCCGCTTGGCTACACGTTCACCAAACAACAATCACTTTCATGTTAGATCCCATCCTTTCTCATCAACTTATCACTGTCAAAACCTCAGTCATCCTGATCATCACCGCAATCATATAGGCTCGGGATACTTCGAACTGCATGCTCAGTATGGACCTCGAATCCTCAAATCTCGAGCCCTCGAACTCAACCATGCAAACCTTCTCTGCAGGCAACGAGTTAATTGGTCGATGGTGGGACGCAATGATGAAAAACACGGTCGAGAATCAGCTCGAAGACCCAGGCTACTATGCGAACAAACCCGATATCTTGATAGCTGAGGCCAAGGTCAATTCCTTCATCGTCGGGAACGGAGACGACATATTCGGAAACATACAAGCATCAATTGAAGCAGCCGAATCTGAAGTGGCAATCATCACCTGCTTCTGGGCACGCTCCTCATCACTGAACAAGCTGTCCACCTCTCTCCGACGACTATCGAATAAAGTGGTCGAAAGCAATCGTCCCAAAGTGCGAGTCTTTATCGGATTCTCCTCCCTTTCCAAACTGCAAATGTTATTTCACACATCGTCACTCCATGGACAGGACCATCCGCCGACTACATGGCCAAAAAAGCTAGGATTGCCATCCGCGGACGAGTTGCCAGGGCTGGATATTCAGATCAAAAGCATCTTCGTTCGCCCCTTCTGCGTTATGCATCCCAAGTTCATCATCATTGATCGGCACATGATCTGGCTACCATCTTGCAATGTTAGTTGGGAAACTTGGTTCGAAGGATGTATATCGCTTTCTGGACCGATTGTCCAACCTTTCCTGGACTTCTGGCATCAGTTCTGGTTGAGGGACGGAACTCAAACAGCAATAGGATGGGACTCATCACAGCCACCATCAATTCAAGGACCACTCCAATTAGACAGGGCTCTTTTTGGTGCTGCACATGGTATAGCCGACCTGCAAGATATGCCAGTCATAGAAAGCGTTTTCCTTCCATCACCAAACCACATGAACCCTCGTTTCCGCCTCCCATTCCAACAAGCAGCCGCGCCTCCGCCTACACCGCTGAATCTTTTCATTTTGGAGCTTTTCAACTCTGCTACAGATTCCATCTACATTCAAACTCCAAATCTCACCTCGCCACCCCTCATTGATGCTATTCTTGAAGCTCTTGGCCGTGGTATCAGCGTCCATATTGTGACTAGCGAACGACTCATGATCATAGAGCAGCTTGTTTTAGCTGGAACGACAACAGCAAGATGTGTCACCGGTCTCATTAAGCGATACCAGCGCATAGTGAAAGCCCGTCGATCGTCAGTCGACGAAGAAACAGGTCTGATGCCAATCGGAAAACTACGCATAGAGTACTATGAGCCCAAACCGACGGAAGGGAGGGAGGAAGGAGAACCGCTACAATCCCACCTGAAGTTGACCATCGCTGATCATAAATGGGTAGTATTAGGAAGTGGAAACATGGATCGTCCTTCTTGGTACACGAGCCAAGAGTTGGGTGTGGCGTTGCATTCCCAAGATCTCTGCCAACGAATCCGGGGAACTGTCGATCATGCACTTGAAGAGAGAAAGCGACTAGTCTTCGATGGCCTGAACCTGAACAGTTGAGATGCAGTTTTCTCGAGTTTTAATGGCGCTCATAGCTCACTGGCGCTCGTCGCACAATCAACAACCATACATTGCCTAGAATGGAGTCTGGGCAACGCAGACTCTTTCCAACAGTAGCCAGGAGAGTAGGGTATAGGATGTACCAGGTCTTCGATTCTACGCTTTTCCGTCATGTCGCAAGATTTGGATTCGGGAGGCCGGGAGGCTGATGGTTGCGCTACCCGGCCAAGATCAACCGTCTCATGTGCACCATTCCGGCTTCAAATGCGGATTTGGATCACTACTTACGACCTTCCGCGACTTGAAACTCGTCGTTTGTATCAATACTAACTTCAGCGTCATCATAATAGAACTCGTTTGGGGATCTTCACGAAGAAGGCTTGATTTGCGCTAAAACAATCGGAGATCTGAGGCGTCGATCTACCAACCATATCACTTGGTTTCGAAACAAGCAGTCCAATTCTTCGACACGAACACTTAAATTCTTCTGTTTTCCCTGTTCATAGGTTCTGGGTTATCAAAGGACAGGAAGTTGTCACGCATCATCGAAGATGCACTTGGCCAGTCGCTATTCGACACCTGTTGCCCACCATACAACAGTGAATACCTCCTCACGACCACAAGGCTTAAAGGAATACTCCCTCCAAGAAAATGGCCCAATCAGTGGTTGAGATTGGCCGCTTCCGTCGACTGAAGCTCAAAAGTGACGAAGGGAAGAAGCTTGGACGGTCCATTCGTGACTTGTGTCAGTGTATCCTCCCCCGCTGTCTGAAGATCCTTCTCGAATTTTCCGGAAGCTCGTAAAAAAGTGTTCTGTTTACCACACTGTTCTTCTGTGCTCGCTTGAGCCCTGGCGTTCGCCACTTCTTTCTATAATGGAGCGAATATGCACATCCTCTTTCCCGTCATGCGCAGCTGGGTGACACAGTTGGTAGGTGACGCTGCATTGAAATCAGAGCCATGAAGTGGTCCAAGAACCGAATCTGCCACCCAATCCCCTCCGACAACTCACTCTTTGTATCAATGACAAGACCGAGCACCAAGCCACCAAGAATGCGGTTCTTGGAATACTCGCAGAGCACGAATGCCTGATCTCGTTGGAATTGAAGGCATCAGAAATCGCTTACTGTTAGCGATGGACTGCGAGATTGTCTCAACATCTGAAGCAGAGAACCTCGCCCATCGCATATGAAAGTATACAGACCAAACTTTCGATCTTGTCAACAATTGACATCGCTCATTTTGTCCTCGCTAGTCTGACAAGTCCCTTTCTCTGCCATTCCCGGTCGATGGTTTCGCACGGACATGATCTATTCTTGTGCTGGGGAAAACGAAGGTCTAAGCACAATTCCAATTGAGGAGCGGTTTGTGCTCTGACCGAACTCACGGTCGTCTCAAGACATGCCCCTTTGACATACACCACGACCTTTTCATAGCATGGCTACCTATAAGACGTTCGCTCTCTTCTTTCTGTCATCATCAACGAGCAAGCTGGTCTACTATAGTTCCCTTCGTTTCTATCGACCATTTCTTCTTTCTTCAACAGCCGCATAGTTCACTTTCTTTCAAATTTCCACTATACCTAGTCATAATTCCTTTCTAGCGTTCGAGATGCATACATCACAGTTCTTGGCGGCGTTATTCGCTACCTCCTCGGTGCAAGCTATCAGTATGCCGTCTTTACTCAGCGCGGCTCTGTTTCGACGACAAGACCCGGCTCCTATCCCAGCACCTTCGCTAGCAGTACCGGTCCCTTCGCCAGCCGTAGCAATTCCAGCACCAGCGAGCGCGGTACCTGCTGCACCAGTGCCAACACCAGATGCGCCGATTCAAGCTCCCGCTGTGCCAGCTCCAGCAGTGGATAGTGCTGTACCTTCAGCTGTTCCCGCTCCTTTGCCAGCCGCCCCAGTTCCAGCACCAGATAGCCCAGCACCATCCCCAGATGTAGCGACTGCTTCCGGTGACGGTATCATCGGGGCAGACCCTGCGGTTGGACCCGATGCCGACGGCAAAAAGAAACCAAAACCACCAGTGGGCGAACAACCCCCAATAGTTGGCGAAAATGGCCAATGTCCCCCAATATGGAATAAAATCTCAAGAGATTTGACACCAATGTTCCTGGAGGACGGCCAATGTAACGACCTAGCTCGAGGAGCTATTCGTGTGGCCTTTCACGATTGCGGCGCCTATAAGCTGAGTCTAGGAACAGATGGAGGATGTGATGGTTCCTTGTTTCTTGCACCAGAAGAACTTAAACGACAAGAAAACGCCGGCCTGGTAAAGGTTGTACCGGTACTTGGCAAACTCGCCCAGAAATACGGAGTCGGCATGGCCGACTTCTTCCAATTCGCTGCTGGTAGGTTTCAATGTTCCAGATCTTATGTTTCATATGCTAACATCCTCCCCAGCACACGCGATAAAAACTTGCCCGTTGGGACCTACAGTACAAGTCTTCGTTGGACGAAAAGATACCAGGCAAGCCAATCCCGAAGGCCTCATTCCCAATCCCCGCAGTCCAGGAAACGCACTGGTCAAGCTTTTCGAGGAAAAAGGAATCAGTCCACCAGAACTGGCCGCCCTGATTGGCGCCCACACTGCCTCGAAACAACGTGCTTTTGATCCTGCCACGGCTGGAACGCCACTCGATAGCACCGTCGGTGTATGGGACGTCAAATTCTATTCACAGGTCCTGCAACGGACAGCGCCGTTCATCTTGCCCAGCGATGCTGCTCTCGCTAAGAACGCGGAGACGGGCAGGGCTTTCAAGGCTTTTGCTGCCAGCCAAGGGGGCTGGAGTGCTGCCTTTTCTCCTGCGTAAGTCTCGCTCCTACCTTTTCTGTGTCGCGCACTCGCTAATGGGTATTACAGCATGACGAAACTCGGACTCTTGGGCGTCGAAAGAGCCGGGCTGATTGATTGCACCTCGGCTCTTCCGCAGGGTTCGCTCAAGAGAAACGCCATGCCTGCCAAACGCAGTTGGTGGCGGCAGGCTTGGTAGCGTAGCTGTTCTGTTTTCTCTGCGTTTGCATCGCGGCGGCGTTTTCTCTCTTTTTTCTGGCATCACGACGTGTGGTTTGGGGGTCCGTACTACCTATATCGGTTCTGCACTGTCCTGTTCGCGGGACGAACAATAGAGACGTTATTAATACTGTAATGTATCTTGGACACCCGGGTCAGGAGGCGAATATCAATAGATCCGTTAATCATATCATCACCACCACAAACCCCTTTTTTCCGAGTTTTCTTGGGGTCCGCTCTTTGTGCTTTTGGCGCGGTGGGTTGGATCAGCACTTGTTTCGGATCGCGTTGGGGGGTTCTCCCCCTGGTGTGTTTTTTGTTTTGGGTACGGATGCTGGTGTTGGTGGTGTGAAACGAGGTACTATGTTTGGGATGGTTGATATCGTTACTTGTAAGAGTGCCTACCTGGGATTCTTGGACAAGGGGATGTCTGTTTCTGTTTGGATGCGGATTTACTACTCATCTTACTTGGTATATCGGATTCGTGGATATAGACTCTCCCCTCGCGGTTGTGTGGCGATCCTAGAGACGGCCCGGGTGTTTTGGGGGTTGTCGATAGGTACTGAGATATTATGTTTGTGCTTGCTTTGTATTTGGATGGTACCTATTACCTTCGTTTGATATTCCTTTTATGGTGTGTGTTATGGAGCCTTTGGTAATCTTACTTGGTGGTGGTACTTAGTAGTTGAGGATTAGTTGCGTGTTTACGCTCCCTTTTCGGTCATGGCCTGTGGTGATGATTTGAGGGAATTGTTTTTGGGGTTGGGGTTATGGATTGGGTATGTAGTATTTTTGTGTTTGGATTCTTGGGTGGGGGAGGGCTGGGTTGTTGGATAATGAGATTGCGGGGAGATTGGTCCTTTTTTGAACTACAGGGTTGGATTTTTACACATGGCGGACTCGAGTTATTGTAGAGGTAGGTAGCGCTGAGGACGAACTTTTATCGCTTTTCTACCTAGATTTAGACTGAAACCTGACGCTTTCAACGTGGAAATCACTGGTTGGATTTCCTCGATGGTTTCGGTTGAGAGAACGTCTGGATTAATGACTAATATGCATACTATAAAGAAAAATCCTATTCCAGTCGTAGGTAGAAGAGAATGCCGCATCAAAGCCAAGCTGTCAATTCAAGCAAGATACGTTATCTTAAAAACCCAGCAATAATCATCTTCCTCCAAAAGAATGGCAGGTACACTAATATTCAACCCCCCACTTGCCGTCTTAGACCACGCCAGAGGTACAACATCACCTAATAAGCCCAGAGGCGTAACCGAATCGCCCGGCAATATAGGCACGGGAGCATCGACGATCACACTCCCGCTCGCCTCTGGTTTATCCAAAAACAAGATGTAAAAGGCATCCTTTGTCTGTGTAAATCGAATACTTTTCGGACTGGTGATTTCGGTCTGGACGAACCAATATGTCGTGTTGAAAATGGCTTCTCCATGCGCATGGATCCATTTCCCGGCCGTTTGGAGATTGTCGATTTCGGCCTGGGCAATGTTGCCGTTGGCTTTGGGTCCGATGTCGAGCAGGAAATTGCCGTTTTTCGAGACCATGTCGACGAGGGAACTGATGATTGTCTTTGGTTGCATGTAGGCTGAGTATGGCGTGGCGCGGTTGTAACCGTAGCTGTATGGATCCATGCCTTGGTTTGATTCCCATTTGCGCCTTTGCGCCGTTCCGAACGTGGCATACTCGGGTGTGTCGAAGTCAGCGGCGTGGGCTAGGCCACAACGTGAGTTGATGGCTACTTGACGGTTTTGAGTCTTTGCTTTGTTCCACCAGGCTGCTGCAAAGGGGGCTGTTCCATTTGCGGCGCCGCAGTCACACCACATGATGTCGGTGGAATAGTTGTATGCGAGAATCTCCATTTGCGGAACCATGAGGTCGGCAATGAAGTCTTTGATGGGGACGCGACCGGTGTATGGCTCCTCCAGACCGGTGTATGGGTTTCGAGCGAGTACACCGGGCCAGCTGACTGAGCTGGCATCTGGTGTTTGGACGAAGCCATAAGGACCAAAATCAGGATTGAACCATTCTGGAAGTGAAAAGTAAGTGCCTCGCTTTAGACTAGGTTGGTACTTTTTGGCAGCGTCGAAGAGTTCTCCCAGAACGTCGCGCTGGGGGCCGTAGTTCACGGAAGAGCGGTTTGTTGTGAGACCAGCATTGAAATTGGCAAATCCGTCATGGTGTTTGGAGGTAAAAACAAAGTATTTAGCTCCAGCTTCGGCAAAGAGGTCGACCCATTGTTTCGGGTCCCTATTGAGTCGTGAGCATGACGTGGGGGTATCAGAGAAGATCAGAATTAACTTACCACCCATCTGCTGTAAAGGCGGGGAACGTATCATCATAAGTCCAGTTCCGGCCAAATGTTCGCAGACGATAGTCGTAGAAATCCGATCTGTCGGCCTGGGGATGATGAGTAGAATACCACCTGCGGAAATGTGTCAGAAAGTCCCCACATTCTTTGAGTTGAAGATTAGACCAACCAAAACCATTCACTGTAGCTTTCATATGGTGTAGAATTTCCCCACCCAGTGACAGCGTATGGACCCCAGTGAATGAAAATACCAAACTTAGCGTCGTCAAACCAATCAGGACTCTCGTGCTTCGCCAATGATCCAAGATCGGACGTATATGATGTAAGCCCAATATCAACATTGTTGAAAGTTGTCATTTGCTCACGGATTCCATCCTTCAGGATGACCTTAACGTCACCCTTGAACTTTCCAATCACTCCGACATTGACTCGTTTTTGGTCGCCAGGGCAGAGTCGCTTCAGCGATCCAGCTTCAATCGTCCTGATATTACCACCTGCAATGGAAATTTTCAGACCAGATCCGGAGACACACTCGGTACCTGCATTATTCAAGGTGACTTCCACAATCTGAGTTCCATTACCAGACCACTTTTGAGTTGGTCTCACCGACTGGATTTGGACATTTGAACCTTTCCATAATGAAATTGAGAACACATGTAGTCTTCCAGTTGTGGTATTCGCAGTGGATGGCAACGAAATGGAAGTCAAAGTCTTCCCTGGGGTAAGTGTCCCGGTATATTCAAATATATTGGAAGTGTTGTAGTTCGTGCCGTTGGATGTATATCGATAGGGCAATATGATTTCGCCACGATCTATTGTCAAGAAAGAGAACCAAGGCTGACTGCGTAGTTCGGAAATAGATGTGGTGTTGTCCGAGTAGTGATATGTCAGATTTCCAGAAACTGTAGCCGACTCCACGTCAGATGTGACAAGCATTGAAGCCGAGAAGTATTTGGCAGGGACAACGCTGATTTTTTGACCAAGACAGAGAACGTTGTCCAACTGTGATTTTCCTCGGTAGCCTGGGAAATCATACTCGATGCCTGTCTGAGTTGATATGTAGGTTCCGTTACGCGCGATGGTTGGAACTGGATATGACTGGTTCAACGGATCAAAAGATGCCTCTCCGGGGTAGGACCCGAAGGCCTTGTTATTGAAATAGCTGTTCAATGGAATGGGTATTGACTAGACACGGTCAGCATCTTCAACAGTCTCCCAAAGAAGACCTCTATACCTTGGCAGATACAGCCCGAGTCTCATTCCCTGCACCCCATGATGGAGCAACGTTCGATGCTAGTACCACCAGTAAAATGCTGAAGTACAACATCACGGAGAGATTCTAGCAACGACTGGAGGGTGGAGGCTGTCCAAGGTTCGCCCAAGGAATAATGGCTTCTTGTGCGACATATCTCCCGTCTACAATCAAGCCATGAAGATCTAGTTTACACCCATGTAAAATTGTCCACCCAGTCTAATCAGTCGATATAGGATAAAATCTCCGGTAAATTCATTAATTGGATCTCGGGCGAGCGAGCCACGACACGGTCAAGATGCAAAGATTCTTTCTACTGACCTGCCCGAATGGGAATCTTTGCCGGAAAGAGGAGCTTGAGCATGAAGCTGGAGAGGATTGTGTACTGTCGTAGGTAATTCAGGTACCACAAGTCGCGGTAGAACTAGAGGGTAGCCGCGTTGAAATAGAATATGTGGGCCTCATCGCGGCTTCATATTCCGCCGGCCTGGAAGCCGACGGAACCATCTCTCAACTCCATCAACTTATCGCTTATTAGGAAACCATGGGATCTTCAAGGTACCTTATAGTGCGACCTCAATCCATTCTTTCGGCTGCTAACGAACCTGGTCATGTTAGGTTACATTGCTGCCGACAGAAGAGTCTAAAAACAATGTACCTAGGTAGTAGAGATTGTGGCTAAGCTATCCTTTTCTGTCCACGATCCTTCCAGCAGAACTGCTCTTTAAAACTCTCGTTCATTCTTTTCATTCAAACATGAGACCCGGCGGTTCTCTGGTGACTGCCATTATAACTCTATTCCCATCCGCTCTAGCCTTCAACAATCCCCCAGGCGTCGATATATGGTGTGGGAAAGCGTACCGTCCAGAGTACGTCGAATCTGTGGAACATAGCCAAAGATCCCAGTTAACAGTACTCGTAGTAATGCATCATTCGCGCCAGGAGGCTGGCTCGAGGATCCCGCCAAATCAAGTACCCCACTTTTGGATTTCAAGATCAATCCTCGGATGAACATATATCTCGAGAGCGACACCAAAGGAAGCTTTCTTGTCGATGCGTCTATATCGTATCTTGTGGGCCAACAGTATCCGGCAGCGAATTCAACCAGTTCGTCGTACAAGAGTGCCAAATTGTCACTCGAAATTCGCATTAATGGTTCTTTGATCAAATTGTCAAATCAAACATCCATCAGTGTTGATACGGTCAAGAATGAAATCGGTTTCAGTTTGGAGCCGTTTCCTGCTACCTTAGATCCGTACAACGTCACCATCTATGGAACCTTACCACAATCGAACGGATCACGTTTTACCGCCTCGACTAAGCTTTATAAGCTTCCAAACCGAAAAGATGGAGGGTCTGTCACGAGGCTGGACAATCTTTACGGAGGATTGTCTGTGAGAAAGGGAGTCGAGACGAAATGGTCTCTCATTTTTCCTTTCACCTATTATGGTAAACAAACTATCAACGAAAGAAAGTAGTGCACCCATACTAACTGCATTCCAAGTTCAATGGACTCTCTACTGGAATTCCAGCATTTCTACTCTGGACGAGTTCGCTGCCAAGGGCTACAACGTCATCCACATCGTCCCAACCGGAGATCTAGGAGACACTCCCTTTCCCTGGGACAAGTTCGAACCATATCTCAAACGCGCAGACCAACTCGGTCTCTACCTGCAATACGACGTGCGCTGGGAATGGTCCAACCTAACCACAATGATAGATCAAGTAACACGTCTAAAATCCCATCCCTCAATCCTCCTCTGGTACATCGCAGACGAACCAGACGGAAAATCCAACCCCATAAACTCAACGGCGATAGGCTACAACACCATCCGATCCATAGATCTCTACCATCCCGTTTCCATGGCCCTAAACTGCTACAACTTCTACTACTCCGACTACGCCGCTGGCGCCGACATCATCCTCACAGACGTCTATCCAATCGGCAACAACAACACCTACTCAACCGTCTACAAAACACCCTGCAACGCAACCTACGGCTGCTGCGGCTGCGACGACTGCAACGGCGTCTTCGAAGACATAAGTGACCGTCTCGACACCTTCGCCCATTTCGACAACATCCTCGGCTGGTCCAAAACCCACTGGGCCGCACCCCAAGCCTTCGGCAACGAAACATTTTGGACGCGGTTCCCCACTGCTGCCGAGGAAGTCGTTATGAATATGCTCAGTATCAACCATGCCGCCAAGGGAGTCAACATGTGGGATTTCCCCACTTCGACTGATATCCTCGCTGTCACGGATCGATTGGCCAAGGTACTGACGACGGATACGGTTGCGGATTTCCTTCTCGGTGCGCCGCTATTTCAGAAATTGGATGTGGCGGGTGCGAAGAGGGTGGATGTTGCGGCGTGGGTGGGCGGGTCGTCGGTGCTGCTGAGTGTGGTGAATTTGAATTATGGTAATCTAGGAGGCAAAATTACGGTGACACTGCCCCAAGGCGTCAAAGTCCGGAATGTTACAAGCACCCTGTGGGGGAACGTCAAGTGGACGGTCAACGGGGATAAATTGAGCACCGATGGTCTACTGGGCCTGGAAGTGTCGTTGGTAATTTTAGAACTTGAATAGAAGAGGAAATGGACCAAAGAACGGCGAAATTTCTCCTACTCTATTTCAAAGGTCTGCACGTCTTTGTCTTTGAAAATATGTTTTTCATCCCAGCGTGCATGCGTGCTCCAATCTGGGCCTGCAGCACTTCTGTCGCCTCCAGACAGCTGTGTACTGCTTTCGGGTAGTTGCATGATGCCGATTCGTTCGTATCGGTTAGTCTTTCCGGCGACAGTATCAAGCAGCAGAAAATGAGACAGTGTTGATATCGATTGGTTTCCCTCAGGCTCAAACAAGATAGTTTCGCTAACCAAGAACGCGAATATCTTTCTTCCGTTCAATTTAATATTTGCATCGTCGAGCCAGATGTGAGTCGATTGGTCATCCTGGTGAGGAAATGAGCCTGTATGGGTTAGTACATCGGCATTTGCAAGCTTTCCTTCAACGGAGAGAATGGCGTGAGGGGTATTCCCATCGTCCGAGTTTCTAGTCCCCAGCAGCTTGGAGCATGAAGCCGTCTCCACATTGCCATCGAAATCGATGAATGTTTCATGACGGACAGCACCCTGCCATCTAGCCCAGGACCATGTCGGAGTCTGGACATCCTCAACGATCTTCGAGGCTTTGTTGTCTTCGAGGCGCCAGACCAATCCACGAGCCAGATCCTTGGCCCAAAGACCGTGAATATATGTATCGCTGACCGATTGACCGATCACGCTGGCCAGTCCCTGCAGAGCTGGAAGTCTGTCACTTGCATGCGTGAGTTTTCGCTGGGTATACTGTTCTAACCAGTCAATATACCACTCATCAGGGATCGTAGCTTCGGAATCCGAATACACTTTGGCAATAATTGAGCTCACACCTCGCCAAGGTTGATTTCCTATCATTCTTAGTAAGTCAGGCGGCGTGTTGTTCTCCATCCAGCACGATCCATGACATTCGAAGTATAGCTGATTTTGTGTGAAGTAGAGCAGTCTCTTGGACAAGAGTCTCTCTTGAAACGTCCATCCACGGTGGTCCCAGATCGAGTCTTTTATATCGTCGGCCTGCATCACGCTTGAGGACAAGTCGGCGTAGAAATGATCAAACTTGCTTGTCGATTCAAAATCCAAGTTTTGTATTTTTATTGGACAACTCCCGTGCTTTCGATTATGCAGAAAGCCGTCATGTGCAGATCCAGCAGAGACGGGAACAATCGTGATGTGGGCCGATGAGTACACACTGGCCATTCGCTGAGACTCGTTCCGCCAGTCTTCCTTGTCATCCTGTATAATACATAACGAATCGATCCAGATGTATCTCAGGCCCAGGGCTCGAATCGCAATGACTGAGTCACGAAAATTGGCAGGCAAGTCCTGCAGGTCTATACCGTGTTCGCGGTTTCTTAAAGTTGCGCGAGTTGTCGACAAGAATTGTTTTGCACCCCAGCAATGGCTCAAAGCCACATATTGAATTGATGAAGCCAATCTTTCCGAGCTGACGAGACGAACTGGACCTGCTCTATTGATGCCAACATCTATAAGCCTGGTGGGCAAAGACGGATCGATGTAAGGCAATTGGCAGTCAAAATGGGCATCTGGAACAAAACAGTCATTGATCAACTGCTTGACCTTTTCAAGATTGCGGTGGCACAAGGGCTCCCGGTCAGGTAGCAAGTTGCTAACGAGATTATTCTTGAAGGTAAGGCTGTCTTCGGACGTTTAGAAGAACTGTTCACCTAAGGACACATTAAATACAGACCTTCATCGGCGTAGATTTTGAGCCAAAAATCTACCTCGATAGATTCCCTCCATAGCACAACCACATGAAGTCTGCTGAGTCCCCAAATCGTGTCAAGATTCGAGAACGAAGCAGGATACAAGGTCTTATTGAACGCCTTGATGATGATCTTGTTGCCACCTCCCTTCAAACCGTGGATTCGGCATAACAGTTTCGGATCGATCTTCTGCTGAAGAGCATATCGTAAGAGACGGCATGCTTCGCAACCAGCTGCGATTGATGCCTCGAGTGCTGGATAATCTGGATGACAGTCCTTCCTACCATCCAAGATTGTCCGGCCTAGACATCGATCCAGACTGAATACCGGACGGCAATATTTGCACAACGATGAAGGCTTTGGAGAGAGACGGTCCATACTGATGCCTGCGATTCTAAGCTTAGAGACGTGGAACAAACCGTCCTTTCATGAGGCAACGACGCGTCTTACGCGTAGAATCTCAGATATACAGCCTGGAGACATGGAAAGAACAAATTGAAATGGCGAAGTGGCGTACAGATAGGATTCAATAAAAAAAGGTATTGTGAAGTGGAGGGTCGGAGAAGGAGGAGAGGGATTGGCAGGCAGAGAAGGCGGCGGCCTCAAAGACTTGGCCGGTCTCGCAGCCCCCGCCATATGCAACTAAATTTCCAATCTTTCACTTCGGACATGATGTCGAGGTGTCTGACAGTTTTCGAGGATAGTCATCGTCATCCACTGCAGGCAATTTATCTCCATGCGTGAAGTGGAGTCACGTGGGTGGATTGAGTAATTCGGCAGCTACAGTGAACTCGGAGTCATAGTAGGTAACAACTGAATACATTGCCGCCAATTGCTCTTGACTGAACGACAACTTTTCACTTCCTCTGCGCCTCCGCGCAAATCTGTCAGCCAGTATGTCGAATATGAATTTTCCAAAGGAAGAAGAGCGCATCCTGGCTATGTGGAAGGAGATTGACGCTTTCCGCACCCAAGTCGAGCTCAGCAAAGGAAACAAGCCGTAAGGACCTTTTCCAACTTGCGTTCCATACGCCCTGCTAATTCATAAAAGCTACACATTCTATGATGGTCCCCCTTTTGCGACCGGACTTCCTCACTATGGACATCTCCTCGCATCCACTATCAAGGACATTATCCCACGGTATTGGAGCATGAAAGGGCGATACGTGGAGAGGCGATTCGGTTGGGATACACATGGAGTCCCAATTGAGTTTGAAATTGACAAAGAGTTGGGCATCTCTGGGAAAGACGCAGTCGAGAAGTTTGGAATCGAGGAATATAATGCAAAATGTCGTGCTATTGTTATGAGATATTCTGGGGAATGGAGGAAGACCATCGATCGGCTGGGACGGTGGATTGACTTCGACAATGACTACAAGGCAAGGGAGCTTCAAGACATGGATTGAGACAAAGGCTGACACCGAGAACAGACTATGGACACGAGCTTCATGGAGAGCGAGTGGTGGGTTTTCAAGCAATTGTGGGAGAAGAAGGCTGTTTATCGTGGGTACAAGGTCATGCCATACTCTACGGCCTTGAACACGCCACTCAGCAATTTTGAATCGCAACAAAATTACAAGGACGTCCAGGACCCCGCAGTCGTGGTGTCTTTCCCACTCATTTCAGACCCTCAGACCTGCCTTCTAGCCTGGACGACAACACCCTGGACACTTCCATCGCACACTGGTCTGGCAGCACACCCAGACTTCGAATATGTAAAAATTGCGGACGAGAAATCGGGCAAGAACTATATTCTTCTGGAGGCGTTGTTGAAGACGTTATATAAGGACCCAAAGAAAGCAAAATTCAAGATTGTCGAAAAAATCAAGGGCAGTGATATGCTCGGTTGGAAATATGAGCCTCTATTCCCATATTTCTACGAAGAGTTCAAGGATGTCGGATTCCAAGTCTTGAATGCCAAGTATGTCACCGCTGACAGCGGTACCGGTATCGTTCACCAAGCGCCGGCTTACGGTGAGGAGGATTATGAGGTGGCCATGAAGGCTGGCGTCATCAATTCTTCACGACTTCCTCCCAATCCGGTTGACGAGAGTGGCCTGTTCACCAGCCAGGTCAAAGATTTCGAAGGCATGCACGTCAAAGCAGCCGACAGGCCCATCATCAAGTATCTCCAAGGCACCGGACGACTAGTGGTCGATGGACTACTCATGCATAGTTACCCATACTGCTATCGTTCTGACACCCCGCTCATTTACAAGGCCGTCAGCTCCTGGTTTATCAAGATTCCTGACATCATCCCTAATATGCTTGAGAGCATTGAGAAGTCCCACTGGGTTCCATCTCATGTGAAGGAAAAGAGATTCACTAACTGGATCACCAACGCACGAGATTGGGCAGTTTCCCGGAACCGATACTGGGGAACGCCAATCCCAATCTGGGCCAGCAAGGACTTTTCCGAGACTATTTGCGTCGGCAGTGCGCAGGAGTTGAAGGAGCTCAGCGGATATGAGGGTGAAATTACTGACCTACACCGCGACAAAGTCGACAAGATCACTATCCCAAGCAAGCAGGGCAATGGCGATTTGCGACGTATCGATGAGATTTTTGACTGTTGGTTCGAATCAGGAAGCATGCCGTATGCCTCCGTGCACTATCCATTTGAGAACAAAGATACTTTCCACGATGCGTTCCCGGCCGACTTTATCGCTGAAGGGTTGGATCAGACTCGAGGATGGTTTTACACACTTGCAGTTCTTGGCACCCACCTGTTCGGTGAAATCCCAATGAAGAATGTTGTTGTCAACGGTCTGGTGCTTGCTGAGGACGGCAAGAAGATGTCGAAGCGACTGCAAAATTACCCCGATCCTGGTCTCGTGATGGATCAATATGGTTCGGATGCTCTGCGACTGTATCTCATCAACTCTCCTGTGGTGCGTGGAGAGCCACTACGATTCAAGGAAGCTGGTGTCAAAGAGATCATCAAGACGGTTCTCCTACCACTGTGGAACAGCTTCGATTTCTTCAACCAACAGACTGCGCTCTTGAAGAAGGTCCAGAACACCGATTTCGTTTACGACCCTTCTCTGGAAGCATCCAACGACAACGTCATGGACAAATGGATCTTGGCAAGCATTCAGACTTTGCTGAAGTTCGTGAACGCGGAGATGGAGGGATACCGTTTGTACACTGTAGTGCCTAAATTACTCCAACTCATCGACAACACAACCAATTGGTATATCAAGCTCAACCGAAGGCGACTAAAGGGCGAATTTGGTCCCGAAGATACACTCCATGCGCTGAACACTCTCTTTGAAGTTTTGTTCACCATGTGCCGCGCTCTGGCGCCATTTACTCCCTTCATCACCGACAATATCTATCAGAGGCTCATTCCGTTCATCCCCAAGTCACGCGCAGCGAAAGATCCTCGAAGTGTTCACTTCCTGTCATTTCCGGAAGTACGCGAAGATCTTTTTGACGAAATTGTCGAACGCCGTGTTACTCGCATGCAAGCTGTTGTAGACATGGGTCGTGCCTCTCGAGATCGCCGAACCATCAGTTTGAAGACGCCTCTGAAGTCACTCGTAATCATCCATCCCGACCAAGAGTATCTTGACGATGTCAAGAGCCTGGAAGGTTATATCCGCGACGAGCTCAACGTGCGCGACATTGTCTACAGCTCGGATGAAGAAAAATACGATGTGCAGTACACGTGTTCGGCAGACTGGCCCGTTCTGGGCAAGAAGTTGAAGAAAGAGGCAGTCAAGGTCAAGAAGGCGTTGCCAGAAGTATCGACACCGGAAATCAAGGAGTTTCTCAAGAGTGGCGAAATCACAGTTGCTGGTATCGCACTCACACGCGATGATCTTCTGGTGCAGCGCTCATTGAAAGTGAGCGATGCATCGAAAATGCAGGAGTTCAATACAGACAACGACGTTCTCATCATCCTGGACGTCGCTATGTATCCCGAATTAGAAAAGGAAGGTCTGGCGCGTGAGATTATCAACCGTGTCCAGCGTCTGCGGAAGAAGGCCGGCCTTGTACCTACGGATGACGTGGGAATGGAGTATCGCGTTCTCAGCGATCCGGACAAGATTGGCCTCGAGGAGGTGTTCGAGACGCAGAGTGCCACCATTGAGAAGGCTTTGAGACGGCCGGTCGACAAGCACATTGTCACGGAAGTCGAGGGCAAGATTGTGGATGGTAAGAAGGAGGAAATCATCGTAGAAGAGGATCAAGAAGTGCAGAAGGCTACGTTCTTGTTGAGGCTGGTGAAGCTGTAGAAGTTGCTGTGAAAGATATGAGGACAATGAGGGTTATGATTATGAGTGGATTACGCATTGATGCAAAAGCATGTATAGTCTTTGCTGGGAGTCGTAGAGCAGCCTCTTGACCTGCCTAGTCCTTCGAAGCGCTGTACTAGTGCTAGTAGTGTATAGATGAAGCATTGACTTATGAGTTCTGTATCCACTACCGTCTTCGTGCCTTTCCATTCCTCCATCATGCTTTCATCACCGTTTTCGATAGGCGGCCTGTCAATCATTAACAAGCCATCCGTGATATTCCATGACTGAAACTCACGGTATAGCATTGCTGCAACTTGATAAACTCAGCTGCACACTTGTCCTTTTGAACATTATTGTAATCTGCAACGATGCATTTCCCGTACACGGCGCTCTACCATGAACTGTCAGTCTTTTTCTCGTGTGGACTTGGTAGATGTACCCACCTCCTTTGAGCATTTCCCCACTGCCGCTGCGAATTTCTCGATTGGTCTCGTTTTCGGGGGCATTTTTGTTTCGATGTCTTGGATGTTGGTGGTGGCGATTGGACTTGGACGGTTGGACTTGGACGATTGGACTTGGACGGTTGAACCCTCGAAAAAGCATGGTCTAAGAAAAGTGACCATGTCCCAAAACGGAAAGGACGATTTATTTCGCGACCCAACGCGCCCAGCTGTGAATTGTTACAAACATTCCTGGCCCTTCACCCTTTGCGACAACACATTTTACACCGAGTATTGACTTTGGCGCGACACACTGCCTAATGAAGCTTTGAGGACAAGCTCTGGGCGCGGTTGAGGAACCCTTCTTGCGCTGCGCGAACCACTTGAGCTTTTACGCATGCCGTCTTTATGCATCTTTACCCACGCGCTGAGCGTTGGACATATCTCGAATGTCACGTATCAATGGGAATAGACATGACGAGGTGCTTAGTGATGCTGGTATGTTATCCTACGACAACGACTTTCCTTGGACCCCCAAAGCGCAAGCCAAATTAGATGCGGCCTCCTACCAAATTAAACCAGCGGCCTCCAGACGACCTACGATTGATACTGACGCGCCATAGACATCAACCTCCTCTATGACATTGTCCTCCTCGCCGCGCAAAAACCCGATCCCCCTTTCGGTCCCGGACTCTTCGGCGCGTACGACGAGATTATACACCGCGAAAATGTTCCACCCGAGGAGAGTGGGAAGTACTTCCAGTTTGTGGTCAGGATGGTGTCTGGGAAGAGGGAGGGAGAGACAGTCTATGAAAGATTTGAAACTATGCTCAAAGAGATGGGTATTGAAGTCTCGCCAGAAGAGGGCCAAGACGGAGCTACCATGGATTACACTGAAGAAAAAGGACGCGTTAATGGGAATGCATATGCCAATGGGTACAGCAACGGTGCGAATGGAAAATATGAGGAGACGACGCAGGAGACGAAGGATGGCGTGCAATTTCCTGTCCAACCGATCACGAATGGAACGAGCAGTGCGCTGTTGCAACCACCGCGGAGGCGAAATGGGATACCGGATAGACGGTCGCGCTCGCAGGACACACTCTCAACGCCTCTCTTGCAGGTTACCGACCCAAGAGGCAGATTGAAAAACAGAGCGTCATCCGACAACATACCTTTTCGGCATAAACGCGCCGCTTCAACTTCCACAAACCATAGTCTTCGAATCGCAAGAGGAGAGCCAGTACTTGTGAATGGAGGCGACGCATATTCCGCCGACGAATCCGAACTCAGCATTACGAGATCGCGACGGCATTCTTTCATGAGCGGAGTCAATCCAGCACAGGATGCTTACATTTTTCTGCCTCCAGGACTTTTCCAGCGCTCGGATGAAGAAATGGAGGAAGATGTAGAGGCTTTCCAGCATAGCAAAGCTTGTATCGCGCATCGAAGGCTTTTATGGCAATGGCGACATAAAGCAGTGGATTTACAACGGCTACATATGCGCATGAACATAATGGCTGAAGATTTTGACCAAGGGATTTTGCTTCGAAATGCGCTTGACGAGTGGCGTGAGAAGACAATCCAGCGACAGCAAGAGCGGGAGATAAGTCTTTATTTTAGACATGAAGAGGCTAGGGCTATCGAGATGAGAAATGAGATGCTTAAACTCAAGGCATTGACTCATTGGGTGGTTGTGGCTGGTGAGAACAGGGAGAAGACACATACAGCGCGACGACAGATTTTGCGCGCTAAGTACTTCACTGCTTGGAAAGGGATTGCAGTGGCGAGAGAAGCACAAGTGCGCCACTTTGTTCTTTCAAAAAAAATTCGCAAATGGCAGCAGCGGACAGAGGAGCTGGAGAACGACAAACTTCGAGCTGTTGCGAGGTATGAAGTGAATGTCCAGAAGAAGCTATGGCTCAGACTGGTGTTCCAGTATTCTGCAAGGAAAGCTTTGAAATTCAAGGCACAGCAACGGAAAGAGAAATACTTCCAGCTGTGGAGGGAGAAGGTTCGCTTGAATCAGGAGAGGGATCAACATGTTGTACAGATGAGGGAGCATGTTATTCAGAGACGATTATTGGAGGCGTTAGCTACGAAGCAGCAGAAACTTGTCAATATGGATGCCGATGCTGTTGAGTTCAGGAAGAAAAAGCTTCTTGGCCGAAGTCTTGACAACTGGAGAATAGCAGCAAGATTACAACCTTCGGCTGCTCAGGTCGTCCAACGAAATAGCACTCGCCTACTACATACGGCTCTTTGCGTATGGAAGAAGAATGCTCAGATGTCCCGTCAGGCTACGACAGTACACGACTCACGAATTACACGAACTGCCTTCACGAACTGGAACGATACGCTACGGATACGATATCTCGAGATCAGGATTGTAGCAAGATTACGAGCCGAGTCTTTTTACAAATGGATCTTCTTTACCAGAGAGACGATTGCGACCAGGGGGCGAAACGTGAAAATCGCCTCGAGTTGTCTTGGTCAATGGGCCGCCAAAGCTCAAGTAAGGCGACAAGCTTTGGAGAATGCTTCACAGACTTTTGCTGCAAGACAACGCCAGATTCAGTTGCGAGGTGCTCTGAACAGTCTCGTCTCCACTTTTCGATATCGACAGCAGCAAGAAGCTGATGCGGCGGCTTTTCGGAATCGACGCATTGGATATCATACACTCGCCTCTCTACGCATCCAGAATGCCAATATCCAAGAGATGAATGGGAAAGCAGCTGCGGCGCGATTCTATATCCTCACCACTTCTACACTCCGAAATCTCAAAACAGCAACATATCACCATCAGCAAATTCGCCGAAGAGAAATCTACGCCCAGGTCCGTCGGAGAACGAAAATGAATCTGGCTCGCGAGATGTTGCGGAGGATGCAAAACCGTCTTGCGCAAATCAGAGCTATGGAGCATACCGCTGCTGAAAAGGAAGAGGATCGCGTCATGCGTATTGCCATTTCTGACTTTGGAGCTTGGAGAACTAAAGCTTCGGTTTTTGTGGAGCAGAATAGACAAGCAGTCGCTCTGGATCGAAATCACCTTCTCACCAATGCTTTGAGGAAAATGAGAGAAAGGTACGCGCAACTACAGGATATGAAGCGTGACGCAGCGGGTTTCAGCAATGATTGGGCTGCCGTGGAAGCCATCACTTCCCTCAGGAGACTGAGATTTCGACTTCTTCAGTTGAGACAACAGGATCAGGGTGCGCGAGATCTTGGGGAAATGCATTGGCGGAAACATGTCAAGAATATGCTGAGGTATTGGGCTGCTCGTTCTCTGGCACTCCAACAAGGCCGTCTCAAACGCGCTGATATCCATCGAAGAAGCAATAGTCCCGAGGACGAAGAAGACTTTGATGATGGCAATGAGGATGATGCCCCTTTCGCCCCGGGTACGGCTACTAGAGGCACATCAAGAAGGAGAGAAACAAGACAAGCAGGCGACCTAACCATTTACGAAACCTCGGCTTGGAATCTGGAAAATCTAGATTTGGATTTAGGTTTTTTCCCCAACGGCGATGGCGACGGCGATGGTGAAGCTGAAGGCGAAGGTCTAACAGGTGACCTAGTCGATTTCGCAACAGACGGAATCTTCACTTCAACCCCTCTACCAGGTTACCTCCGCACCCCCTCCAAAAGAAACACGGCCCGCGCAAAAGGAAGAGACAGATTCACCCTTCCCCTTCCAACACCAGCGCTACAAAGTACATCAAACCCCCCACCAACCGTACCTCGCCACAACCACCACCACCAAATCACCCCCGCACAACCTCCTCCCAACCCAGCAATACCAACAGCAACCCCAAGGACAAAAAATACAATAACCCCATTCCAACATAAACTAAGAGAACAGGGCTATCCCCAAAGAAACCCTCTCCAACCTCTCCAACCTCCCCCACATCCCCCACATCCCCACCCCCAAAGACCGGTCCCACAAACCCCCAAACCATCTTCCCACAGCGCATGGGCGAAAAGATCTCTACCAACGAAAACACCAGGGACATATACCGGACGAGTGGGATTCGTGGGTTTCGAAGATATCGCCGAGGGGAGTGAGGAGAGGAGTTTGATGTAATCTCTTCGTCGCTTTTTCATATAGTGTTTGTTGTATTTAGTATACTAGCGTTGTGGATGAGGAGGGGAGATGCGTGGGTCGGTCGGTTGGTTGGCTGCAGTGGTTGGGTTGGGTGAGCGTTATCCTTTCTTCGTTTCCTCTTCATTTTTTTTTTCTTTTCTTCACACGGCAGACTTTGTCCGGAACCTATAAAGGAAGGTATTCCCAGACAAGGAAAGGCACGATCGCGATGATACCCCAAAGACACGTAATTCTTTCTTCAACTGCATACCAAGATCCAGCACTGGGTGAAAATTCGTGAAAATTCAAATCCACTGAGATAAACACACAAGTCTCATTTCAAAAGGCTGGCTAGCTACCTTGAACCAGCTATGCTAGCTGGTGAGATCAGACCGTATCTCAAGCAAGCCGTATGCCAGGCACAATCCTCTGCCTGCTGAGGTCCATCGAACGCAGCGCCGTCGCAATGCCCATATCGTACAAATCATGCGTTTCGTATCCATAACGAAACCCCCAATCCCACGTGCGCCATCATGCTGGGGTATACTCGAACAAAGAAATCTCAAAGATCCGCACCCGCGCACCATCAAATGCTGATAGTCCGCAACCTGCGAATACAGAAGGCCAGCTCAATACCGAAAAGTCTCGCCAGTCTCCGGCACAGCAATCCCTCTAGCCAAGACGCCCTCAACACCGCCGAAATCGAAATCCTCGACCATTCCAAGGGAGTAGTAGAATCCCTCCCTCGCGAGATAAGTCTGCAAGTTAACATCTTCAAGCACCCTCTTCCTCTCCACAGTCTTCAGCAATTCCGGGCAACCAGGCATGAAACATCTTGTATCAGGCTCGTATGGAACCACATGCGGCGGTGGACGGGATCTCCTCCTTCCCCGGCGTCCTTCAGCTGTTTTGCCCAAGAAGCTCTCTTGTTCTAGGTCGAGCCATGCTTCGTAATTGTCGCCTGCTGCGCTGTCCGTCTTTGTACTGTCGAAGCTGCCGTTGCGGGAAGCGGCGGCATTGGAGCCGGGACTGCGATTCTTCTCGATAAGATGGCGTTGGAGAGCTGTTGGACGACGAGGACGGTTGGGTCGAACGGCTGGGCGTGATGTACTTCTCTCACGATCGGACGGGTTCATGCTGGAGCTTCGAGTGTGTGTGGAGTCGAGGTCGGATCCATATTCTCGTTCTGCGCTCTTTTCGTCTAAGAAGCCTGCGGTCGGTTCGGATTGAGACTTCATATGCTGTGACATGCGACTGTTCTCTTTGGACAGCTGCAATTGTTCTTCCAAATCAAACGGATCACGACTAGTCATATCTTTGACAGCAGAATCGGTAGCCGAATGCGAGGTGGAAGGACGTGAAAGTTCAGGAAGAGTGACCTGCAACGCATCATCCAGATCAATCATAGAACCGCGATCCGGCGATGAGACTCCAGATGGGTAATCATAAGAATCTCCGAAACTGCCAGCTGGCATAGTCTTGCTATGCTTGATACCTGATCTACGAGGCTCCATGAAAGAGGAATCCGGAGCCGTAAACGATGGGGTATGGCTAGAATCAGAGATTGCAGCTCTCATCTCTTCTGGAGACGGAAACTTCCATTCTTGCGTCTTCCGATTGCGCGCATTGTCCTTGAATTCTATCGCTTTGCTGGCACGAACAGTCTGCTCCTGGCCTGGGGATATGATAGGATCTTCGAGCTTCGGGAATGTCCATTGCATAGTACTTCGATCTGCAGCCTTGCCAGCTTTGACAGTCTGTTCCTGGGGCGGTGACTTGGTAGATGCCTCGGCCGTTGGGAATGTCCACTGCATGGTGTCGCGATTTCTGTAATTGTCACTCGGAATGGCAGCGTCGAGATCAATGGGCTCAGGATCGAGTGGCATAGTCCAATCCTTGGTGTCGCGTTTGGATGTCTGGTACATTGAGCCGCCACTCTCGTTACTGGCCTGGACTTTCTTCTGTCGCGCTTTGAGTGTAGGCGGGTCGACTAAGGTCAGATTGGGTTTGAAGTCTTCGAACGTCGGCATGGCCTCGTCCAGATCAATCATGGTGGTGCGGTCGGCATTCGATGAGTCTGAATAACTTCGTAGAGGTAGGTCTGAATTGCGGTTTCGCTCAGATGTCTCGGGGCCTCTATCAGGGCCGTATGTGTAGGGTTTGGCGTTTTGATCAAAGATGCGACCCAGAACAGTCTCTCCACGCTTCTCGTGATATTCCTTGACAAGAGCATCAAATCTGGTGGGTTCTTCTGCAGGGCTTGAGCTACCAAAGCCGGGAATATTTTCCAGCCGCATCGAAATCCTGCGGTCAAAGTCGAGCGTCGTGCTGAAATTCCATTCCTCATCTGGGGCTTCTTGTGGCTCAAGTTCGTCTGGACCTGGAGCACCCATTGGATTGAAGAGCGATGCGCGCTGTCCTCCAGATTGTTCCCATAGCACGTAGTTTTCAACGAGTTTGCGGATATCATTCGTGGGGTATAGTTCGGACGTGTTTGCAACGAATTCGTGATTCATGATCTTTTCGGCGGAAGGGCGCTGTGACGGTGTGAGGTCCAAACAAAAGGCTGCGAAGGCGCGCAGTTCAGAAGAGAACTTGGTATCGTCAAGTCGCGGAGGCTCCATCAGTGCGATTCCAAGCATGTCAGCGCGTACGCGTGCGTTTGGTGGATTTCCGGTCGCCATTTCGTAGACAGCACATCCGAATGCCCAGCAATCAATCTCTGTCCCGTATTGCACGTTGCTGTCTTCGCTTCCTAGGTGTGACACGAGTTCAGGTGCCATCCAGTGAGGTGTGCCGACAATTGTAGATCGTTTGGAGACTTCATTTTCGAGTACGCCGGAGATTCCAAAGTCGCAAAGCTGGATGCGCCCATCTTCAGTGACCAAAATATTGGCGCCTGTGTGATGTCAGTAGTGATGCGGGCAAGTGAGTGGACGCAAGAACTTACACTTGATATCTCGATGGATGACACCCGCTTCGTGGACGTACTTGAGCGCGACAGCGACTTCTCGTGCGATGGGAATGATGTACTTCTCAGCAAGGCCAGGTTGTGGGGTCGCCTTCATCAACGTAGTGAGACTCCCACCAGGACAGTACTCAGTGACGATCCAAAGCTGTGTATCCACCGAAAAGGCCTCGAAAATCGTGTTGACATTCTGCGCGCGATTGTCCTTGAGTGACTGCAGGATGCTCGTTTCGCGAATGAATTCCTTGATTGTGTCGTCTTTGGCATCGACATCTGCCTTGTAGTCCTGGACATCGACCTCAATGATCTTGACGGCGCAGACCTTCTGTGTTTCCCGATGCTTGCTGAAAGGTTGTTAGCCAGTGAGTTCAAGTTACCCGTCGCAAACAGCAGGACTAAGTACCTCTTGTACACTCTGCCGTACGCGCCCTTGCCAATGAGTTCTAGGAACTCATAGGCGGGTGGCGTGAGAGCCTTCTTCGTCAAGCGGTCCTCCACGATCCTCTGCATGTTTTTGGCATCTTGGATCTGCCTCTCCCTCGTGCCCGCAATGCGCGGATTTAGGCGCACGGCGTCCATTTTTCGGGGGACTGGCTCTGGGAGAGCGGTGTCCCGATGCGCGGTGTTTTGAGGTGGGAGTGGAGGGATGGTGGGAAGGTGCACTTCTGGTGCACGATTGGCCTCGTGCCTGCCAATTGGCACGGTTGGTGGTTCCGGCGCGGACCCCGAGCGAGAGTTTCGAGGCCTGAAGAAGGATGAGGTTCTGGTATGTTGGTTAGTACGTTGCTACATATCCTGAGGTACCCGTGATTCCTGGGGTGGTGACATTCTGGGTATAGGAAGAACGGTATAGGGATGGTTTCGAACAGAACGGATGCTCACTTCGACGGCGCGATGCACTCAAACAGGATATCGCACTCCTCTACTCTGCGACTCGAATCATAGCTACCGCGCAGCAGTACTCGAAGTGTAGAAGAGATAAGAAGAGGAGGAATGCTCCGTCAAGTCAGAGAAGTCGCAGGCCTATGTGGCCAGGGACCTTGCCGCAGCCAAGCTCAGGGTTTAACCTCCATGTTGCAGAAAAGCGCCATCTCCTCCTGCGCAAGCGAAAACGACGAACAATGAAAGGGTGAAATGGAAACAAAAGCAGACGGGATTTCAAGTGCTCGGGGATAGGAAGATGGTACCTTCGCCTCAACCTCCTCAGAACAGAACACTTCTGTTCGTCAGGCATCTACAATGTCCATAATTAGCTGCGTTCCCCATGTCAAATATCTGTAACCCTGTAATTCCGTTATCAGTAAGCGCTGCGTTTCAAACGTGGGTAAATACCATCTTACCCAATGAATCCGTATCGAACCGCCGAATCCAGGAAGGTTGGCCACGGGAGGCCGCATCCGCTGCAGTAGTCCGTAGTTGCCAATTGGTTCGCTTGTGCTCTCTCAAACCGTTCGCTGCTCGGATCCAGGACCTAAAAGAACAAAAACGACAAGAGAAAAGAAAAAGAAAACGTACCTTGCTCACTCGAAGTGGTTGTAAAAGTCAAACCCAGAACAGCCTCTTTTATAAACAAACCAACATCAACATCAACATCAACATCAACATCCACAGATCTCAGATCTGAGGCAAACACATCACCTGACCCTAACCAATGACCATCCCCCGTCCCGCCGCCAATGACGTATGCCCCCATCCAAATCAAGAAAACAGCATCCAACGCATTCAAAGCCAAAGTGAAGCTCCCATTCATCTCTCCAGTCTGAATTTCATAGCGAATCCCCGCAAAAACACACCCACAATCCCCAAACCAACACTTCACATCCCCCTCACCATGTCCACAAACGACAACTGGATCAGCAAAAAAGTCCAAGGCTGGGTCGCCGGCATCGGCAACGCCGCAGGCGGTGCTGTCAACGGCGTGGGCAACGGTGTATCCGGTGCTGGAAGGGGAATGGGGAATAGTGTCACGAACGCGAGTCGAGGATGGGCCGATGGTGTGCGGAGGTAAGTTTTCGATTCTTCCTTTCCATTTCAAGATACCTAGATCTACCTAAGTGACTTGGGATGATGGTTGTTGAGGATCGAACCTTGACCTTGACCTCCCTCAGCCTTACTACCTACCTACCTTACCCCAAGCATTCAAACGACTAGAACTAGTTGAACACCGTGCAATACCTTTTCTCTCCCCTCCCCCTCCTCCTCCTCTCTCTCCTCCCCTCCCCCCCTCGCTCTCCCCACCCACAATCTAACCCCCAACCCACCAGCTACGGCAACGCAATAAAAGACTCCACCGGCGCCACGGGCCCACGCGCAATAACAAGTTCAAACCCCCTCGGAATAGCAGGAACAAAAGGCGTCTGGGCCCCCTCGTCAACCACAAAAGGGCCGCGAAACAGCGGAGGCGGAACCGCGAAGAATCCTCTGGGGTTGGGGAAATGATTGGGTTTTTGATGAAGATGGGAGGGAGGAGGGTGGTGTGAATGATTACGATGGAAGTAGAGGGGTGTTTTTGAATTGTTATGGTATGATATGATGTGATAGGATTCGATGGGATGGATGGAGTTTGCGATTTGGACTCTGATTCGGGACGGGAATGGAAGGACGATGAGGATATGAGAATGGGGTGGGCGTTATGGAGAAGGTTTAGGCAGATAACGATACCTAAACAATGAAACAGGAAGTCAATCAAGACAAAATATACCCTTATTAGCTCTATTGCATCACGTCAGTTCAGCTTGAGAAACGATTCGCATCCCTCAATAAAGCGACCATTCCCACCTCCAACATCTCGCCCTTGGCGAAATCTAGATCCATTGCCCAAATCAGCAGAGATCCATCTAGACGCCGTGATTCCGAATCGCGAAGAAAACACCCGTAGATCCCCAAAGCTGGCAAGTTTTTTGTTGTCCCTCCCACGAAACACCTCGCCTTGCTCAAAGATGCGGAAATCCAGTGTATCTACGCATGCACATCCGAACGCCCAACAAAATATCATCAATCATAAAAACGATGTCACCTAGCTATCCACATCTGACTCGGTCTCGGTTGGCTCATCATACTCCTCCTCTTCGTCTTCTTCCTCTTCCTCTGAATCACTATCATCTTCGTCGTCCACTTCCATCCCAGGTACCGGTTGCCATTCCAGCGAGTCACCCGTCATCCATCTCTTACTTCTCGGTAGGTTGTATGGATCGAATGGGAAATAAGCATCGAGTTGGAAATTCGACTCCCCAAGTTTGCCAGATAGCGCCGTCTCGCGCTCAGCCAAAGATCCAGACGCATTCGACACGCCCACCATTGTTCGAGACAATCGTATCCGCTTGTTGAGTGCCAGCTTGTGATCTAAGTACTGGAACTTGAGATGCCGAGCAACCACCGCAAACTGGTTGACGATCATTGGTGCGCACACTTTCGTCGGGTTCAACGGTGAGCTGATATTGCGATCAAACGTCTCCCTCACTCCGACACCCCACTGAAGCTCGTCTGCGTCGAAATCGTCAGCTTCGTCAAACTCGTCGCGAAGCAGATCCCGCCATCGGAAGCAGAATATGTAGAGCAATGACTGTGCGATTGCATAATACACGCCAAAGCGGCGAAGATCAGGTCCGCAGTTAGGGTTGCGCTCGTGCAGTTGTCGAAGACGCTCAAGCTCTCGTCCCAGAGACAAAAAGGTTGTCTGTACAGTCTCACGAGATACATGGGCACCGCGCGCAATGAAACTCGCGAGATAAGCGGCTGCAGATCGCTTGACAAGCGCCGCTTGGTTTTTGTCGAAGACTTGACGCATCAAATAGTTTGTGAAATTTTCGCTGAGCCTTGGTAGGGCTTGCCCATAATGGAAAAGAAGAAATTGTATGTGCCGGGATCGGTAAGTAGGAAGAATGGTCCGCGAAAATGTGGTTATCAGTTGATCGAAAGCCGCTTCTTGTTGGACGATGGTACCTTTTGCAAATGTGGGATGATAATGCTCAAAGAGGAGGTCGATCATGGCGTCCAGTTTGGTGACTTCGTTTTTGAGGTCCTCGAGTCGTTGTATGGTCGGATCCATGGTGGTAGCAGCGTCCGATGCATCGTCGTCATCGCTGTCTGATTCTTCATCTTCTCCTTCTTTGTCGTCGAGGCGACGCTCCAGCCTTTTTTTGGTCTCTTCTACAAGGCTAAGCTCCAGTTGCTCCTGAAGGTCATCTTCCAAGTCGTCAATATCGACTTGTATCTGTACATCGATTTTGACAACTTTGTCCGTTATCAGCAAAAGGATATCGGATTTCAAGGCCGGCGCGTAGGATATTATCTTGAGGATATCGGTGGTGTAGTCAACGTGCGTATTGACAGAATCAGTCTCGGAAGGGAAGTTGCTGCTCAAGACCGCCTTGAGAGCACCAAGTGCCGATGGGACTTTTTGCAGAATCTGGTCCAGAGTAATATGCACACGATCGAGGAGTTGAGAGCGCCGGACAGGGACATTGTCGGGTAAGCGGCCAGCAGAACTTCGCACTGCAGCCAGCGTTAGCATAAGCGCGTTGTCGGGAACTCAAAGGCCTACGATTGACGAATTTGTCCACGAGCGAGCTCAATACCGTCTGCGCGAATCCACCGTGTGTTGCAATCATGTTCACCAACAAGCGTCGGTAGCAGACGACAAAGTCCTCGTCGCGTCCTAGCCATTGCGTGTGTAGTACGGCTTCCACGAGTTCCCTGCATCTCTTGCCCAAGAGATTCGTGAAACCCGTCAAGGCGATTATGTACCTCTTCAGCAAAGTGTTGGACAGCGCATCGTCGGATATCGGTTTGATGGTGAACAATTCGGTGAGAGAGTCGTAGAAACTGCTATCTCCACCCAAGTGTTTTTCGAGAGCACGTCGGACCTCTTCCTGAACGAGTGGGAGAGCTTTGTCGTCGTTCCAAGCCTTATATACCTCGATCTTGTTTTCTTCTTCGTTGAATTGGACCTTTGCGCGTTTGCTGGAGTACAGCTCTTGGCTGCTGTTTTCTTGGGGTTCGGAGATATCGCTGTGCTTTCTTTTCAAGGCCGACTTGAGTGGAGTTGGCACCGTGCCGTAGGCAGGCGCGAGGGAAAGCATGACGGTCTAATGCGTGTCTGCCATGAGAACGAAGGAATATGCCGTTTACGAAAAATGGGTAGCCGGTGCGGGTTATGGTCGCTTGGTGTATGGATACAGATACAGGTAGATGGAGATGGAGATGGAGTTGAGGTGGTTAGGTTGAAATTGGAAAAAACTAGTGGACCCTGATCGCGTGTCACGGCCACGGCGCCACTGCACTTTGGACTGTAGTATTCAATCACCTCAACACAAGATGCTTCATGATACCTCCAGCTTGCTCTATCTATGCTCTCCTTTGGAACTTTCTTCAGAGACTCAGGGATTGCGCTTATACGAGCGCTATCATCAACGCTGCCTCGATTCAATAACGCTATCATGTCCAACTCTCGACTTCCTGCTTACTCTTACAGCCTGACCATATTCGCGCCTGGCAATATTGCTATGCGCACTCAAGGGAATTCGAGCTTGAACTTGAATGCGATCTGGAATGCTGGGTCTGTGACTGCGACCTCCTCTCCGTTCGACACCAGTTCAGAAAGCTTCTTGTCCAGGTTTGGTCGCGTGCTCTCCTCGAGACTCTGGGGAAATTGGACATACAGCGTCTTCGCCTCGGATCGAATCGAGGGCTTTTTCAGCTGACTGATGGTGGGTTAGCAATTGTCTTTGAGAAAGGAAATGGTCCATCACTTACGCTTCCGGACGCTCTGAAAAACTCTCGACTAGTTCACGGAGCGTCATATCAGGGCTGACATGGAGTGGCTTGGCCAGGTTTCCGCAAACGGGGCAGTCGTCTTTCTTGAGATGTTCGAAAGTGTACGTGTAAATACTATCGTCTCCTGTGTACATCATGTAGTTGTTGGTTTCTGGCATACCGAGGCACGGATTAGTAGCTGTGGCCAATTTGAAAGCCTCATTGCAGCAGCTGGCAGCAACGATTGCGTTCGTGGAAGCTATGGCGGGAATGATATTCTTGACCACACCTTGGGTCATGGCATAAGTGACGCCTTGGATATTGTACTCCAGAGCACGGCCAAGCGCCTTCTGGTAGAGCCAGGTTATGTGCTCTGGGTCGTCAGTATCCAGCGTGTCACCTGCGAAAAGTCAGCTTGCAGACATGTGGCCATAGAAGTTCACATACCCTTTCGCTCTTCGTCCCATTTGATGATGTGAGCCCACTCAATGCAATGCTGTGGTTGACGTGGGATGGTAGCGAGTGTGCATAGAGGAACGGCTGCACGAGGTGCGTGCATGTCAAGCTGGCATTCAATACAGGAAGTCATTGTTGGTAAGACGACACGAGCCTGTCCCTTGAAGCCTTCCGTTCCGCCATCGATGAGTGGTTTCAGTGACTCCGGGTTGTCCATGTCGACCATTCCCACCAGTGTAGCGTTGATCCATCTTCGGGCCTCAATGCTGTCTAGCCCGCAGATTATGATATTGAATTGCATGTAATAGTCTTCGTCTTTGTCTTGAATTTTGCCATTGAAAGGCGTGATCTTGACGCCTTTGACACGTTTCTCAACGAATTTGGCGGCAACTTCAGCCTTGGATCCACCTACATCAGCATGTCGAAATAGAAACTGTCGATTTAGATTAGAAACATCGATCGTGTCTGCAAGAAGTTGTTAAGAACAAGTCGAGCAATATGGTCGCCGTAACACGTACCCATATCGATAACATGAATATCCTTGAATCCAGACAACGCGAGGTTCTTTAGAATTTCACAGCCTAGGCCTCCAGCTCCGCTGCTATTCGTTAGTTGATTCAATGTGAGATACAGCTGACAAGTTGCGTACATGACCCTGGAAACTGTTAGTTGGTGCATCAATGTGATTAAGACTTGAAAAATACGAACAAGATTTTGCGGCTGGACAACATATCGATGGTGGGCTCACCAAAAGTGGCATCTTCGTCTGTGAAGGGTCCGGGGCGAGTGAGTATACTGTCTAAATACTTCCTAATACACGGTCTTGGTTAGTTTTGGTGACCAAATAGGTCTCTCAGGATTGTAATTACCATCGCTTTCTCCCGCCACCGACGCCATTTGCCACCGCAGATGCGACTTCTGTCATTTTGAAATGGATGTCGAAGATAGATTCGATGTTGGGAGTTGCTTGTTAGGCTCCAGAAGACAAACGGCGCGGAGGCGGCTTCTGAAATACAGATTACGCGTTTTTAGCGTCCGTGTTTTATTCAAACCCGTTTGATACAGAAACTTACAGAACTTCCTCCCTTTCTCAATCAACATCAACATCATCGAACGTCTCATCTCAAATCGAACGGACCAGATGTGGATTGCTCTTTACACGCTCTCAGTACTAAGACGCCCAAATGGACGAGCTGCTTAGGCCCGTGAAGACGAAAATTATCGTCGTGGAAGAAATTAAGACTAGACAACATGAGTCGCCTAAGCTTACTGCTCGAATCGAAAGTCCCGAAGACGCTCTCCAAATTCTCAAAGACTCTCCTTCATGGATCCAGGTTCAAGAAGTGCTGACCTTGCTCACAAAGTCCACAAACGTCAATTTCAACATCAAGCAACCTGGTGCATTAACAGCGAAACTCATTCAAGCACTTGTTACTCAGGCTTTGCCGGACTTTTGGACAGTGCTAAAGAAAGAGAAAACACCTGCTCCTACAAAATTCATGTTTACCGCCGCGTTGTTCAGCGTTTCTGGAATAGGTGCATTACTTTCCAGACTTAAAGTACTTACCGTGGCTTGCAGTTCGACCGCCAAGCCGGGACGAACGTCTATCTCTCCCTTGCAGCTTCGAGATGTTCTTGAAGTTCTTGAAGAGATTTTGAGGCCTGAGACCATGTTTACATCCCTGTGGTCAAGCTGTGTGCTCCTCGGTCAAACACTGTTGCAGCGAACTGTGCTCTGGAAAGAGTTTGTGTCATTGGTAGCATCAGGGAAGCTCATGTCTTCTTTTGCGGAAGCAGAGGACATCTTGAAAAAGTCTGGGGAGAAGTACCAGCCCTTGTGGGTTTCAAAGGGAAGTGAATATACGCGATGGCTCGCTCGAAATATCTCCAACATGATCAAGGCGGCCAACATCCATGAAACGGAGACTTTTTCTGCCGCAAAGACGATGTGCAGCAAAGCGCTTAATATTGGTTACTCTGGTATGTAATGAGCTCTGCTGTGTGAGTCACTGTTTGCTAACTTCGGCAGATATTTTCGTTGACGAGCTTCTATTCGCACTCGTCCTGGAAGAGAAAGACTTCATGCCGAAACTGAAGAAGTTAGTGCAGAGTCTCCATGCTTATGAGCAAAAATCGTTTCTCAGATCAGTATTACGGAGTATCTCCAAAATGTCTGAGTCGGCAGTAGATCATCCATGGAACTTGACATCATTGGAAAACAGCTCTCCAGATATCGCAGGCTTCGCCGCAGTCTTGCATCGCTTTCTGTCTCACAACGAGATCCTCCAAGATTACCTCGTTGAGTTTCTCACAAATTTGGAATCGTCTCCTCTGCTTGTCGCAGACTTACTGCGGAGGATCGTGCTAGCATGTGTCGCTACTGATGAAGGTGTGTATTTAACTTTTAGTATAATGAATCTATGACTGACTTTATCGCTCAGATCGAATGTCCTTTGTCATGGAAAAGAGTATGGAACAGTTTGGTGATCAGATGTTTGTCAAGCACGCACCAATGGTGCAACAGGAAGGTAACAAACCCGAACTCAATTTTGAGCAGTTGCCATTACTAATCCAGCATTAGCGAGAGCTCGAATCTTACTCATTTCATCTGGTTATGTACATCGCAAACAACCCATGTTGTTATTTACTTTGGCAAAGTCAAGTACACAGATGCATGGTGTGTCGAATCGTCTGAAGTCTACATCTTCGCGAGCCCGATGGCTCGGAATGATAGTTGGTATGACCATGTCTAGTTTGACCGACAAGGAGACTGGGAGATTGGCCTTCACAGATGAGACTCTCGAGACACCTGAAGCTCAGTGGTATCGCCACCTGCCACGGGTCAACGATAATATTGGCAAAATCGATGACATTCGCACAAAAGCAGTTGTTCAGCACCTTCACAGCACATCTCAATCCGTCACGATGAAGACAAATGTCACAAATCGTCTTAAAACGACCAGAATTCAGGCGGGACGACGTCAAGGCCCGTCTACGTCGGCCGTTTCCGGGCCGAGAATTGTTGAGCTTGACGAAGGAAATGATGAGGACGACGATCTAGTGCCTTACGGAAAGCCTGATTCCGATCCCGAAGACGACGATGAAGACCCGACTTTGGTGGAGAGAAACAAGCCGAGTCCTCCGGTATACATTCGCGACCTTATTGCTGGTCTCCGTGACACCGAAAGGTACGACCGCCATCGACTCGCTTTAACCACAGCGGCTAGCCTTATCCGACGAAAAGCAAATTTCGGCAAGGAAGTGAGCGATCATGCTGAGGAGTTGGCCAGCATCATAGCTGGATTGCACGACCATTTTGATATGGAAGACTTTCTGACTTTGAGGCAAAGTGCACTGATAGCAATTTTGGTTGCACAGCCAACGACTGTCGCTCAGTATCTTGCAAGGTCCTGCTTTGAAGGGGATTTCTCTCTGCAACAGCGAACGGCTATGTTCACCGCACTTGGCCTTGGTGCCCGTGAATTGGCTGGCTTCAAGGACGACGAGGAAGCTGGAGCTCCAGAATTTCCGAGCAAAAAGCTGCCAGAACATTTGGACAAAGTGTACCGTGCTAAGCAGCTTACATCGGTTGTCAAGGTGGCGGAAAGGTTGGAACAATCGATGATACAGCCCATGGCCCTACGGGCTGCAGATGAGCTCACTGGGCCGAACGCTCTCAAAGTGCGTACATTTTCGTCTCGCATGGCTGTCGAGAAGGCGAGGAAAAAGCCAATACCCAATGAGCTCGCCAAAATTGTTGCACACAATTTCTTCTTTCCACTGACAGGAAGATGGTGGACACAGGTTCAGTCTTTGTAGGTGCTCTCCATTCGAAAACTCGTAGAAACTAACAAAAGATCTAGTGGCAATCAATCTGTTGCCTTTTCAACACATCTCCTCCCAATATATCTTCGTACTCTTGCCATTTTACTCCACGCTTCTGGTCTTTCCACGCTCGCTTTGCCGCAAATGACATCCGAACTCTGGGATATGCTGTTGTCTTTGAGGAATAACGCTCTCAACGATAATGACGTGGGCGTCATAGAAAGTCTCCTTTTCGCTTTGTTAACTCTGCTGGAAGTAAACGAGGATAAGCAGCGCCTCGCTACAGAACATACAAAAGAATTGCTGGAGACGCAGGAATGGGCTAGATTGGTGCTCGAAAAAAGAGAGGCTGGAGCCGGTAGGGGAGATGAGGGGGAGAAAGTGCGAATGCTGGCTGCCGCTGTTATCGTACGCTGCCATGAGGTTATCGAGAGATGGCAGAGACTAATGCTTGGAGACATGGTTGATATGTGATACTGCATTTGCCAAGCTGCAATGCAGACGCAAGAACACAGTTCTGGGGCAACCGCGAGAACACGAAACTAATTCAGTGGTGGCTGGGTGCATCGTACACATGTAAGTTCCCGTCAGTTCGATGATTTATTTGGCTCTTGTTGATCTTGGCAAGCCAAAGGAGAACAGAACCTGGATTTAGTATTGCTTAGGCTTCGAAGCCACCAAACATGAGGGACGTTACACTGGCCCACTAGTGATGCTGAGCAATTCAACCTTGAGTCAGCCTCGCCCGACAGATTGATTTAGTTGCGTGCCGTATTCAGGTTGATGCACTGCCTACAGGAGCTGCATACGGACGGCGAGACTCTGGATAGTTCTGGACTTCTCGCAAGCGCGATACATTAAGCGTTGAGTCTCATTCATAACAGAGCAAACTCTTCCAAGAAACAATCCATACTTAGGCCATTATTGCTTCCCTCAATCAACATCAAAGGAGCTATGGCGTTCGTCTACAGATTCGTACATAGTCTTCCTCCTGCTTTATCTTCGGAAACCCTTGCTATCGAGGCTACACAGCATCGGACACGATGGCATAAACGGCAACACATGTTCATGCTATGAGCCAATTGACATGCTCCCCCCGATATGGAGCTTGACCCGGGAATTCCAAGCTCCTGCATATTCGCTGAAGGCTATGTCTCGACAGAGATGTTGGTACATCGAATTGTTCCCGGCATTCCTGTGGTCTCAAACTTCAATAAGGTTCTAAGGGATCGTCAGAGCCTTCGAGGCCAGATTTTGTGATACGCCTCCTTCTTAACGTTCAACCAATCTTTACAACTAAAAACCGACCCTTGTGAGAAGCTTTCAATTCCGGCAGTTTCTTTGCACCATGGGCCCAAGAATGAAACGATCATCTCCATCTGCTGTTCGACAGTCAGTGTTGTCCTTTGCCACCGTCGAAGAAGCTGAAGCTGGTTCTTCTTCAAAATACAATGTCTCTGACGTCGTTACGTTAACAGGACGGCCAATGTCTCGCGTCCAGTCTGCTCCAGTATTGACCAGTCACGAAATTCTTGCTGGATATGAGTCTATGACCAGGAACAAGAGCTTGGAACTATGTCCGCCCGATCGACCACCTCCTCCTGTGCCCGAATGGGCCAACAGAGCGCCGAAGCCTCTCCCACCACCGAAACCTATAGCACTACGAAGCTACAGCACGCCCATACCACAACCTTTGGCACGACCCGGAGCTGAATCATCAGAAAATGTACTCCAAGCCCCTAGTCCTTCTGAATATGTCAGTCTAGTGGTACCCGTCCAGGCCAAAGAAGTGGCAGATGTCATTGGGCCGGCCGCGAACCTACCTCAACGAACACCGACACCAGAAAAGCTACCAACTATAGAAAAGCCTCGAGCCCGCAAGTCATACCGACATTCATTTTCAATTCGATTCCGACGTCTAATGCCCAAGCATCGCAGCGAAAAGAGACTTACAAAGGCGCCTACATCCAATACCATTGCCACTGCTGACACCACCACCCAGCCAGACCTCGAATCCTTCTTCAAGCCTTCCTCGAAGCCACAGGACAGCGAGAAAGACTTGCCAATCCCTCAAATAGTACAGGAGCGAGGTCCGGATGAGATACAAGTGGTTCCAAATGGCTCTACCAATTCAACCCATATTCCCGCCAGGCAAAGAGAACCTTCACTTACTGCGTCCGACATAAATTTATCTAACTCGAATCATAACTACACCGACGCGTTGGTGGTCAGACTACCGAAGCGTGCTGATTCTTTGCACCAAGCTTGTTCAATTCCACCCGCTCCAACTTGTTGCCCGGAGAACTTTGACGCTCATTCACCCACCTCTCCAATTTCGGCTCATGCCAATCTGTGCGGCGTCGAGGACATTTCAAAAATTAGCTCTGCTTACTGCCACCCTCCTGCTATTACCATACCTATGCTTGAGGAGTACCCTTCAGATCCAATAAACATATTGGCCGCAGTCCTGAAAAGTGGTCTCAACCCAGTGTCCAGTAAGGCGTCCGACAGTAGTCCTGCCATCATTTCTCGGGACTTTGCCATGGCAGATCCTACACCAACGTCTCGGGTCTCACCCAAGGCCTCTCCTCGTATCCCATCTCGTCCCTCACGATACAAAAAACGACTGTCGGTTCCAGACACCGCTCTCGTCTCAGAAGCCTCATCGTCTACCGTCCAAATGCCTGCTAGATCATTGGAACCATCCACATTCGAGCAATCCCCAGCTCCGGCCGTTGTCTCCACAACTTCACCATCAATCTCACCTACACGCGACCAAATTCCAGCTCCAGGTGTAACCTCCACATCTCAGCCTCCCTCAGTAGCGTCACCATCCGAAAACATCTACTTTGTCCACCCAATCAAATCCTCCAACTCCAATCTCTCCAATCGAAACACGCCACTTGACCAAAGAAAGTGGCAACGGCTACCGAAAAATACTGAAGGAAGAGGGCTACAGCGCTCCCTGCCCCCTGATACAGATCTACATAATCTCAACAATCTTGCTACCAGGCATGCGAGCCTCGGGGGTCCACAAGCGGCGAATTGGGGCGCCGTCAAGTCTGGGGTGAAAACCAATAGGGTGGAATTTTATCAGCCAGAAGGGATCATAGTTTGGACTCCTCCTAGTAATTCTGGAAGACCAGAGGAGCGGGTTTGGGCTTGAAGAATATCTAATGATTGATGAAGATTGTTGGGTGGGGTTTGTGATCTAAGGATATAGTCGGGAAGGCTTGTCAGGGCACGTTTTTATTGGGCCACTACATGTTAGCCGTTTTTCTTTGCCGCACACTCGCTTTCTACTTTTCATCTTTAGTCATGATGATTCTATGTTCTTCTCCTGCATGTTCTTCGCTTCGACGTTAGTTTTGTGCCGGGAGAATTGTTTTGGATTTCAACAAAGGCGTAGCAGCTCTGGACTTTGGCAAGGTAATGCTTGTGGTAATGACAGTATCAAACAATTTTCTAGAATGTCTTGATTCCAGCCTTCCAGCGTTGTGATGATATTTGATCCTTGCAAAACCAGAGATCGTTTTTAAACATAGAGTGAGTAAACTATAGTTGTTCGAGATAATTACTTTTGCAAAGACTTCTAATAGAATACTCGTTACTGACAAAGTCGCTAGTGCCTCGCCATCAGCAAGCAAGGCTGTGATTTCGTCTATGGGTCACGGGTTCCGAGGCCGATACCGGCAGCCGTTAAGCCAACGCCAACCTCATATCAACGTCCTCATCCCAAGTACATCTGCATTTCTGCAAGGTAGCCCGCAACTGCAATCCTTTTCAGCGATTCCATCGTCATGGACAATGAAACATCCGAGCCAACCACCAGATATCGTCATCTCGTCAAGACGTGCGCCAGGACCGGCTGCTCTCGATTAGCACCCAAAGCCAAACGCATCAAAAGACAGGCATTTTCAATCCGCCTTCCTAGATGAGATGTAACAACCAAGAAGTAATCGCAGTTGCGACCGGCATCGCATCGAAACTCCATATGTTTGTCATTTGCAGTGCCCACTTGTTGAGTGTTTGGTAGCCCAGAGCAGATTCGGAACAGAAATCATCTATGAACAGCAGAAGATACCCGTGTGTTTCAACGGCGACCATACAAAGGTCACTCTGCTGTAACGACGCCCCATAACATGCATAGCCATGAAAATGACCAGCGGAATGGGCCAACGATAACCTCGAGCCAACCTTAACACTATGATCTCGACTCTGTACAATGTTCATTCTTCGTTCTTTGTTCCTCTCCATCTTTATGTTCCATGAAGGTATGGATTGAACCCCTTCGACGATGTCAAACCGCCAGCAAGCAGCCGAAGCCTCTCTTCAAGATCAAGAGAATATACTTCCGAGGAAAAAATTGATCGTTACATTCTCCGTCTTGGCCATCTCTTATTTCACCTGTTTCCTCGACCAAAACGGAATTGGCCAACTTTTGCCGACTGTAGCTCGAGATCTAGATGCGACAAATACGATATCATGGGCAGCAGCCTCCGCTCTGATCGGAAACACAACATTCCAGGTACGGTCGCCCAAAGGAAAAGTTACAAGTTGCAGAGGATGTCCTAACAGGGCAATCTATGCAGGTACTTTACGGCAGATTATCAGACATTTTTGGCCGCAAAGTTGTCTACCTAAGTGCTCTCGGGCTGCTATGCTTCAGCGATTTCATGTGTGGAGCGTCTAAGACTGCGCCTATGCTATATATTTTCCGAGGTCTTACCGGAGTTGCTGGAGGCGGTATCACGAGTTTGAGTATGATAATTGTGAGCGACATCGTCACACTTGATCAGAGAGGCAAATATCAAGGCATTTTAAGCAGCATGGTTGGATTGGGCAACCTCATTGGTCCACTGGTGGCAGCCGAATTTGCTGAAATTTACTACTGGAGAGGGTTGTACTGGGTAGTCGGTCCAATTGCCGGTCTATGTGGATCTATCGCTTGGTGGTTCCTCCCAGCAACTCCGCCTATGGGCCCTTTCAAAGAGCAAGCCAAAAAGATTGATTACTGGGGGGTTCTCACCTCCTCGATCGGGGTGATATTCTTGCTCATCCCTATCTCGGGTGGTGGTTCTTACTTTCAATGGAGATCGTAGGTCGAACTCTCTAAAGACTGACATTCGGCTGCTAATGAATTGAAGGGCAATGGTCGTCTCCATGCTCGTGATCGGTGGCATCTTCTGCGGATTGTTTATCTACGTCGAGTTGAAAGTGGCACGACTTCCTATATTACCATGTAAGTCGCTCATGTCTTATAGATTCCACCCAGAACTGATCCAAGGCAGTATCCATGTTCACCAATCGTCCCGTAGCGGCACTGCTCTTGCAAAACTTTTTTTTCGGCATGGTTCTATACACCCACATCTACGCTTTACCTCTCTATTTCCAGAATGTTCGCGAGTTCTCCCCAATCAAATCAGCGATGATGGTCATACCCCTGGTCTCAACTCAATCCATCGCCTCCATCCTTAGCGGCCAATACATCTCCCGCAAGAAACGATACGGCGAAGTAATATGGCTCGGCTTCTTCCTCTTCACACTGGGAACATGCCTAACCACGCTTTTCGATCGGACCTTCCCAATATACGGCATTGTCCTCATCCTCATTGTACTTGGGATCGGAAATGGGAATGTCTTTCAGCCAACTATTGTTGCGTTGCAAGCTCATTGTTCCAAGTCCCAGCGTGCAGTAGTGATATCCGCGAGAAACTTCTTGAGATGCCTCGGTGGTAGCGTTGCCCTGGCCGTCTCCGCAGCTATCCAGCAGAATGTGCTGAAAAGGCAGTTGCCGGTAAAGTATAGTTATTTGGCTGCTAAGACGTATGCAAGGCCTGATTTCAGCGACTACTCGCCTGAGGATGACGCTTTGGTTTCAGAGGCATATGCGAAAGCCAGTCGGGCTGTATTTGTGTTCATGACGCCTTGCGCAGGGCTTTGCTTACTGGCTATGTTTTTGGTCAAGGATAGGGGATTAACGAGGCCGGAAGAGGTGGTGAAGAGTGAGGATGTGAATCGTGATGTGGAAGAGAGGAATGGTCCCTCGGTGCATGAAAAACGGGTTATACAGCAAAAGCAAGGAAGCGTTCATACTTCAGTGGAGAACAGCGCAAAAACAAGTGCAGAGATGAGTGATTGTGGGGCGAGAAGAGGGAATGGGAAATGTGGACAACTGGATGGATTGCCGAAAAATGGGTGTTCATAATGGGATTGAACTTGGCTTCAATCTATCCTGTCTTGTCCCATCTTCACTCAAGCACTTTGTAAGCATAGCTTTTATTCACTTCAGATATCCAAGATACAGTAAGCAAAGCTCGCAGTAGGAAATATATCTATTCCTCGCCCCATTCCCAACCATGAAACCTATCAACTGACCTCTCTGCTATAAGAGAAATACAGTCCAAACCACCCACTCAGGAAAACAACCTCAGAAGAAGAAACATACTTTCATAACTCCAGAACATATATGCTAGCGCCGCATAAACGGATACAACCAACACATATCGCATGGACCGGTGGTGGATATTGAAACTCGACTTGTCCACCAACCTATACCTATACTGTATGCGGTGGATATTTGGAACTCGACTCGTCCACTACTTTCGGCTATTGGAGGTTCACTCGATCGATCGACCGATCGACCAATCGGAGAAAATATTCGGGTTCTGGTGGGTTTTCGGTGCTGTGTACCTTGCTCGTTGGGCTGAGTTGTGTGGTGATCTTTTCGTTTGGGGTTAGTTGGGTTTGTCATAGAGATCTTTGTGTACAAGGATTTTGGGCATGGGGATCTTCGGAGGTGTGAAGGTGTAAAGGAGAGTCACGGTGGGTTTTCAAGGTAGGGAGACCCAGCATGAGTTTACAGGAAAAATTTCTGTGTATCTCATCTCCGGAAACCCAACAATCTCAATTCTCAACAATCGTTTCGCCTGGAACCAGACCAGACCAGACCAGACCAAACCCAGAACCCAGAACCCAGGACCCTATTCCCCAAAACAGAAAAAATACCCCATACCACCGTCCCATCTGCCCCCCAACCATCCCCCTCCCCTTCGCCACGATCGTCAACGAAGCCTATTTACCCCACCATCTCCAGACAAAGTACAAATAAACCACCACCACCAAACCACAAAGTACCCAACCAATATCCAAGTAAAATCAACATCGTCTACAAAGATACCGTTCCCCGCCATACTACAGAGTACAAGAGCTACTAGGAATGCTGTTGTGGGGGTTGTGTGGTAGATAGGATACTATATTTATTAGTATTAGTAGTATAGTAGGGTAGATGTCGAGGGAGCTTTGAGGGTGGGGATAGGGGTAGTGGGGATGGGGATACGAGTATATGAGGGGGGATAGGGGATTTTGTGGTTGTGTGAAAGGGTGGTAGTATAATAGTCCTTTCCGATTATATTTTGGGAACTAAGAAGCTTGAGAAACGGTATTATCTAGTCTCGATAGAAGTAAGAGGATTCTAGCAAAGTGATGAAGACCATCTCATTCAGTAATTGATTTATTAATTATACAAAACCACCCCCAACCCCACACCCAAACCCACACCAACCTCATCCCGCACATTCCCTCCTCACCCTCGCAAGAGCAGGAGAAACCCCATTCCGGGAATCATACTTCAACGTCACACCCACTCCACCGTCCCTAAACCTTTCCCTCTCTTTCTCTTTCTCTTTCTCTTTCTGCAGGTGAGGATTAGGACCTTCCCACGTCTGCCAACTGAGGATACTGGCATTATGGTGTAGAGTGCCTAAACACGGTGTACCCGTTCTCCTCAACGCAGGACTAATGGAGCGCTCGCTTTGATTATCTTGGCCGTCGATTTCGCCCACCGCACGGAAGAGAGGTGTTGGGGGACCTGTGCGTGGAGCTAGGGCTGGGCTGGGACAGGGTGTCGTTAGTGGGGGAGGATACGGTGCCGAAGTGTTGTGTAGGGACAAGTAATCCGAGCTTGGTTGTAACCGAGGTGCAACGGCCTCTTTGAGCTCTCCGATGAATGTCAAACTGTCGGTCGGAGATGAAGCGCCGCTTCTTCGACGCAGTTCTGCGAGGCGAGCTAGGACGGGAGGTGAGTTTTTGTAGAGGGCTATACCGGGACTGTAGAGACATCCGTCATCTTCCATGTCTGTCTCGCTCTGTCTGAAGCATTGATGGATGGGTTCTCGACGGATGACGGGGAAAATCTTGAGCAGAAGCTGTTTCGACCCATGCCGAGAGACGGGCTTCACGATATGGACAGGATAAGAAGAATTTTCGAAACTTTGTGGCACCCATAGGTCTTCCTCTGGATTCTCCTCGGCTGTTGGTTCCGACATCGAAGCACTGATTGCCTCTCGTTCCAACCGAGCGTAGCGCCATACCTCGACAGCAAGTTTGACGATCGGTCGGACAGCAGCCCTGACAGCTTCTTCGGCGCTTGCTTCTGTGAACGGCATGATATTCGTGATTATTTCTTCGATCACGCCGCCTGCAGCGCTGTTGATTCTCGCCTTGGCATCGGTGGTGGTGTAAGCTGCCGTCAAAGTGTGTTGTCTCCACATAGCTTCTTTCCGTGTTGACTTCGAGCTCAATTGGTGACCAAGGTTGGTGAGAAGAGCATCGGCCTGCTCGGAAATTTGGCCCAAGGAAAACAGGAATGGCGTGAACACGCGGACGGTGAGGATTGAAGAGATGGTATGAGCAATAAAGGAAGCTCTCAGATCGCATGATGCTGTTGAGTTGTCGAGTATCGATGGCAGGGTAGTAGGAATTCGAGCAAGGGCATCTGGATCTGGATTGGATGGCAGGCTGACGAATTGGGTTGTCGCAAGTTCTACAATCTGGTTGGACAGGCTGGCAAAAGCATCGATACTAGTTCACACGTCAGCACAGATTTAATGAGGCTGGGAAGGGGAGACGAAATTCAACACACAGATTTACGCTAAAGAACGCAAAAGGGGCACATTATAAACCAAAGATAGCGCAAATCGTCGTTCGTCCTCGCCTTGTAGGTTTACAAGGTCTTGTGGTACTTACTAATAAGCATCACCCTTGCTCTTCACGTCAGTGATTTCGCCATAACCCTCCACGAGTTTCTGAAGCCTACCCTTTTCCGAGTCTAACGCTTCAGCCACGCCACTCAGTTCCATCACAATGCCATCAGATTTCTCCTTGTCTTGGTCCCAGGCCTTCCTCAGACTCTCAAGCTGTTCTCGAAGGCCTTCATTTTCGGCAGTCATCTTCTTGTTGATGCCCTCTTGCAGGCTGACAAAGCCCATGGTCTGCTCGTTGATGTCGTCTCTATGTTTACGAGCAATAGCAGCTATTTCTTCTTCATGGGATTTGATGAGACTCTGTCGTTGATCCTCTACCTCCCTTTCACGACTGTCTCTCTCTTGTTCCCACCCTCTGGTAATTGTTTCCCTCTCAGCTCCCCACTGCTCGCGTCCTTCGCGCTCAGTCTTAATGACCTGTTCAAGGTTTGCCTGAGTGCTATTGAGCTTTCCTTCGAGATCTTTACGCATAGTCTCGAAATTTGTTTCAATTTCCTTCCTCTGGGCTTGGAGGGATGTTCGAAGTTCGTCTTTCTCCCTGGCAAAATCTTCGACCATCTTCGATCTTTGGGCATCGAAAGATTCTTGTTGTTCTTTCAAAGCCTTGTCATGTTCTTTGTCCAGTTGCAACTTCTGAGCGTCGAGAGCCGCCGCCTTCAAGTCCTCCAGGTCTCGCAAAAGACGAACCTTTTCCTCAGCTGTCCTTTGCTTCTCCGATTCCAATGATTGCTCAGCTCTGGCCTTGCACTCCTCAAACTCCTTAGCTACGCGATCCTTCTCCTCTGCTGCAAGCTTCGCCATGGCCAGCTTGTCCTTGATCAGGCTTTCGTTTTCCTCAGAGAGTTGCTTGTTCATGGCTTGGACAGCCTTGCGGCTGAGTTCAGCATCCGAGAGTTTCTCTTCCATCTCCTTCCGCTTGTCTTCGAGATTGCCAATATGGAGACGGAATTTGCTTGCCTCGGCAGCATTATTTTGTTCAGCTTCGTGAAGCTGTTTGATTAAACGATTAATGTATTCGTCTTTATTCCTTGCCGCCTCCGCGGACTCGGCTTTCTCCTTCCTGATGAGTTGCTCACGGAGACTAAGCTCTCCATGAGTATTCTTATGTCTGTCTATAAGCATGTGAATATCCGGAAGAATGGAAGAGACACGATTCAAAAGGTCGGCGGGATCATCTTCGACAGTGGAAGCATTGTCGCTGGGTATTGGTCCGTGATCGCCTGCGATACTGCGCGCTGAGCCAAAAGAGTCGTGACGTTGCATGGACGACCCATTGCCATATGATGGATAACCAGGGTAGTTGCTATACGGAGGTTGGTATGGCGGCCCATTGATGGGAGGTGACATCCCATATGGAAATGGAGGTTGGTAGGCCATGTTGCGCGATGGGTGTGGATGGTGTTGGCCGTAGTATCCCGAGGGCCAATGTGCGCTTTGAGCTGGGTGAGCTTGGTTTGGTTTGAGGTCCTCCGTCGTGATTATTGGCGAGAGTTGCTCAGGATCACGAGTAGCAATTTCGTTCCCAGCACTGACTCCGTTCGTCTCAGCCGCTCCTTCGAATTTCGACGTCTTTGGTTTGGCAGGTTGTTCCTCAGCTTTAGAGACTGCAACTGGGACCGCTGTCTCGGGATCTGGCTGCTTCTCCTGGTTTGGAACTGATACCGTCTCCGGTGCTGGGTCCTTCGGTTTCTATTGAATTGTTAGAAATCATTGGCGCTGAATTGCGTGCCGATTAAGACTTTGGAAAATTTCCCGACAATTTCCTGACAATTTCGGTTCGAAATTTCGCCCAATATTGACTACGATGTCGAGTTCAACAGAAAGAAAATTAGGAGTAAGGACTTACGGGCTGTAATCCTGGTTCTGTTATCGATGCTGGCTCTAACTTGACTGTTGTCGCTTTGGCAGAAGATTCTAAGACGAAGTTAGTGTACGTTTATGTTAAGCTTTGCGATATGCGCGAGGCTGCAAGACACTTCATTCGGTAGCGTCTGGTCGAAGTGTGTGGCTAAATTAACGATTTTAACATAGACAACTTACTAGGTGCTGCGGTCTCGATATCGCCAGGTGGTTCTTCTTTCGAATGTACTATAACTAGTTCGTCCTTCACAGGCTCGACAGTTGGTGCTTTTGTTTTAGGTACGGGCTCGGGCTCCGGGTCTTCAAGGATCGTGTGAGCCGAGAAAGGAGGTCCCGATGCTTCTTCCCTTTCAGTATCTGAATAGCGATCCGTCTCGCTTTGAATTGTTTCTGGTGGACAATCGGAAAGTTGTGCCTCCGAATTCTCGTAGTCGGTCGAATCCTCTGGAAGTTGAAGAATTGGTTGAATCTTTTTGGCTTTCTTCGACTTGCGCTTCAACGGTTGCGGTTCGGGAGTTTCCCAGTCGTCTTCCACAGCTGCACTCTCTTGGGGATCGTCGTGATGATAGACAGGTGGGGGAATCAAGAAGGGATTGAAATCAGACGAAAGTGGGTTGTTTGAATCGGTCGTTGAAAGCGTAGGGCTCAGATGAAAACTTGGAGCGATCTTGGCCACTGGTGAAGTTGGCAGACTGAACGCTAGTGATGTCTCTTCAGTAAAAGGGTTCAACCGCGACGGGCTAAGCGGCGGAGTAAGCTCTGTGGTGTTCGTTGTAGTTTCAGCTGCTCTCATGGAAGGAGCGGCCTTCTAGTTATTCTTTTTCTTAGCCATGGTGGAGGACCGAGATCTTCTGTTTATTTTATCGTGTCAGGCGGGAGGAGTAGGATGATATTGAGGTTGCCTCACTAAAACTAAAGTCGGGTTCAGATGGATTGGTAGGGTTTGATGTCGTGGCAGCACGAATGGAAGCAGAGATGTGGTGAGGCACGAGAAGAAGATTCGAGCTGGCACTGCAAACGAATCTTGATTGGGAAACGGATGGAGCGTAGGTGATGCATAAAAGCGGCCCAACAGCTCACGGTAGGGGAGAAGGTATCAAGTTAAGGCGAGAATTATGTGGCAGCTCTTGAGAAGCCGGACAATACCTCTCATGGCTCAATAATCGAATCAAGACCTCGTCCAATGCATGCATAAGGTACTCGTATCTGGGCTCGGACCATGGCTGAAGACAGACAGCCCGACGGCGCCAAACTACGGAGCCCAGTTTACTGAACCATGGAGCCCAGTTCACTGGCCAGCGGATGTGATACGATACCTGGGGAGAGAATTCGTGGAGACTCGAGGTTGCTTGTGCGTTGTGGATTCTGACCCAGTGCTGATATGCGTGGACGACGATCGTTGGTTGAATCCGAAGCGGTCAGCAAATGGGAGATGGCCGATGCTTCTCCCTTGCAATGGGAATGGGACCTTCAAGTTGCCAAGCATCTCGTACGGATTGGAAGCTATTTGCAATCGCATATGACGAACAAGGGAGTCGAGACTTGTGGTTGATCTTCTGAGCCGGCAAAGGGGGAGCTGCAGTGGGAGCTGCCATTGTAACTGTGTAGACGCCGAGGTTGAGAGCCAAGAGCGCCATTTTCTTCGATACTTGCTAGTATTCTACCTCTGCACGTGACTTTGTAAGAACATGGGTCCTTGTCGTTCTTGACGTTCTTTTTCCGCTGACATAATCCATGTCGGTGTGATGGGTGAAGACTCCGAGTCCCGTCGGGTTAGAGACGGGACGGGAGGTGCGGTGATTGATCAGCTGATATGGCAGCGGGCTTGATCAGCTGATATCGCAGCGGGCTTGATCCAACACGACGACGCGTCTTAGATGAAGACACTCGAACTCCTGTTGATTGGTCCTGATCAGGAATGAAACTGCGACCAATTGTCCTGGCAGCATGGGAAAGCTGCGCCAGCCGCGCAAGAAGACTGCCATAATCCTGTCTTCCGACGACGACGAAGAGGTTGCCGCCCCGAAGACTCGCAAGTTCAGCTCACAAAGAAGTCTACCAAGCTCAGAGAAGGAAAACGGATCTCAAATCATCAGAGCCGACGGGCCTAATCGAAGGAATAATGCAAAGCCTGCAGCTTCTGCGAGTCCCTCGTCGCAAAGATCAACCAAGACCACCCCTACGAAGTCGAAGTCAAAGCCCTCCAAACCCCAGTCAAAGACCATATACTCTTTTTTCAATACTGCAACTCAAAAGCAGAGATCCCAAACGCCGGCGATCCCTGCAAAGAAGCTGTCAAACCCTATTGAAGTAGAGGAGGACCTGATTCAGGATGATGATTCATTGGGCGAGGACATGGCATCTCTAGGGGAGACGAATTTTGGGTCACGATATCCTATACCAGTGCGACAGAAGAGGAAACGAGATGGACTGGATGATGGTCCCTTGGATGGCTCGGCTCTGCCTCGAGGCAGTCAAGTCTTCAAGAAGCCAAATTTAAACACAGGCGGTAGCACGGCCACAACTGAAGCTCCAACCCCGGATTCGAGACCTTGGACGGACAGGTTTGGCCCTTCGACTTTGGATGAGCTTGCGGTACACAAGAAGAAGGTGCAGGATGTTCGGACATGGCTGGAGTCGGTTATATCTGGCCGGGCTCGACAGCGATTGCTCATCCTGAAAGGCTCAGCAGGCACTGGCAAGACGATGACGATCAACTTACTTGCAAAAGACTTGGGCTTAAGAATCAATGAATGGAAAAATCTCGGCACATCTGGAGGCTCCGAGGAAGGCTTCGTCTCCATGTCTGCACATTTCGAGGATTTCATCGCTAGAACGGGCACATTCGGCGTTTTGGATATGGGTGGTTCAGAAAGTCAGCGCAGATCGCAGGTACCCCAGGAGGAGGGAGATCAGAAGCGTGTCATCATGATTGAAGAATTTCCAAACACCTTCTCCAGGTCGTCCTCAGGTCTCAATTCCTTTCGTTCTGCCGTCATACAATATTTAGAGGCTACCACTCCATCAATGGATGCCTTGTTCTCAGGCAAGAAATCTGCTCCAACGAAAATTACACCCATTATCATGGTCATTTCTGAGACACTGCTATCGACTTCGACGGCCTCGGCAGACAGCTTTACTGCGTATCGACTGCTTGGTCCGGAAATTTTGAGTCATTCCGGAGCCACCGTGCTCGAATTCAATCCCATAGCTCCAACTTTCATGACGAAAGCGCTCGATCTTATTGTCCAAAAAGAGGCACGTCAGTCAGGCAGGAAAACAGCTCCTGGTCCTTCAGTCATCAAGCATTTAGCTGAGATCGGGGACATCCGCAGTGCGATATCTTCCTTGCAGTTCTTGTGTCTGCGCGGCGATAACCAAGATGATTGGAGCGGCAAAGTCAAAACTACTAAGACAAAACGTGGTTCTGAAGCGCCGCTGTCTAAGATGGAGACCGCTTCACTCGAATCCATCACTCAACGTGAGAGCACGCTGGGCATATTCCATGCTGTGGGCAAAGTCGTGTACAACAAGCGAGAATCTCCCCTTGCTACCGACACACCGCCCCCTCAACCTCCATCACACCTCCCACAATTTGCTCGATCCAAGATTTCTGAAGTCGACATTGAGGCCTTGTTGGCTGAGCTGGGTACAGATATCCAAACCTTTGTCGCCGCTGTACACGAAAATTATGCACTCTCTTGTGAAGGCATCGACTTAGAAGACACTCTCGATCATGTTAATGGATGCATTGATGCCCTTTCAGATGCAGACATTTTATCACCTGATCGGTTTGGCTCGAGCCACAATCGAACAACATTACAAGGAACAAGCACGGATAGTTTGCGACAAGAAGAGCTCAGCTTCCAGACCACTGTGCGAGGTCTCTTGTTCAACCTTCCTCATCCCGTGAAAAGGACTGCACCACCTCCGACCCTTCGTAGTAATGGGAAAGGTTTGGGAAGAGGAGCGGCCAATCAAATGTTCTATCCTGCATCTATGAGGCTTTGGCGGAAGAGGGACGAACTGGACCAATTGCTCGAGCTTTTTATCATCAAGATGCGTGATGTCACACTGAAGGTCGGTCCTCGGAAACCTGGCGGATTTCAAAGCGGGAAACCAACAGGCGTTGAAGCATGGCGAGTAAACAGATATGGAGGCGTCCCCACACCACCGGCGAATTCGACGACCACATCAGCCAGTGATGAAGATCGGAACTCATCAATATCCTTACTCGCTGGTGGCAGTTCCGTGAAATCGGAAATGCTGCTTGAGAGACTACCCTACATGACTATGATTGAGAGAAAGAAGGCTTCCCTCGGTTCTAGTAACCTCTTCAAAGAGCTTGAGAGGATTACGAAAGTGACTGGTAACGGAGGGCTTAACGGCCATGAAGAGGAAGAGCTCGAAGTCGAAGCTGAAGCAGACACCACAGAGCAGTGGAGCACAGATAAGCCAGTCGAAGGCGAGAAGAAGAAAACCAAGTTTGGGATCGCCAAAGGTGGTGATCAAGCTGGCGTTGTGAAGGCGAAAATGCAGAGCCTTGTTTTAGAAGATGATGATATCGAGGATGATTAGAGAACATTTAGATGGCACATTTGTCCGGATAAGAAGTCGAAGGATACTAGATCCATATAATACCAAAATTAATCACGTGCGAAATACGGCTCACTTGATTTTCGGTTTTTTGAGTCCATCTCCTCTCACAAACTGCATCACTTGTTGTCGACACAACCTTTTTCGATTTCCACAACTTTATCAATCATGACGCTTTCAGGTCCGAATCACCACTTTTCGTGGGTTGGACGCGTCGACTTCACCAGAGTCTTGCCGAGATTGGATGGGCCATTTCTGAGACGTGACTGTGGGGGCGGGCTTCATCATTGCCAATCCCCACGAGCTTCTATTAATCGTCAACGTCGTCTCTAACCTTTCTCCCTGACATTGACCCAACTTATCGTTTTAAAGGGCTTTCGATCTGGCACCACGGCCACGACGAGACAGACAGAACGCAGACCTTTCGCTTTCCCACCGCGTCCGGACAATGCTTCGACACGTCTCAATCTCGCGTTGAACGCGCTTTGGAGGGGGTGGGAACGCTGTATGGGCCTCTTTTCGCCAATGAAAGAATGAGCGCGCAGATTCTCGTACCTGCTTCGAACATTATCAATCTTTCTGCACAGCCAAATGAGGTGTCATCTAACACTGGTCCAAGTTGGGCTCTTGATCCCGACCAATTTGAGATCCGCGATCCCAGATGGCAGTCTTGCATTGAGACAGTTACTGCTCGCGTACTAAACGACCTTGAGGTGAAAGATCATGAGAAAAAAATCGTTGCTAGACTGCATCAATTGCATGTCCTAGGTCCAGGTAAACACGACCTCGGGAAAGATTGGTAAGATCTGCATTTATATCTTGTCCGGACGAGAGATCCAACTACACCATTGAAGCACTGGAAACGAAGTGTTTGGCACACTCTTGATCTGTCTTGATTCCGAATCGTTGAACCAAAACCTGCCGTCCAAGCGTCCTGCAAATAATCAAACATATGCTGCCTGGTAACATAGACCCTTCTTATTTTGGTAATATCAACTGATCCACGATAGGTACAATGACACTAAGCCGAATAGAACATTCGTAATCCAAGGACCGCAACTTGTGCTTCAGTATCAAATGATCAATTCTGCAGATAGCGGTGTACCAATTGGTTCTCCGGAGCTTCTTCTTTTCCAGCCACTAGAAAGAGCGCTGCTGGAAGGCTGGAAAAAAGAAGATGGTATTGTAGGGCCACGAATGTTTGTATTCGGACCGGCTGATGACAAAACCTCTTTGCACTTGAATTTATTTTCAGACGAGATGCCATCAGAGACCCGAGCTATCTTGACGGTCTGCGAAAAGAACGGATTCTCCCTGTTCACGGCCATTCTTCACCATCGCATATATGAGAGTCTAAATTCTTGCAACTCAACTGGCCGGACCATCGTTGATCGGTTCTCAAGCAAAGCGAAGGAAAATTGGGTGGTTAACCGAGTTTGCGATCTCGAGGGAAATTTTATTGCACGACGGATCAAAGTTGAGGAGTCGCAGGTCGTTCAGAAACCCAATTTAAACAAATTCACGAATCGGCTTCCTTTGACTAGGAAAGTGAAAAGGAGTAAAGATGGCTTCTCTGCTTTCACTGAGAGCTATCAAGATAAAGTGAGTTTCGATCTTTATTTCAGCTACTGTGACTGACAAGTGTAGGTCTTACTTTTTACACCCACTCACCAGGTCGCTGACTTTCTTTTCGATTACAAGAAGCGTGCTCATAGTAAGGATGCGGTCGCTGATATCACCAGAGACCTCGTGCAATTAACAGACAAACTGAAGAAATGCCCCGAGGACATCAACGTTTCCTCGAGTCTAGCTTCTGCCTGCAAATGATTGCTGGAAGATGCCAACGAACAAGGCCTTGCAGCTTTAGGGAAGAGATTGCTTTTCGCCGCAATTTTGCTCGACAGTCTGGTCTTGGTCAAATCCATCATTCGTCTCATGAATGTATGGGACGTGGATGAAGAATTTTGCGAATTGGTCGGCGAGGCTTGTCACAAGTATGGCTGGACTGAGCTCAGAGAACCTTGGTGGGTCTTTTCAAATATTGTGTTGGGCAATCCAGTACTGATTGAAAACGATAGTGCCACAACACTTGCCGCCTTGGTGGCTTTACCGGCACAGTTTAAACATATATGCTTTTTGTTAAAGACAATATACACACATGTGGTCGGCAAAGATTCTGCAGCACTTTCGGACAACGCGAGCGACGTTGAGGATGAAGGTCAGGACGGCGAACACGATGATTATAATGAAGAAGATGGCGATATCTGTGAAGCTGGAGAGAGCGATGATAATGAGGAAATTATAGAGGTCAAAAAGGAAGGAGAGACAGAAAGTTATCGACAAACTACTACTAAACTTTCGGCAGGTGACAAGGAGAGCAAAAAGCATCCTGAAGGGGATAGCAAGTCAGATGATGCGGGCGTCGTCTCTGAGCTGGCTGAGCCACCCTTTGGGTTGTTCGACATCGGAGGGTCACAAGACTTTCTCGATCAGGAGCTTTGCAACATTCTTGAAATGAGGACCATTCTTTCCTCAGACATCGAAAGTTTGATGTGGATACTAAAATTCAGGTGGATTCCGCGACTGAGGCAGAACCAGGAGCAGAACCTGAACAGGTAAGTCACAAAGAAAAAACTCAACTGGGCACGCCAATTCTATGCGATTCTGCCGTCTTTATAGATGTCGTGAGCTATTCGACATGGAATTGAAGCCAGTACTGAGGATTGGCTGGGCGCAAAGCGCAACTTATTGGACAACTCGTGTTTCTATAATGGAGCCTAACATGCGAGCAGGGTAATTCGGCTCGTTGGGCTCAAGGTCTCCAATTGCAGACTTGTGATTGACTTTCTCAACGTGGTCTCCAAATCTCGACATCCGTACATCATTAGCGTCAAAAGCAAAATATTTGAGGCTCTTATGCCTCTTCTGGCTGTGGCGATTCACTTACTTCCGACTACCAAACGACCAGAGTGTACGCTGGCCACGACAAACTCAACTGAAACACAAACAAGACGGGATGACTCCAGCGACGTCGATGATATGATCTCTCCCGAGGACAAATCCACGAACACGATTGATGAGTCGGAGGTCCTGGATGCTGCCTTGGACATTAAGGACCTTTAAGGCCCTTCGGACAGCAAATGAGCTTGGGCTACAGCAAGACATCGCATGCTTGTTGGAAAATTTGACTTTACATATGGAAAAGAGAATGCCAGAAGATCTTTTCGAGTTTCTAGATGGCTTTCTGCCCGATCTTCTTGATGTCTTGGCAGGGCAGGCTGCCACAGTGGATGCAAGCTACCAAGGCTTTTTCCATGCGATCTTCCACCTGTTCTGGCACCGTTACGTCGGCAATGTACCCCAGGAACCGAACTGGTCACGAAGGCCGGTTTCCTGCTCACTTCGTTGTTCAGATTGCTACCTACTCAATGCTTTTCTGGTCCATTCGAAAAGCCGCCAGCATGACTTGAGCGCTGGCGAAAGGAGGAGGGACCACATACAAAGTAGGATTGAAGGCAAGCCTAATAGTCTAAAGAGGTACCGGTGCTCGACTGTGGACGACAGTTACAAAAAGATGCGTCTTCAAGTTTATAAAATGGACCCCAGGTGGGCAGAGGCTAAGCAAGCACAGGAGCAAAGAAAAAGTGACTTCTTTACCTTGTTGGACCATTTAGAACCATCGACGCTAGAAGACCTGATATGAGGTACCATGGCTGCCAAATTGCCAAAAGCTACCGCGAATCGATCAGTTGTCGAAATCATCCAAACTGCGAGGGACATTCGCGCTGCCGAAGCTATCGTCAATGGTCAGGTCATGTTGCATGAGGAGCAAGAGGACGCTGACGAGGCTCCTGCGGCCACCCAGCAAATGGCTTCAATCACTCGAATGATGCCATTTGCTTCCATCTCCGGCACCAAGCGAAAGTCTGATCTAGCAGACTTGTCAGTATTGACAGGAGAGCCGGTCGCGAAGAGGAGGAATGAGATCGTGGATCTTTGCGAGGAAGATTAACATGAGGTCGTCTAGAGGAACCAAAACTGTAGGCCAAAGAATGCATTTGTGGTGGGAAGGCATAATATGAGGATTGGAAGGGTCTCCAGCTTGGATTCCAGCGATAATTGGTGTGAGGATCATCATCCAGGCTCTTTCTCGTCGTCCGCAGTATACACGCGATTCATCGTGATCAGTTTACGCCAGTGTTGCTTAGTAGGGACGAGGCTTAGTAACTAGGCATGTATTTTATTAGGCTAGGTAAAGCCCCTAGAACGAATACCTGTCCGTTCTTAATGTGTGGTATATTTTCTTTGATATCCAGGAATTGCTCCATCGTGCTCAATGTATGGAATATCACCTGAAATTTGATGTCACGGTGGTATGCTCTATGTTTGCCGTGATATTGCCGTTTTTCAGCGGGGCTCTCTATTGTTTCAGGCGGTAGCCCCCAAAATTCATCCCCGCCTATTTTTTGCCCTGCAGCTGCATTTCGAGTCCTCGCTCCAGCCAAACACCCCACCTCAAATCAACAACAATAACTTCAACGACATTTACAACAAAAATGGCCGAAACACCCGTGACTCAAGCGAAGGAAGTCGTCTACTGCGGCGGTATGCCTAGTCTCTCGTTTGATGGACAAATTGCCTCCAGCTAATCAAAAGCACAGTATGCTCCCTACCTCCAGAAGTAGGTATGCTCCGCCTCGAACTTACACCATGATTCCTTCACCCGGTGGCTACTCACACTATACATCAGTACTGCGAATTCGGCGGCACGACGAAGAAATGCGAGGACTGGCTTTTGGAACACAGTCCTGAGCTCCACCAAAAGGTTTACTCCGAAGACGCTATTACCCAAAACCTCTCCACATTATCCGTCGACGCGCAAAAACGCGCCGAGAAGGACGCACAAAAGAAAGCCTCGAAAGCGGCAGCAGCAGAGTCCCGCGAAGCCGAGAAACGTGCCTCCTCCAAGGTCCTGATCAAGCGCATCGAACGAAATAAGAGGAAATATGTGACCTGTGTTCAGGGCTTGGAGAATTTCAATTATGAGCTAAAGAAGATCTCAAAGGACTTTGGCAAGAAGTTTGCTTGTGGGAGCAGTGTCACAAAGATACCAGGTGGTGGAGAGGAGATCACGGTCCAAGGTGATGTGGCGTATGATATTGAGGAATGGATGATAGACACCATGAAGGAGATTCCAGAGGATAACATTGAGGTTATAGAAGAGAAGAAGAAGAAGGGTGGCGCCAGTGCAACTGCTGCTGGGTGAGCGACGTAGCATTTGAGATTATGGGGGGGGGGGGCGTTGAAGCGAAGATGGCATAGTGATGATCACGACAGATGATGAACAACGACATAGAAAAGCTGCATGCTCTCGTTTGAGCCAACATCTGAACAACATCTGTGTTGGGATTGATCCAGATGTAGATGATTCGGGCAACAGTCATCTGGGCGGTAGCAAAGTAAGAATGAGTATTAACCATGAATGGAGGACTCATAACTAGCTGTTGAGTGACTTTATGTTGCTACTATGATAGGAACCTTACTTGAGAGAAAACTGATATACTGACCTGGTATAGTGAGACCTAAAATAAGGCATGGCCACATTTGATGCCGGAGGATCTGCCTTACCACTAATCAGACTTCTATGAACCAGAAATACATTCGATCACTGTGGAAAGATTCTGAATACAACATTGAGCTATTTCAAATGATAAACAAGGAAATTACGAGGCAGACGTATGGCACTTTCCCTCTGGAATTGAACGTCGAGCTGATCCCATCACGTCAAAAATCCCAACGATTAATCTTTCGCAGCAACAACACAACATCCACAACATAAGTACTCCCGTGGCGATTTCAACCTCATAGAGATTTCAACTCCGCAACTCCACAACTCTCTACCTCCACTGCCACATCCCCAAGTGCACGAAACCATGCCTGAACATGGCCTGCTCTCATGCTGCATTGAGCTAGGAGAAAGCAATACTCGACTTCGCGAATACGATACAAAGTATGCCAACAAAACAGTCGAGACCTATGTGGCTATTCCCAGTCAACCCACTCCATTCGGCATCCGATTGAACACAAAAGGCTACATTTCACCAGGTCTCGCAGTCTATGTCTTTATCGATGGCGTCTACCAAGCCAACCGCAACAAGCGCGGTATCAAGCAACCGACTCTCGATGACCCGAACGCCGCAGATTTCCAATTGCGTATGGGGAAGAAGGAAGATTTGCTCAAGGATGGCCGCGTCATTGCTCGAGGATGGTGGTTTGAGAAGTTGAACATTGGTACGTTGCATCAACAGACATATTCCTCTCAGCAACTAATAAATGACAGTGCCAGCGGACACGAAGGCCACTATTAATGAAGATGTACTGAACAACATCGGTACCATTGAGGTGGTCGTTCTTCGCTGTCAAGACAATCCTAAGCATGCGCCTATCAACCCTTTTGATTTTCCTAAGTTACCCGTTCTGGTCAAAGCTGTTCCAGTTGTGAGCAACACGAAGAGCAGCTCAAGGCAAGATCGGAAAGCCGGGTCCAGGAAGTCCAAAGCGAAAGAACCCTCTGACGATGGCAGTGTGGGCGGCATGTTTTCACTTTTCGATGGAGCAGGAGATGACCCAATAGGACTTGATGGCCATTATGATACCCGAGGGTACCCATCCCACCGAGTCGATAACAGACCACGACGGCATAGCGATCGACACCGAAGACACGAATCTCCACGCCGGACGCAGAATCCACGGCAGCGCATCTTAGACGAGGAGTCCCCCAAGACGGTGACGACGGATGAAGAGTATCGACCAAAGCTCCGCCCAGAGAGACTGGTCCACTTTGAGAGCCCACTTACCTCTCACTCGAGGAAACTTCCTTCTCATTCGATTCGCCGGCCATCGGGCTCACAGTATTCTCGCCATGGCCGAGACGAGCCACATCATCACCTTCTGCAACGTGGTAGCCCTGGTCCTGAGAGGGATCTTCCGCGAGAATTGTTGAGACCAAAATACTTTGATAGTAGAGACCCTTACCCTGATCGGGACGAGCGGCGACGAAACAGTCCCGTTCGAACACGCCACGTCTCAGACGGCCGCGATGGCCGTTTTCGAGAACAGCTTTGGAGCGGAGATTCTATTCAAGAACGCGGTCGGAGCAGGAGCTCTATTGGTAGGCGAGGCTGGGATGGCAACTTTGAAGAAGCACCTCGACGAACTGGAAGCTCTGTGTGGAGCAGGAACTCTAGTGAGGATCGTGGTCGCAACAGAGTCTACCATAGGCGTGGCCGACGTGGAAGTTCAGGCTCTATACGAGCGCGTAGCTGTAGCTGGAGCTCTCGCGAAGAGCGAGGTCGAGATAGAGATCATGATAAACGCGGCCGACATCGTCAGAGGAGCATCGAAGAATCTGGACCAGACCTCCGCGCAGTTGCAGCCTCTTTACTCCAACATGTCCCGCTCGCGACTGAGCAAGGAAGCAGAAGAAGCAAAGGACATCGAAAGTTCTCTCCTTCTCCAAACATAACTTCGGTACTATGATTCGTTCCCGTTCTGTTGCTCCTGCTAACAATATCTCAGGACGATTATCCTGATCAGCATAGATCCTCGTCTGTGAGGAAGAGCAGCAAGTCCCACACGTCACAAACCCGCAACACCAGTCCAGCGGTCCCGCGAGCTATGCCGGCAACAGAAAATCGACAATCCAGCCAGCAGGCAGGTCCAGGATACCGCCATTCTAACGGTGTTGTCAGTTTCTTCGAAGATAATGGCGAAGCGTCTCAACAGACAAATATCGCAACTCGGCTGCAAGCACACCGAGAGCCTACAGCTGAATTTGTGGGTCCTGGATACAGCTCCGACCACGCCCAAAATTTCGCTGCCAATCAATATGGTTTTGAGCCGATTCCAGCAAACCATGGCTACGATATGATCCAGCCCGCCCGACCAAACTCCTTCTCAAGCCAGCCTACAGTCCCTAGGCAGATGGAAAGCGGTCAGCAGACTGGCAACGGCCAATGGCCTGTGAACCGTCATGCTCAACAGCCAATGCAGGGTTATCCAGAAGCACAAGCCTTTAGACCGACTCACGCGCAATCCCAATTCCCGCAAACCAATTTTCCTCAAGCTCCACAGACTGGGCAATTTCCTCTACAAGCACATCGAAACATGCCCGAACCTTTCAACCATCAAGTCCCCTCTCAATATGAACAGACGGGACAGTTGGCTCCAACACAAGGTAAAATACCCAACCATGTTCATCGACCTTCTCCGGCTCCAGTACCAGCGGCCGAAAACCCACAATCCCTCATTTCCATCATTCAGCAGCTCAAAGATCTTGGTGTGATCAGCATTCCGGGCCAAGAGAATAATCCTAGAGGCCGAAAAAAGACGGCTTCTGGTCATCGGCAGACTTGCCCGCAAAACGTGGACAGGCCTGGGAATCCAACGTGCCTCAAACATGGAGATCATGCACATTCAGCGCAGCAGCACTTTGCTACTTGGCTGGCTGGAGGCAACTCGGATCCTGGTACGTCTCATGGTAGTGATGGACATTTTCTCACGCATCTGCTAATCACTGCTTTCTAGCACAAGGAAAAGAATGGTTCCAACACCTCGCTAGTGAACACATTGCTTGCACCTGCGAGCCGCACCAAAAGCTGGCCCCATGCACTTGCAGACCAGGCGACGGTGACCAAGGGTCCGGAAGTGGTAGTAAATCAAACAAGAGGCCAGACGATTCGAATGACAAGAAAGATAACAATGATAAGCAGGGAGACAACATTGGATGGGGCAACGACAACAAGGACAGCAATGGGCAGGACAACAGCAGTTGGGGTGGCCAGGGCAAAACTGGCGCCGAAAATAACAACACCTGGGGAAATAACGACCAGAACAGCGGCGACACGCCATTTGAATGGAAAGATGACACCAATCCGACTGGCGGGGGCACATCAGACGTGTGGAACGCCAATAATAGCCAATCAGGTTGGCACGCGGACACCACAGCATCCCACAACGGCAACAGTGGTGGATCCCAACAGAATAACAATACTGGTAGCAATAACAACAACGACTCGAAATCGAAAAAGGACAAGTCTGGCAGTTCCAAGTCCAAGTCGAAGCCGAAGAGGACTTCAACAGCCAAAGAGGGTGCCGAAGCAGCTCCTGCCCATGAAAAGCCGTACACGAGGTCTTACTGGAAAGGCAACGAAACGATAGCAGATTTAGCTAACAGCGGCAAGAAGCGCGGTCAGCATTACACCATGCCAGAGGACCCTATTTACACTCTTTCCGAGTCCAAGGCCAAGGAGTTCAACGTCCGACATCAGGTTCGAGGTGGCATGGGCCTCGAGGAAAAGAAAAAGACTCACCGACCGCTCTATCTCGACGATTTCGACGAGCCTTACGCAGTCTTCAGATTCAAATATCGAAGCCGAGGTATGTTCCTGATATTCCATCCATATTCCCTCTGCCGACCACTATTTGCCGTGATGATGGGACTATGTCCTGCACAGATACTTTTGAGGAACACACTGTTCAGCGAGCTCTATTCACTTGCTCTTTCTACTACTGTGGTTTATCGGTCCTTTGGGATGAGCTGTAACCGGGTGGTTCAAGGGGCTTGTGCAAGGGTTTCGATCTTGTGTTCTGCTGATTCCGTAAAAGGCAAGTCTGAGCTATATGTGGTTGGCAGGTTTGACGTGCACTATTTCACTCGAAATTTTCCTCCATTGGATGTCTTGCTGACCTAATATTTATAGACATGCTGCAAAAGATTCTTGGCGAAGATATCAAGGAATCGCCCGAAGAGTTCCAGGAGTGGCTTGGTGCTCTATCCAAGGAACAGCTCATCGCTGAGATGTTAAGGAAGAAGGAGTCGGGTGCTTGGAAGAGTGACGATGGAAGTGGAGATGGAGGCGACGCAGGCTTGAGCAAAGAGGACAAGGCGAAGGAAGATGGTGATAAAAATGGTGGGGATAGTAGCGGTTGGGGAACGGGTGATGCTGCAGATGGAGGCGCTTATGGCGGATGGGGTGACAACAACAAGGCCACCACTAACCCCACAGCTGGCAATGATAGCTGGGGTGAGACCGCAGCCACTTCTGGTGCTGTAGCAGCCACTGGAGAATGGTAATTCCCATGAGTACAGGAATTTTCCTGGATAGATTTCCAGTGCAATTGGAATCAGGACCTAGTATTTGGCAGCACCAAAATAGGTGGTTCTTGAATTCAGGTAGTAGTAGTGTTGTAGAGTTGATGACCCGAAGAATCAGTATTCTGCTCTCATTGGCAATACTATCTATCTCTCTCTAAAATCAGTGTGTGAAGCATTATTGCCCGCCTAATTGCTTTTCCTAGAAGTATTCTAAGTACCACTGCAAGATCGGGTCACGTGATCTTCATAATACTTCCGCTTCTTGAAGTCCCGCCTTTGATTTCAAACACTACCACCACGACGCGAATTGACTGCGCGTACATTTCGAATCAATAATCTTATTACCTTCAATCTGAGCATCCTGCTGTCCTCACCAATCCCGCCGGGACGAAACATCAACCGAACCACGAAGCTTTCCCCGCGCATCTCTACACTATCCTCCCACCAGAATGCTCTTCTTCAGGTACGCCTTGCCTGTTCATATCACTATCTTCTATGGAACTTTCATATGATGAAGTACTCATACTGATGGTCTCGGCATAGTTTCTTCAAAACGCTCGTGGATCACGAAGTCACTGTCGAACTCAAGAATGACATCCACGTCCGGGGGACGCTGAAGAGTGTGGATCAGTTTCTGAATATCAAGTTGGAGAATGTTAGCGTGGTTAATGAGTTGAAGTATCCGCATTTGGTAGGTTGATTTCTTTGGGGCTGGGTGCTGCGATGGAGGGGGGTTGAGTTGAAGTGGGAGAAGGAGGCGAAGAGATGGAGATGTGTTTTTGACTGGAGAAGCTGGTGAGGCTTTTGGGATGCGTTTATACAGGGAGATTGTGGGATTTATGGATAAAGGCTAATAGTGGTGATAGAGCGCGGTCAAGAGTGTCTTTATTCGAGGCAGTGTGGTTCGGTACGTGCATTTGCCTCCTGCGGCGGTGGACACGGCTTTACTGGAGGATGCGTCGAGGAAAGGTATGTACACGCCGCATTTGCAATGTGCACATGGCAGGTTGGCATGGAACTGACACGGATAATAGAAGCAGCGCAAGCATCGGCGAAGGCGAAGCAAGGTTGAATAAACACGGATACGGTACGATTGGATAAGTCTACAAACGATACCCGGACATAATCAGGGCGAGCAATGTCGCCGCTGAAAAAGAATGCTGGAGAGAACAAGGAAATGATTCACGAGGTCCATGACCGTTATGATCATAATCAGAGAGATTTGGCATAAGGACGGTCAACTCCTTCATAAGGCACGAGGCATCACTTTAAGTCACCTCGAACCACGAAGGACGATGTACTCTCTATTTCTCGCGACATTGAGCACCATCAAAGTAAAATGATATATGGCAGGTCAAACAAAGCCTCGCCTTGCTCAACACTTCCTCTCAAAACAGAAGCGCTTTCCCATCCCCAACACAGATTCTCTGTTAATATTCCTCATTCGTGATCTTGAATAAATCCCATTCGCTGCCCCATAATATGCCGCTACCAACGATGCAGTGATTGTTCTAAAACCAGATCAATATCGATTTCGAAAAGGGCCAATTCAAAAACGCGGATTTCCGTACGTCTCGAAAGACCTAGAGAAGAGAATTGCTGATGGGGCAAAGAGTCCGGAACTGAGAGGATGAAACTGACTTGATCATTAAGGTATATCATACATGGCCATTTACTCCAAAACAGCTGAATTATGATGAATGTCTTCTACACGGCCGGGAAGACGTGCTGAAAATCCGATGACGCTGTTTTGCCGTGTTCGGAGCTAATTATTACAGTACCATAACCTAATGGAATTGAGATGGCGATGGATGTTTTCCTATCCATCCATCCATTCAATACTATAGCAGATAGATGAACGATAACTTCCAAACAGTCATGAAACGAAAAGATTCCGAACATAAAGGGTATCATCAAACCACAAAGGAGAGGAAATGAGATTGAACCGTGATGAATGCGTTGTATTAACGGGCTGAAAAGCATCTCATTCAAATGCCTATCTAAATCCTTCATTCAGTCATATGGCAACACTTCCGACATGCCATGCCTGATCCCATTGCGCCTTTGCCAAACGCCGCGCTAGTGAACCCAAACGCCCGTATGATTTCAAAATGATCCTTGGAAAGAAAATGACGGGGGTATCTGCCGCGCTCATATGCATCCTTCGCCGAGTTGAAGCAAGTCAGTTCCGTGATAAGTAACGCCGATCTCGTGTCCCGAGTTTGTGAAAACGAAATTAAGTAGATGGTCTGGAGGTGTTTGTCGAGAACGTCGAAGTCTCGTGGTACCTTTGAGGACCATGAGTTCCTCAACGTCTGAAAACACACAGGAAATAGTTGGATCTAGTTGACCCAAGAAGAGCAAGTGCATTAGCAGTATCTGTGGGTGTGTTAGTAGAAAGCCGTGGTTTTGTGTCTTGAAATAATATCCTCCGATCTAATATCAATATCGATAAAGTTTTGGTAATACATGTGGTTCAGATTGCCAAAGATTTATTGATATCGACCATGAGTTGGAAGACATCACTAGAAAAGCAGGATTCTGGGATCCGTGCCTACTCACTCTAAGCTGTCCTGCACACTTCGTCTCAGACGGCGAGTGTAGTTCTTCTTGTCAGTCTCTGAGCCCCACAACAACCTCGACGCTTCAGGATTGACTGTTGTTCGTGGATCGTAACCCGGATCATCGTCTTCAATGGCATTGATGATAGCCTGCACGTGTGTAGCAAGGTCTTCAGATCCATCGTGCAAATAGCACAACTGTCCTGTACTCGAGATTCGGTGGTGAAAGAGCGGGGTTTCGACACGCACACGAGGCTGCTCCATCGGAAAACGTGGACTGATACACATCTTGATGCTGATGATGCCACCGTCAAGATTTGTCAGATGTCGTCCCACCAGTGTCATGCGCCAGACGAACGGGTTATCGTCCACCAGCTCAAGATCTAGAGCGAGGTCGCCTTGGCTAGCGAAGTGCTGTACTGACTGCTCAAATTGGCGTTTAACCTTTGCTGCTATGCCTGCCTCACGTTGCACAGCGCGAAGACCCTCGTCCGCCCAGCTCTTGATCTCTTCATCCATCTTCTCCTTTATAGCTGTCAGGCGTCGCTGGAGATCGAGATACTGGAATATGCCGTCCATTTGGTTTCCATGACCCTCGAATGGCATTCGCTCAAATTTCGCGCCCTCCTTGTACCTCTCCGCCTCTCGGGCCACGGTTTCTTGGTAGGAGTCGTAATACCAGAGAAAGCGTAGCTTGCATTTGTCCTTGAATGGCTCGAATAGCTCGCCGTCCAGGTCGTAGGTCGAGTCTTCGGACGAATGTGACGAGTGATCTGACGAGACCATCTTTGTGACGCCCTTGTTCATCTCCAGGTACTCTTCCATGCGATCTATGACTGAGATCCGTAGCGATTCATGCCTGATCTTGTCCACATATAGCTTCGCGTTCTTCTTGTCGTCGTCTGATTTCTGCTGCTCAAAGCCTGGCTCGTTTTCATAGGGATTTCCAGACATGAGACTCTGGATGGAGATCAGTATAGACTCCAAGCCTTGTGCAGAAGACCACTCCTCGCCCCGTTCCCCTCTCCAGGTTCCAAGAATCGAAAGGCAGACCTTTCCACCGGCGTAGATATTTGGGTTGAATCGGGTACGACCTCCATTTGTGGTAATAGCGTTCACTGACGGTGCCTTTGTCGGATAGTCTGTCTAATTAGTTCCTTCAGTCATGCTATATTAAGCCAACTAACTGACCTTTGCCAAACTTCAAGAAGAACTCGAAGAAGCCGAACTCGTAAGGAGTATCTGGAGGACCCACGATCAGGGCGCGGATATGTCTTAGGTTCGTTTCTCGGCACTCGGCTGCTATGGAAAGGTCGCCATTCTTTCTCAGCTCATAAACTTCTCGTGTAACGCGGATTACAGACTGGTCCGCCATGTTGGTGAGAAGATGAAGTGAGCAATCCTTTCAAGTGTATCGAAAACTCTCCAGAAGTAGGGGTGACATTTGTTTATGAGAGGTCAGGGATTGTCGGCAATGGAAGAAGTCAACAGTGTTGTTCTCGAGAGCGTGAAGCAGGGCGAGTAATGTTCCCTGCGAGGCCACCACTATCTCCACGTGAGGCCTAGAGCTTCACCTACTAGTACCTATCTTACTATTAGTAGTAGAACTCCTGAACATCAACATAAAATCCCAATTCAACTCGCCGTGGAAATTTGAAGGCAAAGGGGTCTACGACTAATTGAGCACAACCCCGAGAACGACATCTCCATTATCAACTCCAGGAGCTGCCCAGAGCTACAATGTAACAATAACTACTTTCAATCAAGACATACACATTGCTAATACCTCACAGGGTTGTCTTTGCCCTCCTAATAATCAACAAGGCTGGCGGTCTTGTCTACAACCGCACATTCCACCCAGGCCTCAACACGCTCTCCTCAAACGACCTCCTCATCCTCGCCGGAACTTTCCACGGCGTCCACGCCATCACCGCATCCCTAATCCCTCACAGTCTCCACCCATCCAACAATCTTCCACCCTCCACGTCCCAAAACACAGCCTCTCAAAATTTCCCTGTCAAAGCCACCGGTCTTGAAGTCCTCGAATCCTCTTATTTCAGATTGACGTGCTTCCAAACGCTCACGGGGACTAAATTCTTACTCTTCACGGAACCGGCACAACCGAATGTGGATGTGGTTATCAAGAGGGTGTATGAGTTGTATGCGGACTTTGTTATGAAGAACCCTTTCTATACTGTCGAGATGCCTGTGAGGTGTGCCAAGTTTGATTCGGGACTGGACACATATATCAAGGTCCGGAGTTGAGCGATCAAATCGAAGGAGGGGCATAACCATAATGGAAAATAGGAGAAGGAACAGCAGGGCGATGAAACCCCTCGCTGAAAGAATCAGGGCAGGCACCTAGTACCCCAGCCATCTCTCAGAAGTCAATCCTCGGAAGCAACCTCAAAAACAAGATCAGTATTGATAAATTCCACCGAGGCCCGAAATCCACATCGCCAAATTTTATCAATACTCTCCCTGATCCAAGAGTGCTCCGTCTCAAGATGTTGCATTTTCAAGGGAGAAGAGAGCAACCATGGAAGCCGTATCTGTCATTCGCTTTGGGAATATTCGTGTAGACAAGTCAGGACAAGAAAACCTGCACGAATGCAATCAAGGGGGAAGAACATACAACCAGACGATGAGAAACCCCAGCCTAAGGGAAAATCGCGTCCCGATATCCAGCCAGTCTCCATCAATATAGCAAACCTATCGAGACCCAATTGCCAAAAATATATCGCTACCGATTCTGGATCGACACATCTCATTTCACGACGGGGCTTTCTTTTTGAGAAAGAATCAACTGGGCACGGGAAAACGTCAACGCAGTGTACTCCGCGTTTCATCATTTCCCGATCCTGGCTGGTGAAATCACGAGCGAAGCTGGCGATGTTACTTCGCTTCCCAAAGTTCTGGTGAAAGACTTGGACCTCGGTCTTCTGAAGGCAGGGTGTTCAATCTAGAAAAACACAGAGAAAACGTAAAGTGAGAACAATTCGGGCAGGAGAGAGGAAGAAAAGGCAAGGTGGACAAGATTGTTGGCACAGAGTTGCGAGTCTGTCTCAAACTCGATTGAACGAGCGTTTATAAGCCATCCAATATCTACACTTGGCTCCATACCATCTACAAACACTCCATCTTCCCAATCCCAACCTGAGAGCTAGGATAAGCATACCACCTTTCACTCCTCTCCTCAAACTCCCTCAAATCTCTCTCCCTGTTTTCAAAAATCAAACTCCCCCCGAAAACGCTCTACATCCATCCCGGGGCCCACGAGATCCGTCAGATCCCGCCGTCCCAAATTGGTGAACACCCTTCTCAATGTATCGTATAAGTTTGTGGACTGATTCTGTGTCAACAATCGATCGACATCTGCATCGCTGACGTTTCCACCGGGACCAGCCGCGATTTCCACAATCTGCTTGGCTTTCTCACGCGCTTCGTTTTCGACGACTTTGTGCATTGCGAGAGCACCGAGTAGGTGACCCGCTGCTTGTTCGCCGACGCCGATGTTGATGCAGGAGACACCCAGGTTGTAGCGAGCGCGGACGAAGTTGGGGCGGAGTTCTAGGGCGCGTTCGTAGGCTTGGATGGCTTCTTCCGAGCGACCCGAATTGGCGAGAGTGGCGCCTAGTCGGTTCCACAGTAAATGGAGATTCTGCTCATTGTTCACGACTCCATTTTCTGTCGAGGCGAGGGCGGCTTCGAAACAATCAACTGCTTTGTCGAATTCGTCGGCTGAGTAGAAGAGAACACCAAGTCCAACCTGGACATCTGGATCCATGGTTTCGCCAGAGGGACTCAACTGTGCAGCGCGGATGAATAGGTTCGTTACTTTCTCGTGGAGCTCGGAGCGGGAGGTTATTCCGATTTCCTTGGGGACGTCGAGAGGCTCGGTGATGAGAGAGGGATATTTGGTTGCTAGCCAGCGTTCCAGAGTCCGGTAAGCTGTAGATTCGTAGGATTCATTTGTGTATGAAACTGCAAGTCCCATGAGGGCTTCCAGGTTGTTTGGGTCTTGCTTGATAGCTTCTTCCAGCGCTCGAATGGCTGGAGTCTCCTTTTCGTTTTGTGCTTGAGCGGAGCCTAGACGAACCCAGGCTTGTACATGTGTGGGATCTTTTTGTACAGCAGCTTCAAATGCCAGCGCCGCGAGAGATAGGTTGCCTCCCGAATCCATGATCCGAAGGCCTTCTTCGTAAGCATTTCCCGTCTCCGTAAATGGATTGTGTTGCTCAAAAAGGTACTCTCCCAGACTCGGCTCTCGGGAATGTGTGTTCAATCCATCAAAGTCTTTCCAGTCGTCCATATCACCGAGGTTCATGCCGTTTATATAATCGTCGTTTTCAACGAGGGATCTAGCAGCTGCAGTCTCAGCCTGAATGCCTCTCCAAATACTCTCAAAATCACCAAACTCATCGGTTTCAGACAAGAGTTGGTCTTCTGTGGGATCCACTGACCTGTCTAGACCATTGAGTTCCCTCTCAATGGCGGCATTTGCCTCTGCATCAATATTGGTCTGCTCTAACGAAGCGAATTGTGCCTCCCAATCCTTCTCGTCCAGCTCGATCATTCGTCCTTTGCCTTTTCCTTCTTGTTGTATAGGTGTTCCCTGGTATTGCTGTTGCATAGGTGAGAAGTTACGCTGCATGCCCATCATGCCCATACCACCCATCCCCATACCCATTCCTCCAACTTGCATACCCATAGGTGACTGATATCCAGACATATTGGTCTGCTGAGCCATCATTGGGCTTGCCTCCCGGTGTATCTGAGGACCTTGCTGGAATCTCGCGAACTCGGCCGTGTTAAACGCTGGACTCTTCGTCCCTGCTGAAATGCCATGCTGCATACCCGGATCAAACTCTCCAGCCCAAGATCCTGACCCATTATTCTGGTTTGACATCTGGTGTAATTCGTGACGCATATTCTCCATAGCCCACGGCGAGGCCGGACCTTGTGGAAGCTGTGCTGGCTGTTGTAGGAACTCGTCCATCATCTGTGACAAGATCAGTACACATGCTTGCAATCTTGCGAGCATGACAATATGATTGACATGTCCACTCGGAAACTTACACCTTCATTCCCACCCTGAACCTGACTCCTCATTCCCTCCTGCACCCCAGGACCCCTCCCTACAAGTCTGTCCCTCTGCAACGAACTATCCTGCTGTCCAGCTTTTGCAAACTGGCTCAACGGGTTGGCGCCCGTCGAGCACTCGGCTCCTCCAAGGAACGACATGCTTGTATGTGACAGTAGTCGTGGTGGAATACGCGTGCAATGCGGACTTAATGCGGAAGTGGTGGTGGCGGCGGCGGGGTGAGTTCGCAGGCTGCTGTTTTTCTTCTCGAGATATATATAGGAAAGTGCTCCCTTGAAGCTTTCCTGAGGAGATCTGGGAAGGACAGGTATGTATTTGAGATGTAAAGGGTAGTTGCTGTGTTAGGTAGAAATTCAAATGTCGAGTGTTTGCAATGCCGACAGCTCAAAGACCTCGGCCAACGCTCATACCTCCGCCACGAGCCCACTCCAAGGTGAAGACACAAGCACATACGATTCCCGGTGACTGGCATCTTTTCGTCTAGAATTCATCTCTACCATAGCTTACAATACCCACACATGCCCCAATTCGCTAGAGAAGAGAGTTTTAGACGCAACAGATCCTTTACATTTACACTCCCAACTATTTTCCGCACGTGAAAAAAACATGAACACCACCAACCCAAGATTTATTGCGTGGAGAAACACTCGTCCTAGCAACAACATGATGGAAGCATAGTACGATATCGAACCCCTGTCATGTAAAGCCTAATATCCGAGACTCCCATTATGTAGCAGTCGCAAGAATAGCGACCATCGGCGCTCCTGTGCCTACTCCCTACTCATTATCCAGCTCTAATCGTCGTAGTTTCGACGCTCGCGTGGTGGACCGTTGTTGTCATAGCTACGGCGCTCGCGTGGTGGGCCGTTACGACGCTCTCGTGGGCCGTTGTTATCGTAGTTGCGGCGTGGTGGGAAATCGCGCCTCTCTGAAGTAGACTGACTGAAATCGACTCTCAGTTGACGTCCGTGGACCTCCTTGGCGTCAAGAATCTCCTTCGCCTTAGTGGCGCTCTCAATATCGAGCAGATCGCAGTGGGCAAAGCCTCGTGGCTGACCGGTCCGTCTGTCAATGGCGACTCTCACATCAACGACGTTCTTGACGTCGCGGAACAGATCATTGAGATCCTTGTCAGACATGTCGAAGGACATATTGCCGATGAAGAGGGTCTTGGATGGGTTGTTGGCTCGAGGAGGAGAGTCGAATGGTCTGGTGTTGAGGCGCTCTCTAGGTTGATGAGGTTGAACGGCGAGACGACGACCTTGGAATGGCTGCTGGTTCAGGGCATCAGCGGCCTTATTAGCCTCTTCTGCGCTATTGAAGGTAACGTATCCGAATCTGAAATTGAACATTAGCAGTCTGCCATACAACCAGGGTATAATGAGTGCCAATCTTACCCTTTGCTGAGTCCGCGGTGATCGTAGATGATCTTGACCTTTTGGACATCACCGTGTTCGCCGAAGAGACGTTGCAGTGAATCCTCAGTTACCTCGAAGAAAAGGTTGCCAACGTAGAGAATATTTCCATGGGCATTCTCGCCTTCAAACTCTGTATAAGAAATGCGTCAGCCAACCTGATTAAGTCGATTTGTGTTATGCAGGTGTACACACGTCTAGTGGGATTTGCCGATTCAGAGAACTGGTTTGCAGCTGCATCCTGTCCTGTGACTTCGGAAGTCGCCTCTGCAGCAGTCTCAACCTCTGTAGCCTGTGGCGCAGTTTCCTCTGGGGCAATATCGGAAGCCTCTGCCTTGACGACCTCCTCTGCATCGGTAGGCTTTACCTCATCGCTGGCAAAGCGCTTTTGGAAAGATGTGGCAAACCATTGCTGTCTCGATACCAGAGCTGGACGGGCAGCAGTGATGATGGAACGTTGCTGTACTAGGAGAGTGGTGGAGGGCTTTGCGGCAATTGCCCTGGAGGCGGCACGTCTTAAGAGAAACCTGTGCATACTGTATGAGTCTCGAGTTCAATTGATAGAGGGACGCATAATTGTAACGTACATGTTGTAATGAATGGGGGTTTGTTGGGTATGGGGATGATGTTGTTGCGCCTGTCAAAAAATTTGAAGTTTTCTAGTTATCGAGGACGGAGGACGGAGGTTCTCCAAGGGGCCTGGCGTCAGACCACACGTGAGCAAACCCGATGTTATTCCAAAGACTGATTACTGAAAGCGCACATCTCATTCTTTGGGATGGAGAAAACACTCAATCTCGAATGTTCAATCATTCCCGTGGCATCACTGAAATGACAAATGGTTCGCGCTGTCGACCACAAAGAATATGCCTTGTCTCGCGATCGGATTATATATACACATACTTAGTTGACTTGAGTTCCACAATGGGGGCACAAGAGCAAAGTAAAGTCGATCTATGTGCCTCAACACCATCAATTCATCCTCCCACTCTCCGGCAGAATGCCCACCCTTTTCCAAAACTCTCTCGAATCTAGCCGTCTTCCCAAGGCGTCAGTATCTCGGGGCAGCGCCTTCACGCCTGTCTCCTCCATTAATTCGAAGACAGCCGTTCTTAAATCCGTCCCATCCTCCAGCTTTCCACCCCAGTCCATCATCAACATCCACCAATCATAAACGAACAGATCCGTGATGATCCATCTATGTCCCTCCACTTGAGTGAAATTTTGGTGGCATGCGAGGATGGCGCGGGCAACGTCGCGACCGTGGACGAGGTGAACGACTTGTTTTTTGCTTACATCTGCCTGTGAGGTGTGTCAGTAGAGGGCGGCGTGTAACTTGAGACTACTAGCATGGCCTTTTTCAACTCGGATCAAACATGTCAAAAATCCCGATTCCAAGTACCCGAAATCCTCCAACCATGGTCGTGAAAGCAGTCCATCTCTTTGTCGACATTGAAAAACAGGGATCATCCAAAAGGATGAAATCAAACTCACCTTACTCTTAGCAACCCGTCCAACCCAATTCCTCGGCCTCCTAACATCATCATCATACAGCCCCGCCAAATTCAACACCGTACTCTTGCAAATCTCCAACTTCAGCAACTCCTCCTCAGCAATCCCCCTCCCATTCTCCCGATTCCAAGGACTCTCAAAATCATTCCACTCCTTGGCGGAGAAAATCCCCGTACTCCCAAGCTGAATCCAATTTTGCACTCGACCCTTTCCTTCATGCACACTTTGATAACTCTCTACCAATTTTCGGGATTGACCAGGGCCGGAGAGGGGGAAAGTGATTAAAACAGTCTTGGCGGCGGGGAGGGTCTTATACTGATGCAAGTCTTCTTTAGAGGTTGATGAGGAGTCGAATTTGAAGGGGATCGTTCCATCGCGGCCGGTTGTTGTTGTTGCTGCGTAAGTGATTCTAGAGGATTGGAGGAGGGGGATGAGGAAAATAGATGTCCATCCTGCTCCGAGGATTAGTATGTCGACCGGGTCTGGCTGCTTCATTTCGGTCATCTCTTTGATACGTTGGATTCAAATGTGAGATGAGGGGACACGGGACACGAGAGATCTGAAGAAGCCACGGAAATGCAGGTGCAGGCCACGGACGTGCGGGTCGGGCCGCTGGTGATGTAATTGATTTTGATCGGTCGTGAGGCTCCAGTTTAAAACTGTTCAATACATCCTTCCATCCAGCAAAATCGCTAATTGAGTGCGTAATTGATTAGCCTCCATTCAACCCTACCACATTGAATACGATCAAAGGAGGATCCATTTCGCACAGTCTCTGACAATCTACGTTTTTAGAATTGCGTGAAGCCTGCGATACCGATCTTGATTCGAAGAAGTATCAATGAAGAGTCATACAGCAAAGAAGAGCAACCAGTTATAGAACTCAGTAGACACGATAAACTAGCTACCTAGCTATAATCCTATACTTATAGGGAATTTAGACTAGAGGAAATCAAAAGTACATTCAGTTCGAAACTCCTGAAGTGACTAGAGAAACTCACAAATTGTCCAGCGAACATATTCTTTGCGCTTGCTAGGAGCTTTTCGAATGGTATATACAATCTCCCTTTGTTTATGCTAAAAAATATCGAGCATCGTGATTGCTATAGGTAAGAGACATCAAATTGGTGAAGCTACTGTGAGAGTCTGGATTACCTGCAAGATTGTTGGGAGACTAGCCGCAAGGTTGACTGCCTTGAAAGATTTATCTTGGCGCAATCGAGTGTGGATTTGCCAGTCAACGACAGCTGCACCAAGAGTTAGCTTAGCGCCGATGATACGCTTAGTCATTGACAGACTATGGTAATCATCAAACACAACCTCAATCAAGCAGGGTAAGCAATCAAAAGGGAAGAGTAAGAATTTGCAGATTAATATGGTAGGGCTAAAAAAAAAGAGAGTCAAAGATGCCTTTGTCGCGTTACAAAACCATATAGGCGTCGAATTGCTCTTCAACTCTTTGTCTCATTCAGAAATGTAAGATTACGACATCTGATCGTAGTCCACCTTGTCGCCAGATCAAGGCTTCGTGCTCTTGCGGCCTGGATCTTGCGTCGCCTCTTTCAACAAACCTGCAGCCTTACTATCGTCTCCCCACTTCGGTAAACCGACCTTAGGATTGATCCAGTCGAGCACAACTTTATACCAAAGCAGCGTGTTATTGACACCATATATAAGGTGGCCCTCATCTGGGAATGACAAGAACTTGCTGTCCACTCCCCTCGCTTGCAGCACATTGAATGCGCTCAAACCTTCGCTTACGGGCACTCGATAATCCTTTTCGGAATGAATGATTAACTGGGGTGTGTCCCAGTTTTTGGTGAAACGAGAAGGATCCCATTGGTCCCAGGCTGCTATTTGCTCCCACGGTTTGGCGCCAATATCGTGGAAGGGGAAGTACATTTCGTCAGAGCCGAGGAAGCCGATCGTGCTGAATGGACCCTCGTGGCTCACCATTGCTTTGAACTTGCGACCGAGAGGTTGGCCTTGGATCCAGTTGATCAAGTAGCCCCCATAAGACCCTCCCAGAGCTACAGCACGATCAGTATCGACAAAGTCGAGTTTACTTTTGATGTAATCAAATGCCTTAACGAGGTCCTGGTAAGGAAGACCACCCCATTGGCCCTTGACATCATCAGTAAAAGCCTGTCCGAAGCCTAAGGACCCTGTTGGGTTCTGCAATACTTGTTAATGGCTGAGAGCTTGTCGCATGAAGGACGAACCTACGGGGGCTACAACCACATAACCCTGCTCTGCAAAGACAGGTAGATTCCATCTAAGACTCCAATAATCTGTCCAAGATTCCTGAGGGCCACCATGGATAAACAAAGCCAAAGGATATTTCTTTCCCTTCTGGAAGTTGGAAGGCTTGACCACCCAAGCGTGGTTTTTGGTCTTTGCGCCCATATACTCAATCTCCTCAATCTGATTTGGCGACAGTCCAAATGCTGAGCCTCCCTTGGAGGCTGAGAAAATGAGTTTAGACCTAGATGCATTTGACGCCTGGGAGGAAGCATCAAGGAGATAAAATGCGCTGTTTTCAATTTGGGATGTTGCGGAAATGAAGATGGAGCCATTGGCGAGGACGCTCCACCCAGTTAGGGAACCGCCAGTGAAGATTTTTGAAGGTGTGCTCTGAGCCGAGATCGGGTCTGATGGCGTCGAAAAGATACACACGCGGCCGCGCTCTTCTACCTCAAGGTACAAGGTCTTCCCATCTTGACTCCATACAATGGTAGATGGAGCCCTGTCCCATTTGCCTTTGCCATCTGCAGTAGCGAAGAAGTACTCGATCCGCTGTGGACTTTTTACGTCCGGAATCACGAGCAATTGATTTTTGTCACTCTCGTAATCATCTGCTCGCTTTGAAGTGAACGCAAGTGAATTTCCATTTGGCGAGAAAGTAGGACCGGTTGTTGCACCCTCGAAGCCAGCAATGGTGACCTTGATTGCTTTGCCAAGCGCGAACCCCGAAGAGTTCGAACGAGGCAGTATATACAGGTTTTGCTTGGTGTGAGTGGCAGGATTGAGCCCAGGGTCTTTCGCTACGAACGCAATGCCACTAGTGCTGATATCGAAGTTGTCAGTGCTGCCGAAAGGTTGGACTGGCGACTCAAGATCTGGATTATCGATTGCGTTGGTAAGTTTGGAAAGAGAGTATTTGCGGCCGCCGGTCGAATTTCCGGATGTTGCACTCAAAGTGCCGTACCATAATGAGTTTCGCTGGGGTGTAATCCAAGTGTCCCAGTGTCTGACAAATAGAGAACTGTAGAGACGCCCAGTGGTAGCCGGCGTAGGTGCTTTCTCGGAATTGAATAGAGTTCCATCAGGGTTCGTTGAGGCCGTGACTACGAAAGCATACGTATCTTTGTCGAGTGGCTTTAGCTTCAGGCCATAGACCGAAGAGTCGATAGTGGCAGCGATGTATTTGCTAACCTCTACGTTAGCCAGTTTCCACAAGGTTCTTAATCATCCCTCACGTTTTCTCAAAATCTCCAACTTTTCCAATGGTGATCTCAGTCGTTCCATTCTGGCCAGAGACCAGCACAAGAACACTCTTATCATCATCCACCCAGGTCGGCTCGCTTACACCAGGATTCACAATCACTGTGGTTGACTCTTTGCTTGATGCATCCAACACCCGAATCTCTCGTACGAATGCATTCTTTTCCGAAGAGAAAGTCGCAATCCGGTAGAGGATTTGTGTGGCATTCGAATTCGGCACACCAGCAGCTAGACGAGGAGCCGTAAGCATCACATCAGGCGTCAACTGTATTGCCTTAACTATCGTCACCAGAGGAGTGAGTAACGTGATTGCTAGGCTCGGAGTCAGCATGTTGGCGGCGCGGTGGAAGCTGGCGGGATCGATTTGAGCTCAATCCCAACCGACTGCATCATGAAACTTATAGAAGACCGGACTGGTGATTAGAGGGATCGCCCTTGACAACGGAGAAATTATGGCATAGAGGTACTAAATTGCGTTGCAGCGCCCAGACAAGTAGGCCTTCCCTCTGAGGAGGACGTCGAGATGAGTCGGCTTTTCCATCTTCTCCCCTGTTCTCCTCTCCTCTCCCTACCTTGCCTAGGAGAGGGCGATCAAGTCGTATCATTGCCTACTCTAACCCATGCTCGACCCTCTTCAGCTGGTCGGACTCGCCGCAACATCTTGAGCAAAGCAGATTATAAAATATATCTGACAATGCGGAAAAGTCAGAGAATGCGAGCAGATTGCACGTACTCGGAGTAGACAGCCGCGGACCATTGCTAATCAAGAGGCATAAATATAGACAAATTGGCCGTGCTATGGTTCTCCGGGATGGAGTCTAGCATCATGTCCGACGAACGCGTATTGTTGGGTGAGGGTGTGTCCAAGACATTCGATGAATGGTGGAAGTAAGATGGTAAGGTTAGGAGAAGGTGGGGGTGGGGAAGTGAAGCCTTCTCCAAATCAACGAATGGAGCACGGGAAGAATCCGAAAATGGAGGTCGAGTGTCCGGATCTGTGCGGAAGCTAGAACTACAACATCACGGTGTCAGGCTCATTGCAGGGGACTTCATCATGACCCAATTCGACTCAACATGGTATGTTTTTAGATCAACGCAGACGTTCTGCACCTCGAATTAAAGCGATTCTCAGGAGCTCCGCTTCGGGCAAAGTACCTCGGGTTGTAATACGACGAACGAGAGGCTCTCGATAATATCTAGATACCTGACAGTTTTTTTTTCCCGGGTGTATACGCCGTCTGACCGTGTTAGAACCTAGCATGGGAGCCATGTCCTACCTATACTTCTTGTGAGATACACCCGCCCTCTCGAGTAGTCCCGTCGATACCTCGCTCTGCGTATCGATATTGAAATAAACAGACGTTGACCTGCAAACCACAAATATTGCTACTCTGAACAATGGTGTTCCAACAAGCAGACCGAGTAGTAATTGAAAACCCTGGACATGGCAAGGTTCCTGGTCGCCGTACTATGTAGTACTATGTACTGTAGAGTAATTGAACAAAAATACTTCTCGTGGATATTTATAGAACAGAATGCTCAAGTCCAAAGACTATATATGACCTAGGATACTCGCACAATGCTTTCGTAAACTTAGTCTACAAGTAAAGTTACCCCATCGCTGAAAAATCATCCTATTATTTACACTATGAAGTCCACACTAGCCACTCTAGTCCTAGCCATCCTATCTCTCACCACTCCCATCTCTGCGGGCGCGCCGGATGGCTCCAGCGTTCGTTGCCCAGACTTGGACAACAGATATTACTCGTTATGCTAACGCCTTCTACTCCGTATAGACACATTGTGTTGTACGATCTGATGGAAAAAACATATGTATCAAAGTTGACGCTCACGGGGCTTACATGGGCGTCCGCCAGGAGTGTCGAGCGGTAGGACAGAACATCCTCCGTTAGATCAAAAGCTAAGGTAGGCTAACGGATTTGTATCTAGTCACATCCCTGCAAGGTGGTTGGAAATGGATGTATAATGGCACGAGAGGGTAGCGCCTTAAAACCCGGTGAGGACGTCTTGATGGCCAACTGTAGTGGTCCTTGAGGAATACGTTGACGGTACGAGACCTGCGATCACGAGGGAAAAGGACATCAACAATACGCTAGCAATATCATATCGAAAGAAAGTTGCTACTAGTACAAGTCTCACTACTTAGGCTGAGCGTCTCACGAAGTTCTTCAATGCATGCAATGATGGTATTCAAGAAAGAGGGTGGTGATCTTGAGTCTGCAATATTTATCTCATCCCTCATATCAGAAGCAGATGGCTCTCGCTCCGAAGAGACTATCATCGACTCCAAACTCCTATGAATAGTAGTACACATGTGATCGGACCTGCGCAGAATCTATATCCCAGCATCCTCAGGCAAACCGGAAATGACTCCTTCAAGGATTTCAATCAGCTCGTCCACGTCTGGTCTTTCACTTGGCTCTAATGTCAAGCATTTCCGCACGACATCTCGCACCGGAGCACTAATGTTTGTCTCTTCACCAGGCTTTGGCTTGCCTCTTTGTGGTCCTTCATCCGGAAATCTCCAGTCACCACCCAAAACGCACATGCTTAAGCTGCCACCTGTCTCGTCTGATCGTGCTTCGAATGGTGATTTCCCAACAAGACATGCATAAAGTGTACATCCTAGAGACCATATGTCCACCTTTGTGTCTATTGTGCTTCCGGTCTTGACATCGAAAAGCTCTGGGGCGCGGTAAGGCATCGTTGAGTGCTCAGCTGCCTGGTCTTGAACAGCCAGAGCTTGTGATCGCGAAGTAATGGGCGTGGGCGCAGGTGCAACAGAACCAAGATCCATGAGGATAGGAGTTGTTCCGTCGTCTTCTATCATGATATTTCCTGTGGAATGATCAGCAACCGAGATTTTAGCCTCGTAACCAAAACGTACCAGGCTTTATATCTCGGTGAGCGTATGCTCTCTGTTGTCCGGGAGCTACACCGTCTTGACTGGCTGTGATCTCATCCTCCATGAGTGGTTGCTCGATCTCATCATCGTCATCATGAGCCGCGGCTCCGGCAGCTTCGCGATCAGCCCTAGAGGCGTTCTCTCTTATCGTTCGTGCCTCCTTGACGCTCCTCGCTCCCCCAGGTCCGCCCTTGACTTTGTAATGATGCATAGCTTTCAATGCTTTGCACACGCCCAACATTAGAATCATGAGCTGTTTTTCGGGGAATTGTGTATGGTTGACCAAATTCGCATTGATCATATCCTGAAGATTTCCACGTCTGTAATATGGCAGAAGAATATACACCGTCTTCGCGCTTTCGTCGGATCGATCGCTTGCTACACTGTGGTCCACGCTGTGTATTATGTTTGGATGCGGCGAGAATAAGGCGTATGCTTCGACTTCTTTGAGAGCTAGTGAGACGGATTCTTGGCCGAAAGGACATCGTATCTTTTTCAGAGCGTATAGTTTATGTGACGAAGTGTCCTCGACGAGGTAAACGTAGGAGAAACCACCCTAGATTGAGCTTGTCAGCTAGAGACTCGGGAAGGCCTGGGGCGTGATCATACTTCGCCCAGTAATCGCAGGATTTTGAAACTTTTGCCATTTATTTTCAGCTGAGGGGAGCTGGGAAAACAGCTTAAGCAATTGCCCATTGAGTATATGAGGTCCAGGAATGCCGAAGCCATTGCGCGCGTTGGAGCGGTAGCGAGAGATCACCAGTCGCGATCCTTGGACACAGATATGCGGGCAATCAGCCTCTGTCGAAGAACTGTTGAGATGGAGTGAGGAAAGGATTTCTCGTTTGGATAGATGACAGCTTTCGCGGTATGTTGGTAGTATCTTACTTTGAGCAGCAATGTAAGGTCGTCCAAGCTTATGATCGAGCTGTCCAACTGCACCGCCACGCGTGAACAGCCGCGAATGTCTATAAATAAACACACTCATTGTGGATCGAGAAGTGCCATTGGATTGAAGTTTCTCTGCTCAAGATCGATCATTGAGGATGAGTTTTTTTTACAATTGATACTGGACATTGGTAAAAGCTGCCCGGGTAACCACCGGTACTAGTATAGAAGGAGTATTATGTGCATCATACTAGCTAATTGAATAGTAAAGGACCGACAATTTTCTGCGGGCTGATCATCGTACTCTCTCCCGGATTCGATCATATTCAATGTAGCTCAAATCATCAACGTCCGCGTTGCGATGGCTGAGAAGCAAGAGATCCACAACGTAGTTCTAAGGCTGAAGCTGGAGCGCCTCATTATACAGATGATCCTCCTGGACCTTTCATTCCCAAAACTCTTCTCTTTGCTTGGCTATCTTCGCCATCCTCCTCCATTGCATCACCACCTGTACTCGAATTCACAGTCCTTTTTCCTGCCGTTTTGACCTCGTCGAATTGCATCCAGTAAGCCTCATCATATCCCTCAACTTGAGCGCGATATGGCGGACCTCCTGCCACCCAGCCTTTGATGCCACCTTCTAAGGTAAACACTTGAGGATCGGCCATATTTTCTGGAATGCCCTCTGCTTCGGCGCGCTGGGCACAATAGTCTTTGAACCACGCTGCACAGCGTGGACCACGGCCATTTGATGATCCTAAACATCTTGTCAGACTCGTTGTGATCCTAAATTAAAGAGATGGATCAAGTTTGTAACTATAATTCAGAAGCATCGTACTATGATTGAGCAGCAAAATGAAGCCGCTGAACTGGGCGATGATCTCAGGTGCGCGCAAGATCTCGCATTGCCAGTCCTTGAATAACATCATCACTGGTCTGTCCATACTTTGAGTATAAGTCTCTCGAAACGCTGTAGCCAACATCATCGGTGACTTGGATATCCCAATTGCAACCAGGACTATGGCTTTGAGTCTCGCATCGCATTGAGCGCCTCAGCCACGACGACCCAGTTCCATGCTCTTTTGTATCATAAACCAGTGTGCGCAACAGTTGCCTAAAAGAAGAAGAGAGGGCGAGAAAGGAAAACAATATGAAAGAACAAGACGCACCACAGTAGAACATGACTCGGCTTATTACATTCACACCATCTCCATGGCACAGCCGGTACAGCGTCGCCATATGGTACGGAAAAGACTGCGCGGGCATGTTCAAAGATCCAAGAATCGTTCCACCTTCATGGTCCGTTCGTCGCACATCGATCAGAAGAGTTCCCGCATTCAAGATATCTCCAAGAATGTTGAACTGGCGCAGTAATGTTTCTTTTGAGTACAACGGGGCGTCTCTCGATCCGAGGGCTGAGAACTTGTCCCACCAAGGCGCTTCTTCTTGAGGTTGGGCCATGTTGATAGAAGATTGATATGAGATCCTGGCAGTGTTTGGAGGGCACGATAGAGTCTCCTCATGGTGTGCCGTGTGCTGTGGCGGGCAGTGATGCGGCTCCTAAACGGGCACAACGGGGTCCAATTGGAAGGGTCCCGCCCAAGATGGCGGATGCAGATCCCCTACTCTGCTGGGAATCTATTGATAGGCCGCATCGATGGGAGACTTGAACCCCTACAAGTAAGGACAGACAGCAGAAGTCGGACGGATGACAGATGGCGTAGGAATCAGAATACCTTACTTGTCCTCCCTCTCATCATCTGTTCTATTCTCAACATTCTTCCTCAGCCCTCCTCGCTCTGCCCTTCCATTACAAATTCATCGGATGCTCCTCTCACCTCAGATACCATAACCACGTTCCCCACGCTCCTTGTCAAAACCCTGGCCTTCTTTGATTACTTTGACCGTGGGTACCACACGGGCACTCTGTAGGAAACAAACCTTGTTAATCAACCACAATACGCAACTTGGCCTTTTCGAGACGCGAGCTGTCTTAAAAGCACTTCTCCCCGCACAGGTAAGGTTCCTTGTTCACCTGCTGCTTCAGATTGTTCCTTCGATTCGATTCAATCAATCTGCTACTTAAAACTCGCGCTGACATTTGGACTTGACAAGATCTAGCACCCGCCACTATGCGGCACACCGCTGCGCAGGTCTTCTACCTGGCAGTCTTTTCGCTGCTGGGTACGTCGCATGCGTCAGGTCCGTCTAAGCCTGCTCAGCAGGTGAAGGAGACCGGTCAAAGTCCAAATGTCTGCGCTGTAAGTCCTCGTCCCAGACCCTCAACCAACTTTACACGCCTGCGGCATAAAACTCAATCTTCCTCCTCGCAGTATGAACCCAATACCATTGTTGGCGACGCCTGCGCTTCCTACTCTACCCTTGACGACCTCAATGCTGCGCTGCATCCTTCCGTACGCGCTGTGACCCAGGATACCGATTTCTTCTCCCATTATCGATTAAATCTATTCGACAAAAAATGTCCATTTTGGTCCGACGAAAACGGCATGTGTGGCAACATAGCATGTGCGGTCAATACTCTGGATAACGAGGAGGATATACCGTTAGCCTGGAGGGCGGATGCGTTGGGAAAATTAGACGGAAAGAAAGCCGAACATCCTGGACGTAAATTACAGAAAGAGAGGCCTCGGCAAAAACCATTGCAAGGACAACTGGGTGAGGACGTGGGCGAGAGCTGTGTCGTAGAGTATGACGACGAATGCGATGAACGGGACTATTGCGTGCCCGAGGACGAAAGCGCCACCAGCAAAGGAGATTATGTCAGTTTGGTGAATAACCCGGAACGATTCACTGGATATGCTGGAGCCGGCGCGCAACAAGTGTGGGAGGCAATTTACCGAGAAAACTGCTTCCAGAAGCCAGGACCTGTGTTCGAGGACAAGACAGGATCATCTGCACCATTTGGCTTTAGCAATCCGCTCCAGGCCGGGGCTGCCCAGGACCTCAAGAATGTGATCAAGAAACATGAACAGAGCCAGGGCGTACAACAAGCAATTGCGCGGGGATCAAGCGTGACGCCCGTGGACGAGCTTGACTTCGACGATGAGTGTATTGAGAAGCGCGTTTTCTATCGTCTCGTCAGCGGCATGCATGCGTCGATTAGCACCCATCTTTGCTGGGATTATTTCAACCAGTCGACGGGTTTGTGGTATCCGAACACCACCTGTTACAAGCAGCGCCTGCACAATCATCCAGAGCGCATCTCCAACATATATTTCAACTATGCTCTTCTTGTCCGTGCAGTCGGCAAACTACGAGGACATTTGCCGGACTACACGTTTTGCTCCGCTGATCCTGACCAAGATAGATTGACCAAGGGTCTTTTAAAACAGCTGTCGCAGTCCATTGGAGATGGCGGCGATGTCTTTGATGAGAGTGTCATGTTCAAATCTCCTGACGCTGCCGGCTTGAAAGAAGACTTCCGCAACCGATTCAGAAATGTGAGTCGGATCATGGATTGTGTTGGATGTGACAAGTGCCGTCTCTGGGGCAAAGTACAGACGAATGGCTACGGAACGGCATTAAAAATACTCTTCGAATTTGATGAGAAGAATCCAAAGAACGATCCGCCATTGCGAAGAACCGAGCTAGTAGCTCTTTTGAACACTCTCGATCGTGTTAGTCACAGCTTGATGGCAATTTCCGAATTCAAGCGTATGGTCGATGCGAAGGAAGCCTCCAACTCCGGAGCTGCAAGCACCCAGCAACAGCTGGACAGCAAAAAGTCGACTAATAGCACGAAGTCGGTTTCAGAAGAACGAGACGATGCACTGCCACCATACAAGAGGCGAACGGACCCGAATATGACTATTTCAGAAGTCTTCTGGGACGAATGGGATCTGATCTGGCGTACCTTCAAATACGTTCTGAGAGGCTGGATTGAGTTTCCTGGAAAAGCGTACGATCGCTCCCCCTATATCATGATTCTGGTGGCTAATTTGAGTAACAGATGGCGCATCTTCATTTGGGAAATGGGGCGCATGTGGAACCTGTTCGTTGGTCTTAATGCTCCAGAGAGGAACTGGGAGTGGAAGTTGCCCAGGCATGATGAGATTTAAGACCAACGAATATTTTTGCACTATCACATCCATCACATATACCGGCGTTTCTATCTGCATTTCGGCGATTTACTCTATATCGATGGCGCTCTTTGGGTTGAATGCTTATGCTAGCATATGATCATGACGGCTGAAGGCCCGTCTTGTCTTTCATTTTGAAGTGCGACCCCTTCGCAACTTTGACGTTTTGGTTGTTAACGCGGATTTTTAGCCTCGATACATTCGCTCGCGTTAGATTGCCACGACCGCCACCTGCAACAATCCTGCCACCAAGAGAAAGGGTTCGTAGATCGCCATTTCATGAACTCATTTTGGAACAGAGAAATGTGCAGACCATCACATTTTATAACCTTGCGGGTGTGGCGTACCATGGCGTTGGAAGTATACAGAGATGAAAACAGATTTAGGCAGATCCACGACTCGGAAGGAGATAACTGAGAGGCGTCTTTCCGGAATCTCAGTTCAGAGAGCATCGAAGTGCTATTGGTATGTCCTCTTCACCCCATGATGAGAGTTAGGTTAGATTGAATGGAAAAATCTAGCAAGTCCATCCGTAGCATTTCAAGTTCTTTGCATAGACTAAAGCGCAGGTAGAAAGCAAAGATATGTATCTAATGACTTCAGAACAAACTCTTTCAGTTCACGTTGCCCTGAACCTTCGAAAAACTCGCCATACATTATCCCATGAACAAAAGCCCCCCCCCCCCCCCAAGACACAAACACCATGGTTGTATCTCCCCACAACATATGGAGACTTATCTCTAGGAAAGATAACAATGACATCCTCCTGCGAAACCCATGGAACAAGCCCCACAAATTCCTTCGTGGATACAAATGGTTTGCGCTCAACCTGGTCCGCCATCATGTTATAACAGCTCTGCAATGTACTCGTTACAGGCAGTCCAGCACCTGGTCCGTGGTTCAATCGCCTTTTGAAATCGGTAATGACTTCTGCATGACCCAAGTGGCACTCACTCACCGAAGCTCGTCGCACAAAGCCAGCGGAAAGGAGGTCGGCCATAGGAACGCGCTGATACGCTCTTTCGGATGGTCGGATCAGAGAAGATATCGATGCCTGTTTTCAGGAGTTTCTGATTGGAATTCTGACAGAGGGTCCTGATATCATTGAGATATATGCAGGCTTGTTGGCGATGCTCTAAGCCCAGAGGACTGCCATTGTTGCATCTTGGTTTAGTGACTCGATGGAGTCAACCAGGTAGCTGTGTAGCTGCAGATAAGAGGAGGGATTGTGTGGAACGAGATTTGCGAGTGTATCCTCTGAATTGCATGCGTTGTGAGTATCCCAGGGCATCTGTCGGAATGGCTGTCGCATGCCCCGTCTCCAATCAGGTACCCACGAGGGTATCGTGAGGTCTTCTTTATTCCATTGGGAGAAGGCGAGGATGTCCACGTGTCCTGTTACGACCAGGGCGTGCGCAGCATTTACACCTGGTGCAGGAGTCTTTGTAATCTGGGATGATTACAAGGATGTTCTTGTCCGTCGCCATTCCAAGAAGCGCATACATCTGTCTCAGTAACCTGTAGCCTCACGTCCTACACGAATCCGAGAAAGGGTTTGAATGAGGTTCAAGTCTTTTCAGTGATATCTCTGACCGGATCATGATATCCTAGGCGCATTCCCGCGACGAAACCTGCCGATGGTGGAATTTCGATTGCATTGATGGAGTCGAACTGTGTCTTTATTTCGCAATCGACCGGGAACTCGCTTTCCTCCTGCAGCACAGCTATCAGTAACGTGGCAAGATGTTTGGAGAGTAGGACATGCATGTAAATGAACAAAAGAGCGGTGCGCAAAGCAGCAAAGTCCAGCGTCTCGTCTCCACAATACACCTACTTACTTACCAGTACTGTGGTAGCTGGGGGGTAGAGGTTAATTCCCAGCTCGATAATAGCCCTGTCAACTCCAACCCAACGTAGGATTATCGGTATAAAACTTAGGATTATCCGGATAAAACTTACGTCTCTAGAAGGAGAAAGGCCAAGAGAAGAAGATTCTGTTAGTCCGACCAAAAAAATCTAGGTTACGTTGAGTTGTACGTAGAAGAGAACCTATCTCACGGATCAAGACAGGGTTCCTAATTAACCTTTATTTCCCCAGCTACAATAGAGAAAATATCTCATGCGGAGGAGGAGGAGGAGGTCCCGTAGACACCCGATTAATTTGTGGCAGTCCTTGCCTTTACTCCCTAATAACATACAACAAATACTCTTGGGCAATCCATTCTCGATTTCCTCATCTGATCAAAGTCAACCTTTTACTTACAGTCTACTATCCTCCAAGTCCAGTTCCCCAATCATGAAATTCAATTCAGTCCTGGTATCGGCCTTTCTACATCTGGCCGCTACTGTCTCTGCGGATGTTCGTTGCCCTTGAACTGTGCTATCGGATGCGATATTCTAACGCCGGCTATAGGCACTTTGCAACCCGTATAGGTACGCGAATGGTGCATGTACAGACACGGTTACTGGTTATCAGACCGAGTGTCGAAAGGTAGGGAAGAACAGTCCTCGAGACAGAGGAAAGCATAGGCTGACACATCATTACACAGTTGAGCCCTTGCCCTTATACAGACCATAAATGCAACATACATGCGGTGGTGTATGATGGGCATTGGTTTGCGGACTGTAATATCTAGCGGATAGATCCATGGAGGAACAGATGGGGCGAAATGAAGACATCTTACAACGGAGGGGAGAAACTGGGTGGGCTGTTTGGGCTGTTCTGTGGTTACGAAATAAGGCTTCTCTTTGCGTCCCGTACTGCATCTACCTATAGAATCACCTCGGTATCGCGAAACCGATCCAATGCGGCAAAGAGGTTTCGCCCGACGGTCGTTGTTTTCCCATTGATCATGATGTCCTGGCAGGTTTCTTGGTCGCCCCAGGTGTAAGAGGGTGCTTCGTATCCTTGTCTTTGTGCTTCGAGGAGTGCGATGGGATAGAGATCGCATTCTATTATTCCGGTCTGTGTACCATGATTAGGGGGTGGGGCTGATGGGGAAGTTCGAGCGTGTACCCGCAGAAGCCGCATTTGACCCTCGTTTGGTCTGAACTGAATGCCTTCGTAGAGCTTGCTCATTGTTGCAGGATGGGAATCTTGATGGTATACATGGGATGGAAATTTGGAAGATGAATTTGAGGGGTGTGCACAGTAGAAAATTAGAGTACGGCAAAAATGCTTGATGTGATTGTGGCTGCATACTCACCACCCAAATTGTTCTTGGCTCTCTCGAGGAGTCGTCCTGCATGACTGCCAACTCATCAAAATACAGTCCTGCACAGTGATTTCCAGACATGTAGAAGAAGCAATACCAAAAACCTCCTCTCAATCAGAAGTACCGCAAGCTTGGAGGCTTCAAGCCTTTACTTCTATAGCGTATCATGAGAACCATTCTAATTTCTTTATCCAGCACAGTCCGCTTCTTTTCGTAGCCGTCACGAAAACGGAAACAGTAGAAGAGAGGCTTCTCGTCAAGCCTATATCTCTGAACGTCCACAATGCGAGGATTTTCTGACTCGGTAGCACCCATCCCCTCTAGTCCTGTCCCATTTTCGTGGGCATGTGGTACAATCTGCGATCGTGCACCAAATGAACCAAATGTATGGACGACGACGTCCTCTTTCTTCCCGAATAACCTCTCAAGACCTCTGTCGGTTTGACAATGAATCTCCGCCAAGATCCATCCCTTCATCGTTGCAATAGAGGGGAAGGCTCGAGCATCGGCATTCGACTCCGTTGGCGGATATTTGCATGGTACTCGTAAACCCATCGTTCTCCATCCGACATCTTGAGCATATCCAGGTCGTGGGGCTGGAGTTGCTGTTGGTGGGTAGGTCATTTTGAGGCGCCTTTCAAGTTTCAACCTTGAAGGTATTTGAAATGTTCGTGGTATGTAGATGGCCGACAGTTTAGATAGTTGTTTTACTCTGTGATTGAAAGATGAGGAAGGTATAGAATATGTAAGTTAAAGCTGGCTGGTTGGTATCTGGTTGCTCATGCTCAGAAAGGGGGGTATGCTAAAGAAGTCCAAGTCAACTGGCTACATGTTCTCACCAGGTACAAGTGAAGTACCATTTATCCAAACAATGAGATGATGCCAAAGTCTTTGATGAGATGAATTAATGAGATGAAAACTGGGTTCCTCTACGGCCATCTTACCAGTGTCCAAAGATGTTTTGACTATACCAGCCCCCCGTGAGACTGAGGTCTGATCAAGTATCTGAATTGGATGTAATCATGATTGAGTTCGAGGTCGAGTCCTCAAGCTTGAATTGAGTGATAGTTGAAGGTGTGAGAGGTCTACGTCTATGGGAATTCTATTTATAGCCCATGGAGCTTTGACGTCCGTCGAGCCGATCAGAAAAGCAGTTCACGCGCCCCCATAACATAGATAGACACAATGAGCAACAAACTCAGACATGTTGCTCTACAAGGCCTTTCGCACTACAAAGGCGTCCACCAGCTGCAGGAGACCCTCGTCAACCAATTCCTTGCTTTCAAGAGGGGCGCTCAAGTAAACCCAAAACCCCACGTTATCACCTCTCAATTCAAACCGGTATACACAACAGGTCGACGCGATGCTGGAAAGCTGTCCAAAGCAGAAACAGACTATCTGACCGCTGAAACTCCCAATGGACGTGCAGAATTCCATGCTGCCCTGCGAGGAGGACAAACAACCTATCACGGCCCTGGACAATTGACGGCCTATCCCATTATCGACCTAAAACACCACGGTCTCTCAGCACGATGCTATGTCCATCTCCTCGAAGAAGTCCTGATCAAAACATGTGCTAGATATGACCTGAAGGCATTTCGAACAAAGGACACTGGTGTTTGGGTGTCCGAGGATAGAAAAGTTGGATCAATTGGCGTACATATGAGAAGGCATGTCACGTCACACGGGATAGCCTTGAACATCACGGATGCAGTCAAACCTTGGTTCGAGAGGATAGTGGCTTGTGGATTGGCAGACAAGCAAGCAACAAGTCTATACGGGGAGGGTTGCAATCCAGCAGAATTGGACAATGTAAAAGATATTTTTGTCGAAGAACTGGCGAAAGCCATACCAGGTTCGTTTACTAGTTCTCCTATCTCTAATGCAAATCGTGCATGGAATGCAATACATGGCTTCGTGTTGCCAATGATAATTTCACGGAAATTGTTTTCGAATCCACCAGGCCATGACCTAGATCTTAATCGGGTTTGCCCATGAATAGTGAGTGGATGACTAATGCGCAATATCAGGAATCGAAGGAGTTCACCAACATGACACTGATATGTTCTCGATACCAATGCCCGAAGAGTTTACCGGCCTGCTTCCTCACATCGCCATCATCGCGGATACAGATATGGACGGATTATCGCCAGACGATCAGAATGCAATGGCAGAGTGTTTGAAAGAGACCCTGAAAGATGTCGTTGTCAAGGAGACCGAGAAAAGTGCTCTCGGCCCGCTGGGACCTGGTCAGCTACTGATTCACTTCAAAAGAAACCCGGAGAACCTGGCCAGTATCGGCTCTTTGATTCACAACGAAGGATTTATTGATGCATGAAACGGACCTCTTCTCTGCAATTGAATTTACACTCTCTATCGGTGTCGATAAACCCCCAGCAGCTTCTGTCGGATACAGAAGCGTGAAAGATCGATGTCTATTAGGAGGGCAGTCAGTTCAAGCCGCTGTGTCGTCGATTGCTTCGGCTCATCTATAACAACTTAATCATCCCGCACTCAAGATCAAAAACAAACGAACTCGATCTGTGAGGGGAACTAATTCAGAGCGGGAGCTCAGTTCTCAATTACGATGACAACGATGATCGAGCGGCACTACTGCAAACTCTCCATAAGCAAGTCGCAATTTTATACTAGCTTTATCTTGTTAAGTACCCAACAGTCATCGACTTCGATAAGAAACGCATTCTCTCCTGGACAACGACAGCAATCTGCTCGTCGAGAATCAAGTCGAAGTGAAGACGCCACCAAGTGTCTCCCACCCAGTCTGCGACGGTCCCCATCGACTCCCATCCCAATACTTGTGATACATCTGATTGTTAGTCCCATACGCAAAAACATCCAACCGGTTCCCAGCCCATGCCACGGCCTCAGGCGCTGAGTTGAAAACACCACCTAAATTCTCCCATCCAGTCTGCGAGGGGCCCCATCCACTTCCCGGAGTCCAGAACTTGTGATACATGGCATTGTCCGTACCCAAACCAAAGACATCCAAACGGTTAGGTCCCCACGATACCGCCGCGGCTTCGCTTTGGAAGACACCACCGAGAGCTTCCCAGCCAGTCTGAGAGGGGAGCCAGCGACTGCCATCCCAGGATTTGTGGTACATCTGATTGTCCGTCCCCAGCCCAAAAATATCAAGACGGTTCTCGCCCCAAGAAACAACAGTTGGCGGACTGTTGAACACGCCTCCGAGCCCCTCCCAGCCAGTCTGAGAAGGAATCCACCGATTCCCGTTCCAAGCCTTATGGAACATCTGATTATCTGTTCCCAACCCGAACACATCAATGCGATCCTCACCCCATGACACAGCAGCAAGCGGGCTACTGAATACACCACCGAGACCCTCCCACCCGGTCTGAGATGGCACCCACGCATTTCCGTTCCACGCCTTGTGATACGCCTGATTATCCGTCCCAAGCCCAAAAACATCAAGTCTCCCCGCACCCCAACTAGCAGCGCTCAACCGACTCGTAAACACCCCGCCCAAATCTTCCCACCCCGTCTGGCTCGGCGACCAACCGGGATTCCAGGCTTTATGGTAGCAGTGATCATCCGTGCCTCGGCCGAAGATATCGAGACGGTTGGAGGACCAGGACACGGCGTCGGGGGCGCTGGTGAAGATGCCGCCGAGGTTCTCCCAGCCGAGTTGGGAGGGTCCCCAGCCTGGGTTCCAGGCTTTATGGAACATGGCGTTGTTTGTTCCTAGGCCGAAGATGTCGAGGCGGTTTGGGCCCCAGGCGGTGGCGGCGAGGGCGCTGTGTTTTAGGACGCTGCGGAGGGCGACCATTGTTGTTCTGGTGCGCGGTTAGATCGTGTTTGGTTCTGAATCGAGGGATTTATCTTTTTGTCTGGGCTTTGTGGGTACTGTATTTTCGATGTCTGGAAGGGGGGATGGGACGAACAGGAGTTTGGCTTGATTCTACGTCGTTGCAGAGGATCTCTTTTTCGGTACTGGAAACCTTTTGTTCTTGGCGAAGATGAGGTCTCGTGGATAATGAGCTGTCTTGAGAGTGGAAACAGGTCGTCTTTATACACACCGATGTTAGCTGAAATCATCTTTTACGCCATCTCCTCGCGTCCAGGATCTATCGAAAGATAATCCTTATGCTACTGGTACTATGCGTAGGACGATTGCCTTAGGTCTCCCCATTGTATAGGGCTACCATCGTGTGATGGGCTTGTGCTGCTGCGCATGTCCTTGGCGATATCACGTTGTACGTTTTCTGCTATTGGGGGGTTAGCGGTACGTGATGCTGGAGATTTGTTTAGTGCTCTTGGCTTGGGCTGTGTCATGTTTTTGTTGTTGGTGTTGGGAAGGGGATTATGAAGAAAGGGTTGTCTAGGCGGATGGGATCGATATTCTAGGCGAGGGGGTGAGGGGTATGCAGTTTGCAGATTGCAGGAGGCCCCTTGATTTCGGAAAATCGTACATCTATAGAACTAAGGTTGTTGTGCGGTCGTTTTCTTGCGCTGATTTTCATATACACTCATCACCTCCATCTTCACACAAATCCGTACCTACCTTAGGAAACAGACACAAGAGAGGCCAAAACGAAACCTTCAAACGCCCGACACAATCCACGAACATAAATATAAATCACAAAACCCAGTACGAATCCCTACACCCCATGAAAGTAAGATACTAGAACACAACCTGCACCATCCCAATCCAAGCCCAAGCCAAGCACCCGTATTCAGAATCAGCGCCTCCCATGACAATTAAAATGGTCCGACACAAAAAAAATTTATGTAAATGGGTGTCACGACTTCCATTCCGGGTTACTGGGCGCAATGTGTCGTGGTAGACCGAGCCTTGAGATCGTGTTCTTTGGTCGTCCATTTGCTAGACGTGGGTTGGCGAGTCTGCGGTACCGTGTGTCATTGTATTGGGTCGTGGTTTAACAAATGGGTGCTATTTAGTCTTTTGTATGTCTTTTGGGTCGTTGAGTGGGGTTTGTGTGCTTGTATAGGAGTGGATGGGTATGATGCCTTGATCTTTTTTTCTTGGTTGGGGATAGTTCTAGTTCCTGGACGAGGTGAGGGGAGGGGAGTTTGTGGAAAGACAGGGAGGGGTAAGAATTGATGATGATTGATTCCATAATGCAACTGTATTGCACAGCGGCCTAGGCACGTACTACAAAACTTAACATAGTATGGTTAAAAGAGGTTGGAGAAGTCGGTGAGAGCGAGAAACTGGAAGAGTAACGGTAACGACCTTAAGGAGGAGTGTTGCATCTCGCAATGCACGTAAGTTACCACCACAGTGGCTCCATCAGTTCAAAGGCATCACTGCTGCTTCGACATCGAAGATATCGTTGATTTTGAAGCCTCCCAACTCTACACGATACATCTCTATTAAGAATTTGTGGGAATTGGACAGAAGAGGACTGCCGGAAGTTTGTGAATATCGATCTGGAGGTGCGGGTGTTGACTTTGTTCTAGCTGTACCGAGAGGGGTACTGGTTTGTTCGGTTCAAGCCATTGTACCACCATTAGGCGCGTCTTGACAAAGAGAAGAGAGCTCAGAGTTGTTTACTCTGTTGGGCAAACTCTCACTTTAGGTCATTCAGCTCAACTGACATACTTCACGCTACACTCGACCTTAAAACCCGATGTTCACTCACTCTCCACACCAGCATCAAAATCGTCCTCGTCGTCACTCTTCACCTTCTCCACTTCATCGCAAGAAGCCCATTTAGACGCGCCATGAAGCCATCCCGCAATAGGATCACCTTCTTCCTCTTCAACCACCTCATCCTCTCGCTCCTCCTCATCCCGAATCCGTCCCCTCGAGCTCCCACTCCTCTTAGTCATCTCACCAAGTCTCTTCGCGACCTCGTTCGCCTCAGGCAGAGACACCAATCTACGTTTCTGCGGATGTCGATCCATAACTTCCTTACACAAGTCCCACATTTTCTGTTGAGAGCTGCGCTCATCTTTCTTTTCGGCCTGCACAAAAGTCTCTGAACCACGATCGACGATATCCTGTGAATCGTAACGACTTCCGTAACCGTAGAAGGGACGGTTGAATTCTTTTGGACCTGAAAACTTGGTTGCGAGGCACATGTCCTGCGCGACTTCGGCTGGGGTGCGACCGGTGGCGTTCTCGCGATACAGGAGGTCTGGATTGAAGTCGAGCAGGATCTTCGCGAGAGTAAGGTTGCCGTGAGCGACGAGACTGTGGAGCGGCGTCTCACCAGCGCTGTTGATCATGGCCAGCTCTTTACCTTGGGAATACCTGAGCAGGAGTTTGAGAATTTCCATTGCGAAGTCGTTCTCCATTTTGACGCCTGAGTTTAGGATCCAATGGTGAAGAGGCGTTGCTCCATTAGAGTGCGAGGCCGAATTACGCCGTGAGAGAAGGTCCTTGAGCAGCTGAGGATCAAGAAGATCAAGCATATCTGTGAGCTTGCTCACATTCTCTTTGTAAGGCTTGATCGAACCGAGCGCACCGTGAACAAGATTATTCCCAAAAGAGTGAGCAGACTGGCTGGCTCCAGCCTCGATCAGTAACTTAGCGGACGCGATATCACCCGTCATGTAAGCCAACATAAGAGGAGTGTGATCAGCTTTGGTCTTGGCATTCAATGACGAGCGGCCGCTGTCCAGCAAATACTTGACCAGTCGCTCTTTGCGTTCACCAGATGGTGCAAGCACAGCAGCGTGGAGAAGCAGATGGCCACCCGTGGCAAGCCACTTTGAGACGGCATTGGAAATTCCACCAGAGGCTTGGCTGAGATGTTTCAGTCGCTTGTCATCCTCGAATACCTTTGCAAACTCTGAATAGAGTCGGATTGGTGTATCACTGAGTAGGAACTCGACAGAAACGATATTACCCTGGTGTGCTGCAATAAGAGCGGGTGATGTCTTGGATCCCGTCTGCGCGACGTGCATGTTACGACCCTGAGCTGCCCAATCGGCGCGCTTTGTACCATGTATGGATAGTCCTTGGTAATACTTTGGCTTCTCCTTGATGGCAATGCCGCTCTTCTTTACCAGATCGTCGAGTGGGAGACCACAACCAGTGAGCCTAAGAATTTCCGACACCAGATGTGTGTGTCCAAGGTCGAGCGCAAGGTTGAGCTCACTGGCACCGAAATTGTAGAACTGAGGGGTGCTTGACCCCTCATCGTCCTTTCGAATGGTATACTTGGCCCCGAGATTGATCAGGAAAACAAGCAGTTCTTTCTTGTCAAGGGCAATAGCGTATGCGAGCAGTGTGGGCGAAACTCCGTTGATCTTGCGCTTCGCGTCTGGGCCGAACTCATCGAAGCCTTGAATCGCAGCAGTCCAGTTGAAAAAGGCCAAAGGCGTGACTGAACTCTTGACTTGGAGAGATACTTCACCGATATTCTCGATGGTGAAAGTGTCATCGACAATCTCGCGGTAAATTTCGAGCCGGTCGCTGGCTCCGTCGTCATCGTCGCTTTCATCACTGTCTTGTAGCAGTTAGTACATCGCTTGCTTCTCAAAATGGGGAGGAACTTACTATACTGATTCATGGAATAACGCTCCATTCCCTTTTTCTCCTTGGGAACATACTGAGCCCGACTGATCTCAAGAATGGCAGCCGCAGTATCAAGATGGTCTCTCAACACCGCAATCGAAAACGGTGACAGATCCGCATAGTCGCGTACAGCAATTTGTAGCGGTGGTTCGTCTCTCTTCTCGCCTTGTGGCATCAAAGTGAGACGCTTGATGGTCTCTAGATCTCCATCCCAAGCTGCCTGAAAGAGCTCTAGATAGAGTTCCTTCTTCTCGTCGGTAAGATCGCCCACGGCAAATCTAAAGGAAGCTTCGAATGGCTTTGGCTTGGCAACCTCGTACTTGAATGGAGTATGGACATTGACATCGCATTTGATGCTTGGATGGAGCTGCTCAAAGGTCTTCGCTCCTTTTTGGAGCAACTGCTTCTCGAGACCCTCGAAGGCGCTGATCATATCATTGATGGCTTGCTGCTTCTCGGCCGTGCCAGTTGGTTCCTTCTTCTCTTTCAAGAGCTTCTTGTAAGACTTGAAATCGGATTTGTACCGACTTTTAGCTCCTTCGAAGCCTGTGGCCACGACCCAGTACTTGTAGCTTCCAGGCTGGAGGCCGTTGATGTAGTGGCTATATCCTTTCAATGGCTCTGGAGCTGTGGGTATGTCATCCTTTTCTTCTGTGCCGTACCGTCGAAGAGTCTTGAGCTTTTCCTGGACTTGATCAAGAACAGTCTCTCCTTTCCTATATCTGCGCTGATACTCATCCTGAATAACCTCAGCTCCGCTCTTCGTGAGCGTGTTTGGATCAGCACCACGTTCTAGGAGCTCAGCAGCAATCGACGGTTGTTCAGCTTCAATTGCAACACAAATAGGTTGATCAACTGATTTCTGAAAAGTCTTCACATTTTGTTCCGGATCATCTCTGAATCCATAGTTGGCCTCGAACGCGATCTTTGCCGGCTTGATCCAAGAGGCGAACTCGATTTGAGCCGCGGCGCCAGAGTCCAAAAGCTTCAGAGCTGTAATGGCGTCTCGGTTTTGAATAGCGGTCAATAGTGGAGACGCGATGCTTGGGTTGTAATAAGATCCCGTAACCACGATGTGTTTCAGAGCAGCGATGGCAGCTGCTGTGTCGTTCTCCAGCAGGATTTGTGCTGCATCGGGTCCATCATCGACGTAGTAATGAAATGCGGTGATTTGGTTGAGATCAGCCTGTGCACTCGTGGCACCAAGGTCGAGTAATGTCTGCGCCATGGCTTTGGCTTGATCTATGGGAAGGCTGAGCGCTAGTACTAGGGCGAGAATTGCTGCTCTCGGAGACTTGTCGTAGTCGCTGAGGAGCTTGACAGGCAAAAGCACATCAGCACCAAATTCCTCACAGAGGATCTTGACCACCTCCGTGTGGCCGTTCACAATGGCGATGTGAAGAGGAGAATAGGGAGTGTCCCATGCAACCACGTTTACATCGTAAAAGTCTGGCTCTTCTTCGTTTCCATCTTCGGGCAAAGCGTTGCCGTCGTCGGTAGCCTTTTCTCCTGCAACTTTGACAAATGATCCAGTAGCAACTGACTGCATGCCATCATCGGAACTGTCTTCGGCATCAATAAGCTCTGCTTCCTCTTCAGGTCCGCTGGTCGAAGAAGTCTTGTTTAACGTGAGCTCTCCTTTTCCTTCGCCAGCTGCCTTGGCCGCTGCTTTGGCATCATTCCGCCTCATAATTTTGAGCTCCTCCTCAGCTTCGTTGGCTTCGCTCTTTTCCATGATGATACGGACAATCTCCGGGTCGCCACGCAATGCTGCTAGATGTAATGCAGTCCGGCCATCAACAATCCGGGCCACAAGGCGAGCGCCGTGCTTGACGAGACATTTCACAATCTCTTGAGTGGAGGACATGACAGCAAGATGCAAAGGTGTTCGACCGGTGTAATCCCGCTGGTTGACATCAGCGTCCTCGCGCTTGAGCCAAGCTTCAACATGTTCAAGGTCGTGGTCCACAATTGCCTGGCATAAAATCTACGAGAGAAGATATTGTCAGCACGATTCTGTTACAAGGCGTTTAAATCGGGACTGATATCGATATGTTCCTAAAAAATTACTTTTGCAAGGTTGCCAAAAAATCCTTGGGATCGATCTCAACAGGTAAGAGCTGTGCTGGAGCCCATACTGAATAGGGAGACTCACAGCCGTGTCACCGACATACGCAGTCGCCCATTCAGAATCTGTGATTGGATTGAAAGATCCAATTGATTGCCTCCCCGCATCATCCTTAAGAAAAGAGATCGGGCCGGAGACATAAATTTTAGACTCTGTTTCTGCAACCTCCTCTTCCTCCGGAGTGGACGGCTTGGGGCAGTATCCACAGCAGTCTTCGAACACATCCTCAGCGTGACCGAAGAAGGCAGGGTGACGATGAAGATGAACCTCTCGATCTTTTGGCTTATTCCATTCCGCTAGCAGTTGTAAGTGGAATTGATATGCTACTGCAATGAAGCTGAAAACTAACCATTAAGCAAGAGATCCTTTGTGTATAGCAGCTTCTCGATCTTTTTCGCATTGAATTTCTCGCCATAGGGACTACGCGAGCCGTTAGTTTCAATTTCAACGGGGAGTGTTTTGGGATGCTTACATAGTGAAGGTATGATAGTTTGACACTTCTTCTTGATCTACCCATTCAGCAACCTGCCGAATTAGTCATGTTTTCGAAATTGGACGCAGTTATGACCTACCTCATCTTCATGCTGAGCCTTAATATCGCCACGAAGGGAATGAAAGCGTTTGTAGTGGTTGTTTAATGATGGTCTGCCTCGCTCCTCGCGGCGCTGTGCAAGATAAGTCTCTCTATCAGAAGCTTTGGGTAGCTTCTCAAGCACAAGGAGTCTCGAAAGTCCTTCGAGCCTCTGAAAAGATCTTTCAAAGATTGTTGGATCGACCCGAGATCGATCAAGATCCTTCCAGAAGACCTCGAAACCGCGATGGCTGTACTTGGAAAGACGATTCTAGATAATCCGTTAAATGCTGAAGGCCAGTTACCGTTGTACAATTTAGAATACATACTTCATAAGAAGGAGAACGACGGGTGAGATCAATGGGGTTGACTTGGGTCACAAATGCAGCCAATGCGCGAGGAGCCATATATATCTGCGTGCCGTCGAAGGCAACACAACTACAATCAACATCGAACCCAGTCAAGATCTCCGAGATGGATTTATAAATTCGAAGCACGATTTGGATATGGCGTGTAGGATAAGACGAGGCTATCGTAATGGCGTGCTGTGCCATAGTCAGCAATCTGAGCAGCCTCTTGCACGAATCGGACGTCAGACTTTTGTACGGATGGTCGTGGTTTCCGTAAGAATGGCATCGCGAACTTTGGTCTCGATCTGCTTGATCTTCTCCTTGGCCTGCTGCTCGTCCATCCCGTATACTAGGTTTCGTATTAGCTGAGTGCTCCCTATTATGAATGAGAAATGAATGAATGCATGAATCTTACGGAAGATATCAACATCACTTGCAGGTGCGAAAATTTCGTGATAATACTGGCGCAAAGCACGTTTGCTACCACGGTATTTCTTCGGCACAGGAATCAAAGGGGTAACAGCAGCACTTCCAGCAACAACAACGTTGCTCCAATCAAGGTCGGACAAAGCAAGCTCGGTGAAAACATTGAAGTTTTGCTGAAATTCTTTGAGAGAGTCGACGATAGCTGGAGTGCCGTCTGTCATGCGATCCTCGTCTGAGAGTGGCATCATGTACTTGTCCTTCTCTTCCTGGGTCTCGGTGGTTAAATCTCTGGCTCGGACCTTGACGTGGGCCTCGTTTCCATTGACAAAGACCGGGATGGCGTTCACAAGAGGATCTTGCAGTGCAGAATGCTCGGGTTCTTGGGCAAAGAGCTCACGGATTTTGGTATCAAAAGTCTTGTATGGAGCAATGAGGTCGACAACAGGGGTCTTGCGATTAGCGAGATATGGTATGAATCCATCTCGCTCAACAGGAAGCTCCGGGATAGAGGAGGTCGCCATCGTGGAGTACAATTGGGAACGGTGATAGAGTTGAGTCGTGGATGAAGTGCTGAAAAAGTATGAGGATGATCGGGTTCTCAGGAAAGAAATATGCAGGAAATGCCCGAACAGTGAAGCACGTACTGAACTTGCTGGTTGAAGAAATGACAAGACAACGCGTCCTGCTTCATTTATGGCAAAGCGCGTAACGCCACTGTCGCGAAACAGTAACGCCGGATCGTGATGCTGCCTGTTGAGGAGACAGCGATCCGAGGCAGCAGTGCGAGACTGTGTGGAATGCACATTGCTCGCGAGGCAGCAGAGCCACCATTAGGGATCGGTCATAGTCTGATGCATCGCCGTCTAGGCGGCGACGGGTTAAGGGGGTTGTGGGCTGAACATGGCAGCTTGGAGGTGAGCCCAAAGTGGGGTCGCAGCTTTGACCACTCAGGCAAGGCAAGGCACCGATACTAAGGTAGACTCAACAAAGAAATACATAATTACCTAATAATTAAGAATTATTAATACACAATATAAGCACCAATGGAAACCAATCCACGTCGACAGATAAGCCACATGTATTGAGAAGCAGACAAACTTGAAGTATTTCCATTACACACTAAAAATGCACTCAATGCCCGCTAAAAGACTCAAAATGCAAACATCAGATACAGACAAACAGGTCGACAAAGAAGACAAGAAAGGGGATATCAGAACAGATTGAAAAAAGCACGCTCAGCTCCCGTAACATACATGGGCTCAGCAAAGATGATATTTGTACACAACACCTATACACAACAATGTTTGAATCTCAAAACCTCCAAAATGCAGAAAAACCAAGCCTCTCTTATCCTTCATGCTATGAGAAGGTGCCTAGAAAAGCTTGGCACAACCAAAGAACTGTTCGACTCCGAACGTGCCGGAAGCCTTCCACGAATCATTCTCATAGGAGAAGATGACAGAGTGGTCTCCAGCCTTGTCGACAATGTCGGCAATGGCAGCAGCCTGGTCGGATGGAGAAGCAATCGCCTTTCCGTTGGCGCTACCAGAGGATGGCCATCCAGACTCCAAGTTGTAGGCCGTCTTACCAGGGCAAGCAGCAGCAACAAGAGCCAATTGGCTGGTGACGAAGGTGCCAGCCTCGGAGGAGCTGATACCAGCGTTGAAGTATGGCTGGATGTTGGCGGCAACGACGTCAATGACGCTGCAAAGGGCACCAGCGGAGTCCTGGAGCTTGTTAAGGGGCTCAGTGGTGGTGCATGGGCCGGAGTATCCAGCGGCTGACCAGGTGGACTTGGCCTCAGTGATGAACGCAGCGAGGGCAGAGGCGGAGCAGTAGTTGTTGAAGATGGCCTCGTTACCGATGACAACCATGGAAACCATGTCCCAATTGCCGGCAGATCCCCATTCGGAGATCTCCTTGATCTGAGGGCGGGCATCATCGATACCGGCAGCCTTGATGAAGACACCGAGGATAAGCTTCATGCCGTGTTTCTTAGCGGAAGCGCCGATGTTGATGAGACCAGAGCAGTCGGTAGCATAGAGACGGATAGTGGTGAAACCCTTTCCTTGGATGGCAGCTACATCAACATCAACCTCGGAGGCAGTCTTACATTGGCCAGCACTGTTGTATGGAGTGTAGGTCATGGCCCATTTCTTTCCATTAACCTTGACAGCTGGGGCAGATGCAGATGCCTTAGCGGGGTAGACAGAAGATGAGGCTACAACGGCGGGTGGGCTTGAGGAGACAGTTGGGGCAGCTGAGGACGGCACAACTGGAGCAGCTGGAGTAGACTTGGAGGAGGGCACGGATGGCACAACTGGCGCAGGTGGCGTGGACATGGACGAGGGCACGGATGGCACAACTGGCGCAGGTGGTGTGGACTTGGAGGAGAACACTGATGTGACAGCTGAGGTGGTGTATTTGGCAGTCGAAGTGGTCACCTTGGTGGTGGTAACAGCCTCGTATGGGCAAACGTAGACCTCATCGTACGCAGTGGCAGTGTAGGTTGCGGCTGGGACGGTGTAGTCACCTGGAGTGTACGTGGTTGGAACAGCGTAGACAACGATAGTCTTGGTGCTGTGTACAGTGACAGTTGGCGTGATTGGTGTGTAAACACCAGCGGATGGGCAGAAGGTGGTGGTGTAGCTGACCACCTCAGTAACCTTGCCGTTGTTGGTCTCTGTTGCGACGTATGGGCACGTAATGGTGCTGGATCCATTGACAGTAGTGGTGAATCCACCGAAAGTGTTAGGACCTGGGGTCAAGTTGGCGGTCTTTTTGGCAACAACAGTGATGGTCTTGTTGAGGTGGAGAGTCACAGTTGGGAGCGCATAGGTGCCTGGAGTCTTGAAGATGGTGACCACTGGAGTTGGAGCAACAATAATTGGAGTCACGGCGGAGTAAGCCGAGCTCGTGGGTGGGACAACAGCCTTCACAGGGGCTAATTTCGAGTTAGCATCTCGTTTCTGATTATTCTGGTTTCAAGAAACTTACTGGTGTAGTCATCAACGTAGACAGTGACTGTCTTGGTCGAGGTAGCCAGGCATATCTCGGCCGGCTTGACTGGTGCAGTCAAGGTACTGCTGGTGGTGTAACTTGGAACCTTGTCGGAGCTCTTGCTCTTGCTAAGGGTCACTGGCTTCGCTGGAGTGCTTAACGAATTGGAGGCTGAGGATGACGACGAAGCCACTGGATAATCGTAGTAAGGTGCCGATGAAGTCGAAGGCTTGATGGCAGATGAAGTGGATGGCTTGATGGCAGAAGCTGGTGTCGACGAAGAGATGGCTGGCATGTCGTAGTCATAGCCATACTCAGCTCTCTTTGCGTGGTGCTCGTGAAGAGCGGCGACAGAGCCCACGAGGGAGCCAGCCGCAATGGCAAGAAGACCGGCCTTCATTTTCACAGATTATCGTTATGTGCGTCGAATCGTAAGTTCCAATTAAGACAATAGATATTATTGCAAGTAGTAATGAGCGACCGCTGAACGAGTGAAGCGGATAGTGAGAGGAGAACGAGAGACTGGAGAGCACAGAGAGACAGGACAAAGAGACTATTATGACAGAAAACGGGTACGGTGAAGAGGAGGCATAGGAAATGAGCACGAAGTCGACGGCAGTCCGTGAGGCATTGTCTTGTCCGAGGTGGGTTAGCATCAGGGGTAAAAGCCACTGATCGCGCACTACAGTGGCCGCTATTGGTAGAGTCCTCAAGGTAGTGGCTTGACGATACGGAGGAAAAGGCTTGGGTTGTGGGATGGCGGCTGTGCTGTTCTGACAATTCTGTTCATTTCCTCCCTCGCAGGTGGAGAGAGTCGTGGTCGTGCTGCTGCGCTACGAGAAGCAAGTCATTGGAAACCAGCAGGCCCGGCGGGAATAGCGGTGGCATTCCATTGGAGTCGCAACCTAAGATTATCCAATGTGGCTGTATCACGCGTACTGCCCAGCGACCTTTGTTTGCTGGACTGCACGCGAGGGGGAAGTTTTGCTGGCGAGGGGGATTGGGAATCATGTACGAGTAGGTGGTAGCTCCAAGAGAGATGCGGTCTGCTAGAAGGGCAGGGATCAGCACTCAAGGCCATAAGCGAGACTTCGCGGGAGAAGGCCGCCGCCGCCGCTTCTGTTTCTCAAAACAAACCTCACCTGTGGAGATCCACCTTGACCCAAACAGGACGAGTGGTTGGTACTCGTCTCTCCATCAAAATCCGTTATTTTGGCCCGTATAGCGATCAACAGACATCCGTCTCCGCAATTGCCGAGTCGCTTCAAGACTGACGACTCAGCACTTCAAGCCTGTGACGACTCGGCTGTTCAAGAATCGAGAAATTGCACTGTCGTCAGCGTCAGAAACAAAAGAACAGTGCTAGCAGTTCGCGTATGACTACTGTGGTACACACTTGACCTAAGAATAGTGAGGACCACCCAAGAGAGCGCGCTAAACGGCGGCTAGGCTAGAATCATCACACCCTCGGCGATCCGCAGCATGTCATTTTAAATCCTACGAAGACGACTGCGAAGTTCCTCATTTCGAACGTGGAGCGCGCACAATCAGATCGTGAGCTGACTCGATCCATTCCTTGACAAATGCCGTTTTACCCTGTGTAACTCTCCGACCCGCGCCCGTTCATTGGTTGGATGCCTTGGATGCCTTCTTTGAGGATTCCACGATGCTGTTCTTTCGAAGTTTTGTCCATCCGACTGCAGCCCCCGGTCTTGCCAACGGTGAGGGCCCAACGCTGCTCTGGCTCTCGGCACGGGCCAGTTTGGTACCCTCTGGTCGTCCTGGCTTCTCGGAGACCGGCTTGCTTTGCACACCCTTTCCGCCTTTGTCATAATATTGGCGACCCCCGACAAGTACAGCCTGGTCGTCCGCTCCGTCGACTTCCCACTCCACTCCATCGACCACCTCCCACTCGGCTCTCTGGATTTCGGCTCGCAGGTACTCTCTGATCTTGTCCAGAGACCGTGCAGGATTTTGCAGCTTCCAAGTCTGCATTATCTCTTTACCATTTTGATATCCAAAGAATGAATGAGCTGTGCCATGGGAGAATTGACCAAACAGAGTCGGTACATGTGACGGAGGTTCTGAAGACGTAGCGTTTGGGCCAAGCTCTCTACCTTCTGGTACAGTAGAATCAGTCTGAGATATGGAACCTTTCGTCTCATCCAGGAGCAGATTCCAAAGGTTCCGTCCCATCGAACATATGTCGACCTCCGAGTTCAATCCGCCCATGCCTTGGGTTTTACAGAGCCATGCAATATCCCATGCCAAAAGTGTGACACCTTCAACGAACATAGAAAAACCTGGGGGATCATCTCTGGAAAATTTGGCAAGCGGAGACTGCACATACAGCGGTCGTGGTCGATGCATGGTTCTGTGATCAGCGGTCCGAGAGATTGCTGGACTACCAGTGGACAATGGACCACTACCAGCAGAAGGAAACTGTAAGTCATGGGACGTATATGAGGAGGGAAGGTTGAATATGGTGGCGAGCGGATAATCGCGATGTGGAAGTATAATCTCGGCTGGTAAACGCAGGGCTAGATAGGTCGAGACTCGGACCGTCAAGTAGGCAAGTTGGGTCAAGGAAGCAGTCAGCTCCTCCGGTTTTGCAGCTGTGGAATGTTAGCTAGAACAAAAAATACGCCGTGCAAGATCTATTCCTCCACCCTGGACAGACCTGACTTGTTCCTAGTGAAGCAATGCTGTAAACTGCCGACTGCTGTTCAAGATGGAGGACCAGCCATGTCGCTCAATAGGCCGCTTCAGGAAGCGATGGATCGACCAAGGAGATCTGGAAATGGTGACTTACTGTGAAGCTCACGTAGATCGAAAATGTTCAGACCCGTCCCAATGGTGTAGAACTCGCGAATAACACCGTCCTCCCTCGCTCTCTTCGTACGTTTCAAGCCGGCCAGTCTTGCAGCCTCTCTGCACAATGAAGATCTGCCAACGACAATATCCTCGTGCTTCATCCCCCACCTGCGTTTCATTCTCTTTATCGAGCCTTCTACGGTCTCTAATTCCTTCTTCTCGCGACCTTCTCGGCCATAAGTAGCCGACTCGGCATCGGAGCGTCGTTGCGAAAGAGTTGCCTTCTTGCTGAGAATGCTCTTCTTATGCTCATGCATTTCTAGATTCAAAGCTTCCGCCCTTTCGCTAATAAGGCGGATTCTCTCAGAAAGTGCTGCCGACTCCGACTGTATATCCGAAAGCTCATGTGCCTTTGCACAGTCGTGTGTGTCAATGATCGCCCCAGACAGCGACAGACTCTCCCGAGGCGCCTCATTCTCAGCAGCCTTGACTACAGCCTTCACTCTCCGGCCCATGGCCTCTTTATCAGTGAGCGTAACGGCATATTCGTGTCGAACAGGGTAGAGGGCGGAGCGAGCACAGACATGGCAGTGGAATGGAGGCTTGTGTTGTCCGCATATATCGCATTCCATGGCTCGTATTCGTGGTATTATTGCCTGTTGTGGCAAATCTCAGTGTGCTCCTCATATCCTGGTACGAGGAGTGAAGTGTGGAAAAGGACCAAACTGCGGTAGGCAGTCAGTAGGAGCTATCGATTGTTGTAGAAGCTGATACGAGTAAGTCCCTGGTCGTCTCTTCGTCGGGGTTCGCAGAAAACCAGAGCGTGACGCAAAGAGAGGATGTATCTTCAATCGTGTGTAAGAATCCAAGAAGCAGTGCAGCGGGAAGGCGAGAAGATGGGAAGTTGAATGACTGGAAGTGGCACACAGGTGACTTCGTTCAGAGTTCGTGATTCAGTTGCCCGCTAGAACTGTTCAGGGTCCAAAAGCGCGTCAGGTTGAGGTCTTGCATCAACCATCCACAGTCTTCACTTTTCCTCAGATCACACGTCCTTCGTCCCTGCAGCCACCGCCCTTGCTCCGCTTCGCTGCAGCCGAACACAATGAATGGGACCGGACGCTCTCCATCGTCGCCTTCCGGTCGCATGAAGGACGAAAACAACAAGGACCAGACCCGAGACATCTTTGCAGCTGACGCCCAGCGAGAGTCGCCCACACGGACCGTAACACCAACTCAAGCCAAGTCAGACGTTACTGAAATGCCATCAACTCCTCAATGTGCCCCTGGCGGGGAGGCCGGAGCTGGGTCTGGGCCTCCAACAGTGACTGAAACTGCTGTTGAACGCGAAGATGAGATGGACGCAGAACCACGAGACGAGCTTCAAACATTTGATTGGGAAGCACTTCAGGAGCGTTATCACCACATGATCCACGACCAGGCTGTTGCTGAGGATCAGATGTGGGAAGAGTTCACGCAGCTCATCAATGTAAGAGCATCCACTTGCAAGTGTGTCGATATACCACTCACACATTTCCAGTACTTCGCTATATGGTCTGAGACAACTCAAAGCCACGAAGTCGATCGATCTTTCAAGCGGTCAGTCATTCACTCGCTTTTTGTGCAGATCGATATAGCTAACTTCAGCCTAGCCTAAAGACGCGAATACACCATGTTCAGTCTTCCGAGGACGAATTTGAGGAAAAACGGAAGCATTGTGAGTGATGTACAGCCTTCATCAATTTCAGTTGCTGACAGTATTGGATAGACATAAATGTTGTGGAAGCCTTTAAAAGTGCGCTTGCCCTCCTTAGCCGGACTTGAGGGTGATTTTGCCTGGTCTTCCGGCTGTATCTGGCAACGTGATAACCAACAGTTGCTGTTGATCAGACGTCCCAACAAAGACACCAATGTCACCAATAGATGTTCAGATCTCCCCCGAACCAACGCACACTTGTTCCACTTGTCTAAAACACGTACCGACTTGCCCAACTTGCCGTCAACCCGTTCCTGTGTCGTCTACATGGTCAACTGGAGCACAAATCATTCTTCCACAACCCAAAAATAAGCGAAAAGAACCTGATTCAAACGTCATGCCGGAGTGGGAAGTCTATCATCCAGCAAGATGCGTGATCCTCTAGTCTTGTTTAAAGATGGAGAAACAAAGTACCAGCAGATTCGAATTTCAAAAATATCATCCATTTTTTACGGGTCGAACCAACGGTAAGCTCACCTTCCTGATCATTTGCACACCAAAGAAACCAATAGGGATAGGATCAGAGTGTCGGCCCGATCCTCTCCTTTGCCTTGTTCAGAGCTCGCTCTACGATATCAATGTGAGGAAGAAGTGGAAGACCGACTACTTAAGTCTTCTCAAAGGCAGCAAACTTGAGGATACTCAAAAATTCCGAAATGGTCCGCCTTCTACCCACACAGAGCTTTCGCTGTGACGAGACTCATCTGTATCAACATCTACTAACTCGACTCAAGACCACCAGCAGCCCAACCACAGATGGAGAACAAGGAAGGGGAGAGGAAGGCTTTATATGTCATACGCTGTGGTGGCATCGTTTCGCTTTGGACCCTTCGAGGATGAGGATTACCTACTGTGGAGGAGAGTGGGGCGGATTTATCAGCGGGGTTGCACATGGCTGGGTTGTTGTATTTCATGCCGAGAAATAGAAGCGGCTTGAATGGCCTGGCCCGAAAATCATTACGTGCTTTCAAATATCTGCCGACATTTATCAATAATCAACTTCCACCCATTCCTTCCATGCTGTCCTTTGCTACAAATTGACCGTTGACCAGCACTCTCCCCTTCTCGTGTACGACGTACCTTAATTTGAACATTGCATTCGATTCCAGTCGCGAAAGATCCATCACCACCGAATCCTCCGACAACGCTCACGATTGAATATTAGCCCTGATCTCCCTCGCACACAACTACAGCGACACAACCGCAATTACACCGCCAAACTGTTCTCTTCAGCCTTTCGCCGAACGCGCCTCTCCCCCCTTCGCTCCTCGATATCTCTCCCCTTCGCCGCCGCCGCGTCAGTAAACCAGCGCAACACCCAACCGGGGGGGTTGAATTCCGTGTCCTCTTCTTTGAGCAGTGCTAGTCGAAGTGTCCAGTCTCGAAAAATGCATTCAAAACTTGTCATCATCGGCTCAGGCCCCGCCGGCCACACCGCAGCTATTTATGCTGCGCGGGCAGATTTAAAGCGTAGGTTTTTGCGTATGCAATTGGCAGAATTGGTTTCTAACTGTAGTTTTTGAATAGCTGTACTGTATGAGGGTTTCCTCGCACTTGGCATTGCGGCTGGTGGACAATTGACAACGACCGACGATGTTGAGAACTACCCAGGCTTCAAGGAGATCAAAGGATCACAATTGATGGTTGGTTTGAGCGAATCTTCAGAGCTTCCAGAGCCAAGCTAACATCTTCTAGGACAACATGCGAGAACAGTCAGAGGCATGCGGCGCCGAAATCGTAACCCAGACAATTGGTAAAATCGACCTCTCGAAACGACCTTTTCAGTACTGGCTCCACCCCATGGGCGATGACGAAGTCCTCGAAGAAGAAACCCACACCGCAGACGCCATAATCATAGCGACAGGAGCAAAGGCAAGGCGACTTGATCTCAAAGGAGAAGAAAAATACTGGGGCAATGGTGTTTCGGCATGCGCAGTCTGTGACGGCTCATTACCAATGTTCCGAGAGAAGCCTTTGGTAGTTATTGGAGGTGGAGACTCGGCAGTTGAAGAGGCTATCTACCTTACGAAGAAGGCATCAAAAGTCACAGTTTTGGTTCGCAGGAACGTACTCCGTGCATCGAGGGCGAACGCCCGTCGTTTGACGACGAATCCAAAGGTCGAGATCAAATACGATACTGGTGCGGTTGAGATTCTGGGAGAGAGCAAAGAGCGTGGTCTCATGACTGGGCTGAGGATCAAAAACTTCAAAACGGGCAAAGAGGAGGAAATCGAGGCGAACGGCTTGTTTTACGCTGTTGGGCACGAGCCAGCTACCCAATTGTTCAAGGACCAACTGAAGATGGACGAGGACGGATATTTGATCACCGAGCCTGGACGAGGTCTTACAAGCGTGGAGGGTGTATTCGCGGCAGGTGACGTTCAAGATAAGAAGTACAGGCAGGCTATCACAAGTGCTGGTAAGTCGTGTAGGAAGATCACATGCATGGTAACATACACTAACACAATCTACAGGCTCCGGCTGTGTCGCTGCTCTCGAGGCTGAGAAATGGCTCGGCGAGCAAGACGCTGGCAGCGATGAGAATCCCCTCGACAAAGAGAACCAGGCTGAGAAGAGCTCAAGCAACAATATTGTGCCCGAGTATCGCTCAAACCCGCTTTTATAGGCGCTATCTTGGAACTTCAATTTTTGGTCAGCATGTTGAATTCTAGCTGGATTTGGGGTGATGCATAGTACTGCTCATGGATAGGAGGCAATCGTGATTTTTTAGATCTTCCAGGAACGATCTGCTGAATGACGGGCATGTTTCCATGTGTCCGCATCGATTTCTTGTTGGCGTCTTGCTAGATAGCCATCCAACATTTCAAGAGTTCACGAGATGTACCCCTCCTCAATATTCCAAACTGTACCTTCGCAGAGCTCAGTATTATCAAGCCTAATGCCGCAGCCCAACCAACACTTCACAGCCAGTGCTGGAAATACTCCGACACTGCCTCCATTTCCTCCACGAACTCCTTTTCCACAATTTTCATATCCCCCGGGACAATGCCGTCTACGCTTAATAGTTCTACTACCCAGCCTCGAGACCCCAAAATCCAGCACTTCACAGCCACTGAAGAAATCCATCCGCTCTAAGCTTCCAAGCGACGCGATCAAGCACCTGCAAACGACCACGCCACTTATGCGTCACGGTGCCCGCACGATCTTCTAGACGAGGGAAATACGTGGGACTACGTGCTTTACAGATCATATCCACTTCGTCTGTCTACTTGTCTTTTCTTTTGCAACGTGTAGGTCCTCCCTGGGCTTGGATGGACGGAGCTAGGTGTGGTCATGTATCCAGGTCTGGATTATGGTGGTGAGGGGCCTGTGCAGCCGTTTGCGGGATCTCTTTTTTTTCGTGCTGGGCGTGGTTTTGAGCATGTTTTGGTGGGGGTGCGGGGAGGGAGGAGAATGGTGTGTTTGGGTTGGGAGAGTGGGAGTTGGATGTTGTTGGTAGGTTTGGGATTTTTGGAGGATTTTGATTGGAGGGGAGGGAGTGGTGTATCTTTTGGTTTCTGTCATTTTTGCTGGGGGGTTCAGGGTTGTTGGGGGAGTTGACGTGGTATTTTGTGGTGATTACCAGGTTGGTTGGCGGCGTTTTTGGGTTGTGAGGGTGATTTACCTAGCAAGAGTTTTTGAGGCTCGTGGCCGTTTGCTGGATGAAGACTTGATGCTGACGAGGAGCATTGCCGATGTGAGAGAAAACGGGAAAATAGTATCTGTCGAAGGCGCCGCATGCAATGTTTGAGGTGAGATCTTCATACTTGTCTTCAAAAGTCCAAATCCCTGTTTCAATCCATGCTGCAGTAACACCTCCTTCTCCAGTACACGATGAGTATCTCCAATTCACAATGATACACAAGGTGGGAGTCGGGACGGCCAAAACTCTAGGCTCTCCTATCAGTGTACCGAATAAAATTCATAATGCTCCACTCAAGATCAATCTCGATAAATCTCCAGCGGATTTCCAAAACCAAATCGCCAGAAATTCATCGGTATCGATCCCGCGGTGAGCAGTTGCCATTTGAAAGCGGGATTTGAAGTTTCGAGGGGAAGCGAGAGGGACGTTATTTAAAGGCGCTCTGGGGTCAGCATCTGATTCTCAAACGCGCGGGAATTTTGGTGGGCCACGGCGGCCTCATGATGAGTAATTCTAGATACAGCCTCGTCAGGTGATCGCGAGACAAAGGGCAGGACTGCATTAAGTTAGTGTTCGGTTGTACTTTGGTCTGACAGGGCGGAATGTATTATCGGAATTTTTCAATGGTTCTTGGTAGTCACATTACTGTGAGCAAACCTACTTTGATTGCCCACGGTTCGATGGGATGGAACGAGACACCACCATTAGAAAGGATTGACCGATTTTCTGCCCTTCGACACCTTACCATTTGGTTAACGCGGTCAGTCGAAGATCAGTATTGATATATTTCTGGCGATATCATTTCTTGTAGTTGCCAGAAATTTATCGATATCGATCTAGAGTTGAGAGACTTTCAAGCCAACCAAGCCGTCTGTTATCCACGAGTTAGCATAGCGGAAAGAAATACCGTGAAAGCGCTGTCACGAACGGGCGAAGCTGTGAGTCAACACCACGGTAGGCAAACACACGTGGTACAAACAGCGCCAAACACTATAAAGAAGCTTCCTAACAACTCTTTCAAGCTACAGCTCATTTTAACCAACATGGCCGCTCAAACCCAGATCCTCGCGTCGAGGCGCCTCGCCGACATCGATGAACTTGTTCGCAAGCCTTACCCGGGCATCGAGCTTCGAGTCCGGGATGCGAACCTCGCTGAGCTTTGCCTGGTGCTCTTTCCCCCGGACCAGCAGCCGCTCCATTTAAAGATACACCTTGGCCCGGATTATCCTCTCACTCCTCCAACAGTCTCCATACAGAGCAGTGTCGAGCACCCAAACATCTACGGTAGCTACATCTGCGCGAGTATTCTCAACGATGGCGAAGCCTACACTCCTGCATACACACTCAAGGGCATCGCTATCCAGCTGCTAAGTTTTTTCGCTTCCGATAGTATAGAGCAGGATTATGGGGCTATTATCAACCGCCGTGACTATTCGAAGTACGCACCTCGCTTGCACACGGACCCGAATGCCTACATCTGTAAGGATTGTGGCTTTGGGAAGGAAGATTTCGATTCGAAGATGTCTATGAATGCCGTCAGCAATGCGCTTCCAAGAGCTGGTGCCATTGTGGCCGCTCCCCACACTTGTCCCATCGCGGAACTTGGTGATGACATGCTTCTCGAGATTTGTGAGATGCTCGAGACAGAGGACCTGCTCCGTGCTGCTTCAGCCTGGGAACCCTTCCGACGTATGCTGCACACGATCACTCCGATCCGCAATTTGCGATGCTTCACCTTGAAGAAGGGTTTCAAAGAAGCAAATCTCGGTATTGGCGTGCACACAGAGAGAGGATCCTTGCAATCTGAGTTTGACATGCTCTCGTCTTCTGCCTTCACCAAGCTTCATGTCCGCCGGTCTATACACGGCCTCTATTTCGAGCACTGGCTGCCACTTCCACTATCACAGGCTCATTGGCATCGAGTCCGTGGATCGCTGCTTAACGACTCTCTCGACAGTATTGGGCGGTCTATGACTCAGTCGTCACCAGTCACTCAAGTCCAAATCCTCTACACGTTCATGAATGACGTGGTTGTTCGCCTGTCAAAGGCAGCATCAGATGATCCGGCAGAGGTACCAAGCGGCCGAGGTGCGCAGAAGAGTACCCTACTGCACGCTTCGGAGAAAGCTGTAGAGAGCTATCTGTCTCTGTTCCACCTTCTGGTATGCATGGCACATGACGATCCAACGATAGTCACCGCAGCGAGAGGGCAATTAGATAGGTTTTTAGGAGGACAGAAAGACAAATCTGCAGTACCTAATGTTGGTCATCTCTTGATATCTCGGTTATTGACTGACATCGATGCGGGTGGCAATGCCGGTAATGCCGAAGAAGTGACGATTGCCATTGTCAAAGAGACAGTTACGCGCAATGTGGTGTGGATGCTGGATGCCAAGGGCGCTGGTATGGCGGAGTTGAGCTATATCGAGCCATCTGCCATGTCCGATTACCGCCTTCAGAAGACGTTCGACGCATCCCGTACTTCGTACCAACTGCTCATGTTTCTGAACCTCATGCGTCGGGTTGTACTTGGGATACATACCAAGGGCGCCGTCACGCTCGATTCGATGCAGCAAACACTCTTCAGACTGCACGGCGTTCCCAGCCCTGGTGTCGCTGCAGACATCGCCCAGTCCATTCGCCGGATTCAGAAAGTCGACAATTTTGTTGACTTCCTCATGGCCATGGACGTCAAGATTCTACCGAAGAAGTCAGATTTCGTCAACTTTCTCAAGAAGACGGTTACAGACAGCATGGAGAAGGGTTACTCAAAATGGGCATTGAAGCAGGATAATGCATTATGGTTGAGGTTGACTAAGGAGCCAGGTGTCGAGAGAGCAGACGGACTGGTGCCAATGAGTTTTATGGGATCGATTCCGTCGTTCTTCCCAGGACAGGCACATGGCCGCCAAAATGGCAGGCAAACCGGTGGTCAGCGAGGAGGTCGAGGAATGGGAATGGGTATGGGTATGGCCATGGGGCGAGGACGTGGACGGCGATAAGAAAGTGATCTTCTTGTTTTCCTGTCACATTCACCAATTCTAGATCCTTCGATAACAAGTGAAGTTTAAATGAGCGGACTCATTTAGAGTTCGATATCGCCAAATTTCTGGTGACCTTGTTTGCTTCAATCCCCTGAACTTGGGAAAGATGCCGCTGAATGCCTGCTTCGATGATTAATTCCAAGCTCCAGAATTTCAGCGATGTCTAGCAGTGCTTGGGAATGCTGTATTAGAATAGGATATCGAATTCTTAGCGAACATGGAATGACGGATTGAAATTGACGCCACCGTTGTTGATGATGTCTGCGTCGGATTGAGCCTCTCGTATTTTGGAGCGTTTATCGCGCTCGAATTCAGGTTGATCTAGACATTGTAGCTCCTTTCGTCTCATCTCTATCCACGATTTGATGCATTGAGTGTAAAAGCGTCCAGTAATGCCAGGCGGCTTCAGGTCGTGATCGAAACTCGGAGGTAGCTGCAACAACACGGATCTACTCTGACAACGGAAACACGCAAAAGCTCTAGTGGATGTTTAAGGATGAATTGACAGCTTGGTGGACATGGGCGATGTTGACGTGTCTTGACAAAAGTTCGGGTTTGGCGGCGGCGGCCTCGCAGAACAAGTCCCGCTTACTCATCCGAGTTCGAGCTCTTTCGATGTAATGATTGAACGCATCATCAATTGATACAACGCAAACATCATGTCGTCTTCTAGATATGCTGCGAGGCACATAGGAAGCCCTGCCGACTCATTATGCAAGATATTTGACATAACCAATGCCTCCAGACAGAGCTTGGCAAAGCCGTCGCGCCAGTTCTCGCAACTCTCCCCAAGCCGAATACCTCAAAGCTCGAAAGCCTTCATTCCCTCCGTCCGAACTTCGACATGTTCTACCCTCCGTCGGACACAGCAGCAATGTCGCCCATTCTCGAGCACGAATCCCACATACGCATTCAAGACGGTTGAGGAAGCACGGTCAAGAGGAACTTTAGGTGTACTTAAAATCTCTCCGTTTCAGGCACTCGTTCGAGGTGCGTACAATCAGTAGCTGACGATCTTCTCAGCCTTTGACATTGAAGGCAGGGGTCGTCTTCATCCTAACGGGCGCCGCCATCATCATATATTTCCGCGAAGAAAGATCACGGATGGAACGGAAAAAGATTGCGGAACAAACCAAGGGCATTGGAAGACCGAAAGTCGGAGGCCCGTTCAATCTGATTGACCACGATGGAAAGCCATTCACCGAAAAAGATTTGAAGGGAAAATACGCCTTGGTAGGTGGAGACACAAGAATGGTAGCACGAGCACGCTGACGAATATGGCATCAGGTCTACTTTGGCTTCACACATTGCCCAGATATCTGTCCTGATGAGCTTGACAAAATGGCAGACATGATCGACAAAGTCAAAGCTGAATGCGGGGATGTTCTCATTCCAGTTATGATCTCATGCGATCCAGCTCGCGACAAGCCCTCAGTGTTGAAGCCATATCTAAAAGAATTCCACGATGACATAATCGGCTTGACTGGCGACTACGATGAGATCAAGAGGACGTGCAAAGAGTATCGAGTATACTTTTCGACCCCTCCGACGCTCAAGGCTGGGCAGGATTACTTGGTCGACCATAGTATCTACTTTTATCTTATGGGTACGTATCCGTGTACGAGTGTAAGGACACGAGTATTGACACATTGTACAGATCCGGAAGGCGATTTCGTGGAAGCGATCGGCCGCAACTTCACAGCGGATCAAGCTGCGCGGGTGATACGAGACCACGTCAAAGATTGGGACAAACCACTTGACAAAACAGCGAGGAGACTGGTCGAAGCGAAGGCAGTCGCGGCATAAGGGAAGTAGAGCGACATGTGAGCTTGTACTAATACTGAATTGTGTATATAGCAGAGTATGGAATAGGGACTCATCCGCTCATCACCGTGTCAAGAAGTCAGTCCTATTGTGCGCTTACTGATTAGATGGTTACAACGCTCCAAACAAAGACGGTAACCTGCATGTGATGAGTCTCGTTTATTACCATCGTGTCTCGTCTCCGCATGTCTACCGGACCACTTTGATAAGCTTCCTCGATGGTACCGGTTGCATGCAATACTGCCCTGCACTCGCGCCAGACGGATTCTAGAAGGATGGCTATCGACGCATGGATCTTCCATAAATTCCATCTGCAGGCCCGTCGATATGCGACAGGAGGAATGTGATTGGATATGGGGAGCATCACAATCAAGAAAGTGCGGCTAAAATGTGCGCGCCTATGGTTGGATGCAAAAGCGGAGATGGGTTGGTTCTGGTGTATGCGAGAGGCCGATCTCACTCGGCGGACCTTACGCTATTGGGGAGGTGAATAACACCCATGAATGGCGACAATTTGATTCGCCATCTCAAGGGAAGCTGGAATGCCATGCTAACGTATATTCCGGCTGATAGGACAGGTGCCCGAATTGTTTTGATCAAGTAAAGGTTCAGCTGGACTAGGAGATATCGCCTGTCCACGATCTTCGAGGATCTGACCCGGGCACAACTGCGCACGATGGAAGAAGTCCCAACTGGCTGCCAATTCCTCCTCATTCGCCTTTGATGAGAACGCGGCTTGGTGGGCGGCCGACTGTTGCCGCAAGCAAGCCTCGGAAGCAACGCCACGCGCCTTGATTCTGCAGTCTATCGTGACACCCCTCCGCTTGGCATTCACGATAACGGTGCAACGGGAACGGGCAAGTCTTTCTTACTCTCACGGATTATTTCCACGTCCGGTTACATGTCCTCGCACAACACCATGTATCTTGCCACATGTTGACACGGCCCAGCTCACGATCATCTTAGCCTCCATCCACTATCGCTGTCGCCACGTTCTGATAGGCCACATGGTACGCGGTAGACACCCGGTAACCTCAGCCATGTCGCCGACGATCTGTGCTTCTCCTTTTCTTCGGGCGAGCCCGTCGAGGAGGGTCAGTGTCAAACTCCCCATCCATGTCAATGGCTGATCCTCCTGCGCTGCTGTAACCTTGTCTGCTACACCCTGCCATTTTGGGTAGTTGTCGACCTTCCAGTAGGTGCAGCCCACCAATTGATTTCCGGTTTTGAGTAGCAAGGGAACTGATAAAGGGTGGCACTGACAGAATTGACGGGAATGATTCCCTGAGCATACGGTGGATCAGACCAGGCCCGTTGATCTTCTGGAATCTGTATTTGGTATAATACACCCACCCCGCCTTGTCCATCTCTGGTTTAAACTCTTGAAATTCTCTATTGTTATTGTCCGAGCGCTTCGTGGTGACCACAATGGCTACCGAAGTCCTTGACAGGCAGATTGCCCCTGGAGGGCATATTAATCCATCAGCGTAAGTTCAAATTGTTGGATAAGGCTGTTTGTTCTTGAAACTGACTCGTCGCACTAGGCCTCTTGGAAGTGATATGGAGAAAGACGCCACTATTTTCAATACTCCAGTGCGAAACGACAGCAACCCTACGGAATCCTTCCATGGAGACGAGAAGGCACACCACACCATTGAGGTTGGTGGTGAAGAGGAGGAGGAAGATAGCTTCATTCGGGACCCATTCCGACCATTCGATGACCTGCCATCGGAGAAGCAATGGGTGATGACCATTCGTGCTGTATTTGTTGGACTATGTTGCGGATGTCTCGTCAATGCTTCCAACGTGTATCTTGGACTTAAGACAGGATGGACATTCAGTGCCAATCTGTTCGGAGTGAGTATTTCAATTGTTCGCGAAAGACCGCAGTCTAACAACCCGACAGGCTATCGCTGGTTTCGCGGTTCTGAAGTTCCTCTCAACCACTGTCGCCGAGAACTTCCCGATCATTGGAGGCAGCTTCGGTCCTAGGGAAAACAACATCGTCCAGACGGCTGCCATGGCTTCTGGAGGTCTATCCAACGTCTTCGTGTCGGCATTCCCAGCTCTTTACCAATTGGGTCTGCTCAAAACACCCAAAGAGGACTTCTGGCGCATTGTCTCCTTGACTGCCGTTGGTGGTTACTTTGGTTTCTTCTTTGCCACACCCTGTAAGATATTCCAGAATTACAATTTCTACTCTCGCTAATCACACAACAGTGCGAAAATTCTTCATCGTTTACGTTGCTCGCGAGCTTCGTCTTATCTTCCCATCCGCTTCAGCCACGGCGATGACCATTCGTTCAATGCACGATGCCACGCGAGGTGAGCAGGTCGGTAAACTGAAGATGAAGGCTCTATCCATTGCTTTCGGCATTGCATTCACCCTCCGAGTCGTTTCGCAATACTGCCTCGGTATCCTCTGGGAATGGCACTTCTTCCTCTGGTTCTACATCTGGGGCCACTACAAGAACCTTGCCATTCACGTAGAGAACTGGGGATGGTTCGTCCAATTCACTCCAGCATTTATCGGTGCTGGCATGCTCACCGGTCTCAACGTGTCCATCTCATTTTTCGGCGGCAGTGTTCTGGCCTGGGGAATAATTGGACCTGCTTTGGTTCACAACAATGCTGCTTTTGGGAAGCTAAGCGCTCCTGGAGATCCCAAGTGGGGTGAATTAGTGACTTTCTATTCGTTCACCGGCAAGTCCTCGACCAAAGAGGCTCCAAGTCCTCGTTACTGGTTACTGTGGCCCGGTGTTTTGGCCATGATCGCCATCTCCTTCACCGAGCTTTTGCTCCAATGGAAGATCATCTGGTTTGCCTTCCAAGCCGTCGGGCGCGGTGTCGGTAAGGGCTTGGTTGACATGGCTAAACTTGCCGGCAAAGATTTGGCTTGGCTTCGAGGAAAGACTGCGCAGCCACAGACAGACCTCGTTGAGGATCCTGCTTCTGAGGATGAGCAAGTCAAGATGTGGATGTGGCTGCCAGGTCTCATCGCAACCATCATCAGCATTTGTGTCGTCTTGGGCGTGCAGTATGATATGCCCGTTGGCATGTCTCTTCTCTCCGTCTTCCTTGCCTTCTTCTTCTCCTTCCTCGCCGTCCAATGTACCGGTGTCACAGATATCACCCCGTTGACTGCTGCTTCCAAAGCATCTCAGATCATCCTTGGAGGTGCTACCAAGGGCGAACACTGGCAAACCGACCACGCACAGCGACTCAACTTACTCGGAGGTGCATTGGCCAATATGGGTGCCAACCAAGCCACCGATTTGACCCAGGATTTCAGAACTGGCTTCCTCTTACGAACTCCTCCAATCCAGCAGTGGCTTGTTCAAGGTCTAGGAACATTCGTCGCAATCTTCCTTGCTCCAGCGATCTTCAATCTCTTCATGACTGCATATCCTTGTGTCATTCTCATGGAAGATAAGTGTGCCTTTTCCGCTCCATCCGTCTCCGCATGGCGCATTGTTGCCATTGCAGCCACCGATCCAACACTACCTATCCCAACATCCGCCGGCATCTTCGCCATCATCTTCGCCGCATTTGGCTGCTTCATGTGTGTTCTCAGACACTACGTCTGGGTTGGTAAGCTCGAATGGGTACGAACATATCACCCAAACATGATGTGTGTATCTCTAGCCTTTGTCCTACCACAAACATACTGTAAGTCCCAAACCCAACCTCCACTTCCAATCGCAACAATACTAATCAAATTCATAGATGGAACCGCCATGGTCATCGGTTCAACCGCCGCATATCTCTGGGAAAAGAAGAATGCAAAACACTACGAAGTCTTCTGCTACGCCGTTGCTGCCGGCTTGATCGCTGGAGAGGGAATCGGAGGTGTACTTAACGCTATTTTGCAGATTGCGGGTGTGTCGGGTGATTATTACGGATCGGGGATTGCGTGTCCCGGTGGGGCTTGCTAAGTTTAGTTTGCTCTTGATGAGTTATATGTAACGGAAGTGAGATGATTTTATCGATTTGTGCAATGCCTTGAGAAGTGAATCTATGCTTTGCGATGACAAGACTTTGATCTCATCATGTATCCTGGATACTACCTATACCAAACCCCCTAAACCCCATCCCCCAATCCCACGCCCGATCTTGAAATTCCCCTCTGGTCAAGCCGGATACTCAAAGATCTATCCCGCATCAAACCCATCCCCCAAACCCAACCGCCCAAACCTTCAAATCCCCAAAACCCAGAGTCGCAGCAAAGTAGTAAAAACAAATATCATTCTCACTCCCGCCTCCTCCACGGATCCCACAACTTGTCTTCCTCATTAACTCACCACGTCCCAAACTCTCTCTCTCTCTCTCTCTCTCAATACACGGTCCCGAAGGTACAGTAACGCAAAGACGACTACACCACACCATCACCACCTCAGCCCAATAACAATTCCCAGACCACCAACTCCCCAAACCCAATCGTCTCCAGCGGGAAACTCGAGGATGGAAAGGTGGGGGAGTCCCCATCGTGCTTTTGGAGATTCCCCTTTTGCATTATTAGGCGCGGGATCTCCAGTTTCCAAGGCGTGGGACGATGCCGAGTTCCTGTTACAGTGTTTGGGACTTGTACAATGTTTGGAGCTTCAAAATCATCAAGTCACGAAATGGTCGCGTGGTGTAGTTGGTTATCACGTCAGTCTAACAACTGCTCGCCAAGCGAGATTGTCACGTGCACTGAAGGTCCCCAGTTCAAACCTGGGCGCGATCAGATTTTTTTTTTTCGATATTCTATTTGGTTGTCATGAGTTTTTGGGTAGGGTAGCTTAAATATATGGTTTAGCCATCTTCCAGAGCGCTGAGATTAGAAGATATTCGAGTGGGTTAGATGTTTTAATTTTTTTTATTCTCGAGGAGGAAGAGTGGGATATATAGAAGCGAGTGAAATAGTACATATTTTAAGATTTAGGAGATAAGGGTTGTAAGACCTATAGACTACAGGACTCAGGAGGTCTAGGAATAACCGTTAAGAGACTACGAGATAAGAGTTTCAAAATACGTTTTTAAAATTTATACTCTATATACGCTCTTTTTTCGACGATAGTAGCGTTCTAGAGAAGCTACTAAGCTATAGTATAAGGTCGCTTCTATACGCGCTGCCTAACGCTTAATTATAAGTATACTCTCCAGGACGCCTTATATATCAATGACGGTCTAGACTTGCCAGAGAACCTGAAGCGTTGCGCAGCACGGAGTTAATTGAGTAAGCTAAATGCGTAAACGAGAGATTTGAGCTTGCCCGATGATGAATGAGTGTATCCACGCACAGCTATTCGTCATCCTCATCAACGACCAAGTCACTGATCTTACTCCTATGCTTCTTATTGCCGAGTTTGCGCGCCCTTGTGCGTTTTTTTGGCAGTGCTGCCATTGCCAGCTCGTCCACCGACGTTAAATCTGATTCTTCGTGGTCAAAATCAGCCGCAAGAAGCTCATCCTGCGTGGAACGGCTGGATGATATGAAGGGGGTCAAGTTAGTGTCGGCTGAAGCGTCCTCAGGCTCATCGTCGTTCTCCGCTCTACCATTTGCAGACGCAATGAACTCGTCTCGGTTTTCTTTCGCCAAGTCGCGTAAATTCCGCCACGCCCCAACACCTTGTCGCCAACTTTCAGAATTGTCACTTAAAGCGAGGGCTCTGAGCTGGGTTGTATGATACTGGGGCCTTCCATCTGGCTTCATCGACTCCGTCGGGTGCATAGCAAACATCTGCAGCGTGCTGGTACCACTGTGGTAAGTGGAGCCAAAAGTGCGAGCGTTGCCATCGTACACATCCCCATCCAGCCCATACGACTGCATCTTGAGCATTCCCCGGGCGCCAACCGCAAGATCCTGGGTGATCTGTCGCTTGGCCTCTGACGCCTTTCCGTCCGGACCTTTCGCTTCAGTGAAAAAATTTGGTAGGGCGTGGCGGTGTCGCTGACTTGAAGGGATGATGTACCGCTCAAGATCATCACGCACTTTGGAATGGATCTCTGCTGGCCGAGAGCCATTGTAGTAGTCTGGCTGAGCATTCGAGATATGATCGCCAATTGGCTCGAGGTTGTTGAACACCTGGTTATAGCCTGATGAGATATTGGTCTTGCCTGTGATTATTGGAAATACTTGGCTCATGACTTCTGCTTCGGTTGTGGCTTCATCATTGCTCCGCCTGAAATGCAGGAACTCCTCACGAGAAAACTTCGAAGGTGACAAGGACGCCCGGGGCTGTTTCAGTTTCTCCAGTATCTCTTCCAAGTTGCTCGGCTCGATATCATCATATCCCGGTGGAAATACGCCGTTGTCAATAAGTTCCTGTTCAAAGGCAGCGTCTTTGGACGAGAGGGTAGTGTTCGAGTCGAGGGCGCTGGATCGTTTGGATCGACGACGATTCGAGCTCATCTTGACCTGTGGTTCCTGTTCCGGGTACTGTCAAAGTCAGCATGCTCCTCTATGGCATAGGAAGAACTAACTCCTCGAATTCTGCGAAGATCTGGGCCACCACGGCGAGCAAAGCGCTTGAGCTGCTGGACTAGACTACCCTCAATATCACGCTCCGGGCGTGGTTTGGGGGTAATAGGTTGAACAGCTCGTCTGTTAAATTCTCGAAGCGCACGACGACAGAGCGGCACCCGAGAAAGCTTGTCCCAAAACTCCGGAGAAGTCTTGCTCTGCGATGGATATAGCGGCTTTTGGCGTTTGGCTGGTGGTTGCGATTCTGGCTCTGCTGTTGGTGCTGCTTCGACTCCTCGATTTCGTTTTCGACTTTGAGACCCTAAGTCCTGCTTTAAAGGCATCATTGGTCCTGAGCGGGTGGTTAGGGGGTCCTATAGATGTCGACATTGGAAGTATGCGTATGCTTAGGCGCCGTGCAATTGTGCCCTGGAATTTCGAAGGATGAGGATGGGAAACCCTGCTAGTCTGAGCGTATGTTTGGCAGTGGGATGACTCACGGCGGGGGGTGCCTGCAGCTACGTATCAATTTGCGCGCGTCGCTGTGGCCCCCAGCTATTCTATTCATCGGGAGGCCATGCGCGGCCCCCCCTCTCTCCCTGCACACCACAACCATTGCAAGCTTTGTGGGATGTGGTGAAAAGCGCGCGATTGCGATGGTCGACATGCGCTGCCCGTCTTCCACGTTATGAAGCCTCTTACCGTACGAGGCAAATACCAGCTAGATCTTCGACTAGGCGGTGGCTCGTATGGCGAAGTGTATGAAGGTAAGAGCATGTCATTGCATTTGTGACAGTAACTGATTGAGACAGGCCACGACCTCGAAACCGGCAAAGCAGTGGCTTTGAAACTAGAGTACACCCAATTAAATCCTTCACAACTCAAAAATGAGGTCGAAATCTACAGAAAACTCGAGCCCGGCATTGGTATCCCTCGGGTATATTGGGATGGCTCTGAATGCGAATTCAGGGTGATGGCATTTGAGCTCCTGGGCCCAAGCCTGGAGAACCTTTTCAGCTATTGCAGCCGCAAATTCTCACTCAAGACTGTACTGCTACTTGCAGACCAGCTCATATCTCGATTTCAGTATATCCATTCGAAGGGATACATCCACAGAGATGTCAAGCCGGACAATCTGCTCATGGGCGCCGGCACGCAAGGCAATATTGTCTATATGACAGATATTGGTCTGGCAAAAGAGATCGAAGATTCGGATTGGCATAGCTACTCCGTTGTTGGCACACTGAGATATGCTAGCATTAACGCACATCTAGGAAAAGGTTAGTACAGCATATTATAAAGAAGCTTTTTCTGATGCGCCATTCTAGAGCAATCCCCTCGCGATGACCTGGAATCTCTTGGATATGTTCTCTTATACTTCCTCAAAGGCTCGCTGCCTTGGCAAGGCTTAAGGTGTAAGTCTAAGGAAAAAGAGAAGTTGATCCTCAAGAAGAAGCGGCAAGCAGCGAAGTGGCCAGCAGAGAAGCGGCAAGCACCAGCAGAGAAGCGGCAGGCAAAGAAGCACAGTCTCTTTAATGGTGTCCCTGTTGAGTTCAAGAACTACTTTGAGCTTATCCGCTCCGACAAAGAACTCAATTATGGACGTTTACGACGCCTGTTCCGCGGTTTGTTCTCCCGCAAGCACTTCCAGTATGACAACGTCTTTGATTGGACCAAATTAATGTTCCTGGAGAAGCTGGAAGCTGAAAAGGGGACGCCAGAGGCTGAACAGAACACGCTGCATGAACAACAGAAGTCTCACTGATACTATTAGCGATATTTGTAACATACGAATGAAAATCACTGTATTGTATATAGTGTTGGAGGTCGTGGTCATTGGGACGCGAACCCGTTGCGACAAAATGATAAAAATTTACAACCAAGAGCATAATTTACAACCTAGAAATCAGGCCAGCTGGGTAGCTTAGGTAGAGATAGCCTACGAAGCCAGAGCCAAGCTCCTCATTGTCCCAGACACTGAAGAGCTGGATATCCTCATGCCAGAGCATATTCGGGTGCTGTGGAACAATTTCTTCGAACAACAAACCAAAGAGTGTCTGGAAGGTATTTAAGAGACCATGTATGACATTCTGGAGAGGGAAGTATTCCGAGATCATTTGATGATCGACCGCGTACTCGTTCTCGAGCATCCGGCGTGCATAATAAGGGTGGTCCCAAAGGAAATATGACCCATCCTCGTCTTGAGACTGACCATCAAACTTTTTGAGCAGTTTCAGGTCCTCCAGCTCTTTCGTGCCTGCTGGCGTTAATCTATCACGGAGATCTTCAAGGAAATGGTTCACCACTTGTGGGCTACCAGCCATCATATCTTCCAGACGAGAAGTAGCGTGATTTGGATGACCAAGGAGTCGAGCGGCTTCGTCTCGCAGCATCAAGGCCTCTTTGAGAATCGGCAAATTTTGGACGCATTTTTTCTTATTGGCGGTCAAGAGTTGCTGCCGAGTTGCAGAGCTTGTCGCAAATTCGAGGGTGGGAAGGAAATTGGATGGAGGGACTTTGACCTTGATCTCATTTTCTTCCTGGCTCTGCTCGAGTTGGGAGAGAACGGTCTTTGGCAGCCCGCTGAGTTCTTCCAGTGAAAACCAGACTCCAGTGCCCTCATTTGTGCTCGCCAAATTTTTGCTGTATAGGCCTGAAAGTTGGCTTAAGCGGCGTTTGATATCCCTGAATCGAAGGCGATCTGGACCATCTGCCAAGCTGAGTCCATGTTGTAGGAACTCCTGACGACATTTCTTCAAGTAATAAAGCGATTCTTGGTCAACTTCCGCATCTAGACTAGTATGATACAAAGCATCAATGGTTGTAAACAAGTCGTCTCGCATCGCCGTCTCCTGTGCGAAGTTGTCAAGAATAACTTGAGCCTTGCTCGATGCGTCACGCATTTTGACATCGGGACAAGCATGTTTATAAAAGACGATCCGCTGCTTCTCCAGGCTCATACCATTTTCGGCGTTTGCTAGCGGTGTTAACACACTTTCAAAGGTTGCTGTACCAGGCTGAATTTTGGAAACTTGGTCTTGGACTAGACGTGATTGGCGGATCAGCCGCTGGACATCCTCTTCAATCGTTTTGGGGTCTTTTGTGAAAGAAGGAACTGGCTGGGGAGGAGTTCGAGACATGGTGCTCGGGATATTCTAAGATGTCGTGAAAATTGCAAGTTGCAGTGTCAGTCGTTATAAATCTGTCGAACAGTAATCGAAGAGGCGATATTGCGAATTTAACGTAGTTCTAATAAATACAGCGCCGCAAAATTGCGGACAGCTTCGAAGGATTCGAAGAGTTTACGAGGATGCTTCCCCTCCCCCAACTGGAAGTTATCTGCCAGTAAAGGCAATGTCTCCATGACAAGCTGGAGGCTTCTCTTAGAACGAGGCGCCAACACAGTGCTACAAGACGGTCTGGGGCAGACAGCACTACATCTAGGAGTCGGACAGGGACAAGGTCAAACAGAAGTCGTCCAGCTCCTGCTTACGTGTATTGAGTTTTATAGTTCAAATACAGAATTAGAAAGTGTAAGAGGAGAGCATAATTATTACTCTAGAAGATCTGATAAACAGAGTTCTAAGAGGGGCTAATCACTGATTGAAGATGGGACTAAGCGAGTCACGAGGTTCGTATCGTTCCGAGGCACTAGCCAGTTCCGCAAGTAACCACGGAAAAACTTTGTACCCGCCAACTTCACCCCAACTACCCCGAGGCGCTTTCAATCATACAACGACCATTCCTCAACGAACCCAATAGCGACGACACGGCTGAGATTCCTAGTCGCCTTGGAGACGTCTGTGGCTTCGGTCGCGTTTGGGGCATTGCACTGGAGCTCAAAGCCCCTACGGTCATCGAAATGCTCCGTCGCTTGCTACTTCGACGCAAGAGCTCTAAATCTTGTTTCTTGATTCTTCTTCCAAGACAGTTCCCAAGAAACCGCCATTCATTTATCTCCATGTCGATTCTGCAAAGTCAGCGAAGGGAGCCTCAAACTGATCAGACAATACGTAAATGTTTGTCTTGAGGCCACTGATGCTTCACACACTAATGCACCATCAGAGTCTACCTCGGAAGAAAATCTTTTCAGCTACAAGGCTCAGCGCTGGCTGTGGAACGAACATGAGCAGCTTCAGCGCCGCTATGTGAGGTTCGACGTCGCAGCACTTATTCGTGTACTATGGATCGTTATACTATACCAGGGACATTCACGACATCAAAGCGATGCAGGTCGACGATACTTTCAGTGTCGGCCCCACAGCCAGTCGTACATGGTTTGATGACAAAAGAGGAGAGGTGGACATCTACCACGGTCCATGTAAGATGCCGGCTCCTGCTATTGCTTTACAAGGATGGCTCTGAAATTCAATTCTAGGGCAAATGGCGGAAGAGGTCATGGAGGCCATGTTGAAGCGGGAAGTGGCATGCCTCGAAACGTTCTCTAAGTTCCCGAAAGACCGGCAGCAAGGCATTTTCAATGGACCCGGTGGCTATTGTCCATCAAAAGCCGCAAAGCTAGCAGTTATTGAGGATGTGCGCCGTGTTCTTCCCTACATCTTAACAAGAGCCGATGCGTATGCCGCTTCAGTCCTTTGGCACAACGACTTGCACTCCGACAATATATTTGTTGACAAAGACCGCCCTACTCAAATAACAGGAATAATCGACTGGCAGGGAGTTCCGCTTAATCCTGCTTTTCTCCATGTTCACTATCCCTCCTTAATCGAGTATCAGGGCCCGATCTTGGATGGGTTTGAAAAGCCACCGCTGCCAACCGGATACGAAGAGCTTGACAAAGATGCTAAAAGGACTGCTCGAGCTCTTCACACCGCCCAGTCTATTTGGATGATGTATAAAGTCTACACCAGAAAGCAAGCCCCGGACCAATTACGCCTACTTAGCAATCGTGATTTCCTTCCATTGCAAATACTTGGCCTCGTTGGATCTACTTTCGACGATGGAGAGGCCTATGTCCAGACAACGCTTTCGGCGCTCGCAGAGCCGGAGATCTGGCGGACGATCCTTAGCCAAAACGAACAGGAAGTGGTGCGGTGTCCTCTTGTATACTCCGCAGAGCAGCTCTCTAAGCAGCAAATTGAATTTACTAAATGGGAAAGGGACGTTGAACGCAAAGCTCGTGTTCTCAATGAAGTTGGTGTATACATGGGGTGGAATGGAGCTGTTTTACCTGATGAATATAATACTGTGTCAGAAAGATTGGAGAGGGCTCGGGAGAAATTCTTGGATATAGAATCGGAATCGCCCGCGGAGAGGGAGCAGTGGGCGAAAGTCTGGCCATTTAGGGGTATATAATATAGGACCCTCAGTCTACCAAAGAGTTAGTATCCCTCTTTTCTCGGAAGTTCGGAAGATTGGTACGCTTCTTAGACATTGAAGGAGGAGATAACTACGAGAATAGGTAGCTCAATTGTAGATCCATGGAGGTATCACTACAATCTGATGATTTTACTCTCCTCAACAGAAGCGATACACGGCGAAAAGACTTCAATAAACACAACCTGGAAGTAATAAACAAGAGGTCTATCAGCCGCCTATACATCCCCGTCTTGCACGTATGAGATGAGATCTCCAACTCCGAAGGCCTAGATAACCTTTGCTTAATCTTCCCAAGTCAATTGCACCATGGACGACAACAGTAGCCCCTCCGCTTGAATATTTTATTATCGATTCTTGTTCGGCTTCAGTATGCTTAGCGGTTAAGCGGTTAAACTTCTTTCAGTGACAGCAGTATAGGCCGCCAGGCTCATCTCCAGATTGAGTCTCTGTGCTCGGAATACTCTGCTTGCTGTGGCTCACTTTTTCATACGAGCATGACCCGACCAAACTCGACTACAGGCGACAGGCTATTGCCTTTTCATCTATTCCGGGTAGCTGCGAGATACACAATGAGGTAGCCAGGTCACTTTAGCTGCCCTGCACTTTTCTCCATTTAATCTCTCTTCTTCGTTTCTCCTTCCCTTTACTATTCGCCTATCTTACCATTCAACAACGGTTTGGCTCAATCTTGATGCACGTACTGTAAGTTCATAGTTATGATTGTATTGAGCTCAGCTAAAGAAGATAGACCTAGGACCAAAATTCGAATCAGAAGCTGAGCTATTGCCGCGCCAATCATCGTTCTCACACCTCGAGTCGTACGCCTTTCGTTCTACCTGCGCGATACACATAACATGATAAATTTCATTCAGGAAGGACGGGTATCCCGACCAAAGAAGGCGCAGTACTCTCTCCCACGTAGAAAGTATCATGTTCTCTTCGAAACTCCACACAACTCGATGAATATGCTACGAATCAGAAGAGGCGTGGCAAAGAAATTGGCAATGATGAGGTCTTCTGCTTCGTATATCCCAGTCTATGCTGATCCATCGAAGTGGGAAGATCGAGGGGCGCCACATTGTTGTTGGCTCAATCACCATGTGGACGGCAATGGAGCTTTTCAAGTGACTGCCTACCTTGGGACAAAGATGGGTTCGTGGGGTATGAATTTTGGAACCGCCAACCTGTTGGTTCGAGGACTCTTGACTGAGGAGCAGAAGAACGGCATTCTACTCCACAATTGGGACTTGAGCCACTTGTGCGGAAATTGGCGCTGTATGAACCACCGCCACCACTTCGTTGAATCAAAAGCTGTCAACTTGCAACGGAAGATTTGCTTCAAGCGTCCTGAAGAACCTTGCCCTCATATGCCTCCATGCTTGGTCTGGAAGCAAGAGTGTGACGGCAGTCATCAGAGCCCGAATGCCAAGAGGTTCAGAAAATACCCTTCATGTTTCAAGTCCATCGTTCACTCCAAAGAAGAGGATCTCACAGCTATGGCGGTGACCGTATCCACTGAGGAGTCGGAGCAGAGCGTTGAGAAATCCGAACAGTCAATTGAGGAGTCGACAGAAAGCGTCGAGGAGCTGCAAGAAAACGGCTGGGAGCTTCATATCTTTAGCGTCGAGCAAACACCCGTGAGTGAATTGGAGATGGCTGAGGACAACTGGTCGGAGGCAGACCGATTCTGGAACAGGTGAGATCAAGTGTTTGTATGGATGTAGTGCCATGCTGATGTTGATTTCTAGATCTCGCTTCGAACAAGATCCCAAGTACTTGGACGAAAAGAGGATTGACTCGGTGGCATCATCACCGTCCTCATGGCCCTATTGATTGACCTCTATTAAGCTCAAGGTACGTTGATAAGTACCTAGTTATCTTCTATGCTGACTCTCGTCTAGTAGCGACCAGATACACAAAAGATCTTCCTCTTCACATTCCGGACTTCTTCAGCACGGTTATTTCTGAGATCTTTCTGCTATGCAACATCATTTTTCAAGGTAGGAATAAATGCGGCACTTCAAGTTTCAATGCTCACTATTTTATAGCGTATATTCGTCTCACGAGTGAGAGCTCTTTAATCAGCCTTACACTCAGATATCACGGACACGATTCAGCCACACGAATTTGGCCATGCAAATCACCAACATTTTCACAGTATTTAAATGCATAAACAATGAGTATGGGCGGAAAGGTATAGAGTTATCGTATGGATATATCACAAAAATCATCAATGGAAGTATTTCCAACTAATCCCCCTAACCTTCGCCCACCCATCATCCAAAGCTTTGACAACATCGTCAGGCAATGGCCCCTTCTCCAAATCCACCAAATTAGACTCCAGCTGGTTAGCACTACTTGCCCCAATAATAACCGCATCCCCAATCCCATGCTCCCTCTTTAACTGACTATGATTTACCATCCACCTAAGCGCACACTCCGCCTCTGTCAACCCATATTTCTTCGCCACTGGCCTCAAGAGATCCAAGGCATCAAAGTACTCAGGATTCCAATACCGAGCCCTATACATCTTCCCCTGCCACCTCTTCGGATCAAACCTCGACCCCTCCTCATGCTTCCCCTCCTCGTCCTCACGATGATACCGATCCGTCAAATACCCCCCCGCCAACGGATTATAAGCATAAAACGCCATCCCATACTTCCTCAAACAAGGAAACAACTCCCACTCGACAGACCGATGAAGAGCATTATAAACCCCCTGATAAGCAACCGGCTTCACCCACCCCCTCCTCTCACAAATCTCACACATCTGCGCCACTTCCCAAGCCATATAATTACTAACCGCAAACCTCTCAAAATAGCCCTCGCGATACAGCCCATCCACCGCTTCCAACGTAACCTCATAATCCGTCGTCCGATCCGGTCCATGCAGATACCACATATCCACCTTCTTACACTGCAACGCCTCCAGACTCTCGAGCAAGTGTTTGCGCAAATCGGTCGGGTCGTGCGATACCTCGGCACCGGGCATCCCCTTCCCTTTTGTCGGGAAAAACTTTGTGTCCATGATTAGTTTGCGGTCTTGCCAGTGGAGATGGCCGAGGTATTGTTCCGAGGTGCCGCCGCCGTAGTAGCGCGCCGTGTCTATTTCTTTGTGGCCGTGGGATTGGAAGATTTCTAGGATTTGGCTGGCGTCTTCTAGGGAGTGTGTGCGGGCTTGTTCGGCGCCTGGGGTTTGGGGTTATTCTCCATTTTTGTGGGGTTTCTTTTGGGGAATTTGAGGGGAGGGAGATGGGATAAGTAATACCTTCTTTGCCGAATGTCATGGCGCCGAAGACGATGTTGAGATTAGTTTTTTGCTGGGGAACTGCCATTTTGAGATTTTTCTTGGGCGAGTTCCTGGGAGCGTGGGTGAATATAAGGAAGAGTGATTTTCTATTTGCAGAATTGAGGTTATACAACAGACATTATATGCTCTTTCGTTAACTCCTCATGATGATGAAATAGTAGCGGACTTTGACGGACTTAATGGATCGTCGCCGAAAAGAGCCCGTTCTGGGACACCTAGCCTTGTCCTATTTCCGATCTTCTCAGACGACTGCTCTTTTCCCTTGCAGAAGTTCCTTGAATTCGCTAAGCATGTTGGCCTAGCTGTAGTATTGCTTGTCAATCACCAGGAACTCCAAGTCCCTGAATAGGGCGCTACTGAGCGATTTGGATCTTTGTTTTGCGTCGTTGTGAAGGTAGAAGAATCGGTTTATGTTCTCTCAGTTGACGAAGGCTGAGAAGGGTTAAACTTACTCTGGTGCTTTGGGTTTAGAAGGAGAAAGTTTGTAAAAGGAATTATCTTGTGCTTTCTATTGGAATCAGGTATTGACTTGCACAGTTGCTGTTAGTTGCGGTAGCGTGATTGTACCTGTGTGCACCGTGCCGTCTTATCTTGACGTTACATGTTTTGGCGTGGCTTTGTAAAGAGAAATAACTTTTCCATCGTTGAGCACAGACTGACCCAGCGGCTATCAATGGCATAACAACGGACCTGGTGAGTATATCTCCTGACCTCCAAGCACACGAATCAGCCATATGAACCTACACCCTCTCCTCAATATTGGTGAGCATAAAAGTACACAACAGTACTCCGCGTATCTTCCAAATGCTCGGTCTTAAGCATCAGCTGTTTCATTTCAAGCGCCTTCTTCCTCGCCTTCTTCTCACTCTCATCCTCCATCACCAAAGCAACCATCTCCTTAATCCGCTTCCTACAACCCGGCTCTCTGTAGTAACTCCGACGACATTCGACATCAAAGCGACTCCGAAGCTCCACATGAGTGTCCATTGTGACTGCCGGGAAAAATTCGCTACAGCAAACGCGTGCCGGAAACCTCGAGAGAGAGCTCCTTCTTTCATCATTCTCCATTCTGTTCTTGATTATTTCGCAAAGCGAGCTGAGTCTGCGGCAGATGCCGTTGGAGGAGTAGCGCACACACCAGTCATCGAGGGTATGTGTACTCTCGATCCCCTTCAGTGTCGGTGGCCGTGGATTTCGCGCGCTGTGGTTGAGTTTAGCTACTGTGGGAAACATTGCTGATAAGGGACTCCTGGCTGACACATTGGCTGCTGATACCCCTAAAATGAGAAGGGAAAGCAATCTCATGTCGAATTCCTGGTGTCGCGGTTGTACAGTGGAATTTTGACACTGATACTCTTAATGCTCGATAGCTTCCAAGCGCTGCAGGGTTTTCGTGTGGCTGCGGCGGGCATTGATGGTTGTGTTTGGTGTGTGGTTTATTATGATGATGTCTGACTTGTTTGCTTGATGTGGCTTCCGCCAGTATCGACCGACCGCGAGAAGGCCAAGTGCAAGCCAGCCAACTTTATTTTCAATTCCCTATCAGTCTAGGCGCATCGATCCTGCCTTGAGTCTCAGAGTTTTTTGGTTTTTTTTGAAAGTGGGACGCTCTATTCAATGTTTTTGCATTAGTATTTTCTCTACTCATTCGATATGCCGAAAAGCACCATAAACAGCAGCCAAAACTCCGACGCTATGTAGTCGTAATCAAAGAGGGTATCATCAACATATAATAGCCAACACTACACGCCCGTCAAATCCAAAACACCGACACCGCTGATCCTGAATTTGCCCTTGGACATTGCCGGCAAATCACCCGTCATGTCCAAATCTTCAACCACAAAAGCGCCAGGAATACTGTCTCTTACCCTGATTATTTGTTTCCTCTTCGCTGTGATGACAGGTGTAACTAAGCTATTATCGTGCATCACCGTTGACTTGAAGCGTGGTGAACGGCGGATAGAAGATTGAGCTGCTCTACCTGGATTTGCCTTTCTCGCGTTCGCCTTCGACTTTAACCTCACAGCTTTGGGACAGAAAAGCGCCGGCTCAATCTCTGTGAGATCTAGTTCTGCGGGGCTCTGAGATATTGGTGGAGGCGAACAGCAACTGAAAGTTATAGGTGGCTTTGCCGGTGGTTGTGGTCGAGAAGTCGAAGGTTTGATCCTAGGTAATGCGGCGAAATGAGACTCCATGCAGAACTGGTTTTGCGCAGGCCGAGGACGGATCCGGACTACCTTGCCCAGATCGCTTGGTGTAGGGGGCGCTCGTTTGGAGGATCGAACAGGCGACATAGTGAGATCCAAGGCCTCGACAACGGGAGAGGGCGACTCAGGTCGTTGTGAATGCTCGGGCTCATTTTCTTTGCTTGTATCTGCATGGCGTACTTTGGATGGTGTAAAGTAATTAGTAATGTCTGTCTGACGCGCAGGTGATGAACAGAGATCAACAGTGTCTTGTCTCTTTCGCCGCGATGGCGTTGCTGGCTTTTGAGAGAGGGAAGGCTGTGTGCCGAGTCGTTTTGTGCGCTTCATAGGTAAACGTTGCGATGGAGATAAAGGAGGGGATAAAGAAGCTGGTATCCTCAAGCTAAACGAGACTGAGGTTGGCTTTGGTAGATCTTCCGTCATATCCAAAACGGCTGTGTCTGTTTGACTGCGTCTCAAGGGAGACCGCCGCCTCTTGGTGGCGTGCGATGATAGGTCTTGGACGACCGAGCTAGATCGAGAATGTGTCTCAATTGGTCTTGAACAAGGCTTGGCTGGAGGAGAAGACAGCAAGTCGATGATCGTGTTTTGCTGGGTCGATTGGGGTTCTGCAACGACCTGAGTAGTATCCTTGGACTTGGATTTTGCTCTTGTAGAAGGCTTCTTGACCGGCTCTCTCCTTGACTGAGACCGTCCTTGTGAGCCAGATTCAAGTAATGGCTCTTTTGGTACGATGGACATGGTTAAGCTCGATATTGATGGGATTTTGTCGGTCAGAGATGGCAGTGGAGGTTGGCCTGGTTTGATGACTGTTGTGAAAACATCAAGTGGACCGCCTACCGCCTTCTTCTTCCCTTTCGTAGACTTCACAGCCTTGGGGGCATTCTTGTTGGCCGCCCTCTTGTCTAGAGCATCCTGCTTGGCTCTCTGCGAAGCTTCCCAGTCCTGTGTTTTGAGAGGAGCGCCCACCTTGACATAGGTTTCATAGACCCAGATTTTCTCAGGCTTGGTAGGATCATAGGTAGAAGGTCCTCGCTTTTTCGAGGGACTTGTCGGTGCCTCGTCGGATACAACGGGACCAGCCTCCTCCTCTGAATCGTCATCCACCGGATATTCATCATCAGGCTCTTCGACGGTCAGATCAATGGGCACGAGGTCGTGAGGGGTGAAGCTAACTCGGAGCTCAGGGACACCATCTGTTGTCGCATGATTACGCCGACCGTGTATTCCAGCGACAAATTTTGATTCTTGTTCCTCAATAGCCTCAAGGTCTTCAGAAGGCCGATCTTCAATCTGACCTCTCATACGCAATTCTTTGACAAGAAGAGCAGGGGCGAGATTGCGGATGAACTTCTTTGCTCCTCCAAGTTTAGTCCAGTCGAAAGCATCCCCAGTGAAAGTTCGCAGTTCTACAAAATTGATATCCTGGTCCCATTGCAATGATTGCCGTAGTCGTTCAACTTTATCCAAAGGTGACACGCAGGGTGTAGTGTAATATCCAAGAACATCTGGGTTGGGAAAATCGTCTGGTATCTTTAGTGCCTTGTGTTTGCATTTGAAAAATTTGCTTTCGTTTGTCCGAAGTTCATAGGCAAGCTTCTCTCGCCAGACACCAAGCGCAATCTTGTCTTTCTTAGGTATCTTGTAAAGTTCGTGTCCAAATCCTGCTCTCGCAGCCTCGCAAGCAATCTTCGGTCCACAGCCAGGTATTCCTTCAGGTACATAATCACCACCACTCATCAATGCGATCAAGATCATGCCCTCCCGGTCGAGTCCAGAACCGTCCTTCGTCTTCTTCGCGTCGTAAAGGTTCACATGAGAAGGAGTCTTGTTGCTCTTGCCAACCTCTGCTGACCAATTGCGCAAAGTGATACCACTGCCGAACATGAGTGTATCCACATCCTCACTCAGAACGGCATCCACGATGCCTTCTCGTTGTAGCAAAGCACACTCAGCCTCAGCTTCCCCCGGCGCAATGTGGCAGACCAGACCAAACTGTTTGAGTAATTGCTTCGCAAGGAATTCCGGTATGGAAGCGACATTTGGGCCAGTCCGTTTACTTCGCTTGAAAGGTGGCTTGTTTGGTCCGTCGAAGACAAAGAGAGGGTGGATGGAGTGGGAGATAAGTCGCAGGAGTCGGTAATAGAAAGTTCGAAGCGCAGGATTCGTGCCGCCTACACTCGATGTTAGAGGATCTCTTCTGCCATTCGACGAAAGCGACGGATACCTTTGCTGGCCTGTATTTGAAAGAGCCAGATAGAGATGTCGATAGCAATGCGCAGAGGTCTCCCCGTCTCTTCGAACTTGTCTACGGCGAGCTTGGAGAGGGCGATCCGCTGGCCCGGACCAATTTCCTTGTAGATGCTGTTGGATGATGTTAGTTATATGTGTTTGTGTATGAAGTCAAGGGGTAGTATTGTACCCATGGATACCCATCTCCAATTACAGCCGTGGGGAGTAGATGTATAGATTGCTTTGTTATGGTCGACCGAGTTGATGTTTGCCACTTTTCGTCCGAGCTTCTGATTGGCGGGCGTTTATTTACAGTATCATCAATGCAACAACAAACCCACGACGATCTCGCATAGAAACCACTCGATCTATATGACAACGCGTTGAGCTCTGGAATAGAGTCGCGAAGTCTTCAGCTACCTTGTTGTATATTCTTCAGCCTTGCGCCCGCCTGTCGTGGTATGTTTTCTCTACCGATACTTCTTTTAACATTTTGTACATAGAAGCCACTGCCCATTCCTCCCGAGTGTTTTCGTCTGATCAATCCATCTGCTGTGGCAGTATTTCATGTTTTGCTACAAATCGCCCTCATGTCGCTGACCAGAACACCAGAATGCTCCACCATCCGAACACTCTCTCAAATCGACTCGTACTACTTCATCAAGCACAGCGATTACTTGGGTTCCTCGTTCGACGACTTTCCACCACTCCTCATAATCTTGGATCGAACAATGACATACTAATTGGGGTCCAATTTCCGTAGTATATCGGCGACTCTGGCCTGTTCTCTCCCACTTTATACAACTTAGGCCTGGTTCTCGTATCTGGACCTGTACGGCAGCAATCTATTTGAACGGGCTGGACATCCCGGAATGGTCTCTCGAGTTTTGGACACAGGACATGTGGCGGACACCAGTGGCATCGATGGCTCGTCCTTGGATGAGTTGGCGCTGTCGAAGCTTGGAGGACAGTCCCCTCTGGCACCTCGTTCGACCAACACCAAGCTACAAAAAGTCAACTTAGGGGCAACCCCGAAACTGCAATTGTCCCCGAAGAAATCCTTTTATCTCGAGACTCCAGCATTCCAAGGCAGCAGTCCGGCACGAATCAAGGTTACGATGCAGGCAGAGCAGGTGGACGCCCAGGCAGACCCTGGGACGCCCTCAAAGCGTGGGAAACCCAATACACAGGTGATTAAAGTGCCTCTCAACGACACAGATGAGCCAGTAAAGCGAAGACCGGGGCGACCGCGAAAATTAGATGCCGAACCTTCAGCTGTCAAAAGGAGAAAAGCAACTCCTGTCAGGAGGCAGTCGAAGCGCCTGTCTGGAAGTTCAGAGGTACAAGCCGATGTTGAGACTGAACCTTCTTCAGCGAAGAAAACAGGAAAGCCAAGCAAACTGGCACCACAGACCGATTCCGGCGTGGAGACAAAGTCACCCAAGAAGAAGGTGGGCAGACCGAGGAAGTTATCGCACATTGACACCAATAAAGAGCCCCAGCCGCCCAAGACGAAGCTAGGAAGACCAAGCAAAGTGATCCTTGAAGGAGCGCCCGATGTCGATCCGATTGATGAAGGATATGTGGACGAGGAGGAAGAAGACGAGGTGCAAGCAGGAAACAATGAGGCCACGCTCGTGGAACAACATGTTCCAGCACCATCGACGGGGTCATCGCAGGAAGTGGCACAATTGTCAGATAATCCTTCAGTTGGACAATCGCCGAATTATTACAAGAGCCGAGAACAGTCGAAGGCGACTTGGAGCCCAACCGGTAGCAGGCGTGCTGGATGGTCAAAATTACGACAGGACGACGCAACTACTTCCATTCGGCATCCTTCTCCAAAGTCTCCCGGCATTGCCTTCTCGCGACAACTGTCTGCGAATGCTCAGGCTGGACTCGAATCTAGCCGTGCGACCACATTCAACTTTGCTAATTTGACTCCCCTTCATGAAAAGCACACTATTACGTCCGTGGAATCAATACAACCACATTTGCCTGCTCGATCGACGCCACGGCCGAAAGCTGGGGAACCCATTCTCAGTAGACAAGAGAGAAGTGAACACCAGAACCCTGAGCAACCGCCAAGGAAAAGTCTCTTCTTACATCAGTCGGAATCTCCGGAGAATGCGCAGGAACCATCTTCGACAAGAAGTAGCCGATATAGAGAGCCAACGCCAGTACCGTCCCAGTTTGGCGAGAGCCAGTCATCAGAACATGGATCTCCAACTTCTTCGGAGGCGCAGAATGAAGGGCAGAATCAAGATGAGGAGATGTGGCGTGCGCAGATTGTCAATCGAGATGATGACTTTTCCACCAACGAAGAAGCAACGCCAGCCTCTGACTCTGATGAATCAGACTACGGAGGGAGTGACGAAACGACTGGCCGTCCGATGGGTGAGGCGACGCTTATGCAAAGTGAGGAATTCAGTATGGTTTCACTCGATTCATTGGAAAGCGTGCGCGATCAGAATAGCAGTTTTGTAGGCGGTACTCAGGCCGGCCGTTCGACTGGGACATTAGGCAATACCCCCCAACAATCAACATCAGTCAAGCATCCTTCGAAGCTCAAACAAGCATGGTTCCCCGAAAGCTCGCCAGGTGCACATTTATCTCCAAATGTTTCGGTGCAGCGAGGGAGACATTCATCGCGACCACTTTCGTCTCCTTATCCTCCCAAATCACCCTCAAATGGCGGGAAATCTAGCCCTCAGCACGAATCCCAAAATGATGTGGGCAGACGACTTGGCTCCCGCATATCTTTGAGCAATCTCGAAAGCAGCCCAGTGGGTGCAGCTCCAATTAGTTCGTTCTTGCAGTCCAACATCCAACAAAGACTTGGAAACGTATCTTCACCCAGAGAGAACATCGTCAACAATGGCAAGTCGCTTCCTGAGCCACCGCTTGCACCAAGTTCCGCAAACGGCCGTCTCCCAACACCAAACTCTGCAGACAAAGAAAGCCAGAGCATTAGTGGCTCTCAGCTTGAAACTCGACCTGATCCTGTTGGGCAGCAATTTCAGCGTTCCACAGCCTTGGAGTCCGACCACAGCCCAGCCAGAAGCGATAGTGTGGCTAGCATGCAAAGTCATACACCGCCTGCAACTGAACGAGGCTCTTCCCCTAGTCTTGAGGACGCTACGGACCTCAATCATAACACGACATTCCAAAATTTGCGGTCTTCGCCTCCAGCTCGGATAGAGCGGTCAGGTGGGTTAGAGGAGTCCAGAGCATGGCTACGGACGCAAAACGCTATGGAGCAAACATGGCGGAAAGCAAAGCAGCAGTTGAGTCCACCATCTCAATTGCAAAACCGTTCCATTATCATTTCTGACGACGAGAGTGATAGTGACGAAAGCGAACAAGAGGAACCACTTCAAAAAGACAAGAGTATGGCCATTGAGGAGGATATGGAAGACTTGTGGCAAGAAGAAGCAAGTCGTGGGGCCGATATTGATGATTCGAACATTTCGAATCGTTCACGAAACGGGACTAATCAGCTCAAGCGCAAGCTTTTCCCCGCTGGGGAGAAACCACAATCATCAAGACCCGTCAAAATACCTCGAACGTCCAAAGCTTCTGGTAGCAGTCCTGAGCAAGAACACTCAAGACGAAATAAGAACTTTGAAAGGCCTCAATCGCCGAGACTGACTGAAGTTCATCAAACATCTCAATCTCTGGGCGCAAGCACTGGGAAAGACATCTTGGTACAAGCACAAGGCTCTGAGAAGGCCCAGCCGTCACGACTCACAAAAGTGCCTCGAACGTCCAAGCCTTTCAGCGCCAGTCCCGCGCAGGTTCACCCTGATCAGGGCAAGAAGCAAGCTACAGATCCTGAGCAAGAGAGACAAAAGAAGGTCTCGTCTACCATTGACGACTTGTTCAAGAACATTGCAGGGAGCAGTGCACATCATGAGCCTCAGGCCGATGCAAGCTCGACCAGACCCGCGGATCGTATGTTTCCTCCAACTAGCCGTAAAGATACGAATAAGATACGGCAGAAGACCTCAACATCAGGTGGCCGCGGTGACCCTTCGCCGTCAACAAAGCCTATAGGATCAAGTCAGCTCAAGCGTCAATTATCCCCAGAAATCGATGCCTCTTTTGCAAAGCAAACGGACTCTTTCGTGTCTGTGGCATCGGATGTTCGGCAGTTACGCAATGAGATGACTTCTTCACATAATCTGCCATCTCAAGAGAAGAGACCTGCTCCTCAGACAACTTTTGCGAAAGTCTATTCAACACAAACCACGACGCAGAAGGTGCCTGTTAATTTGAGGTCTATCGATGACTCTATTCAGAGTGAAAGCGGGAGATATGACAGTAGCTCACTGCTCTCTCTCAATCCCAAGCAAACAGCCAAACCATTATTCCAAACCACCCAAAGGCAAAGCATGAGGCCAGCTATTGCCAAAACTGCTACAACTGCTGAGCTTGTCGAAACGAAACAGCCCAAGACAGCTACGCAACCAACAGCACCCCAGAAAAATGAACAACCAACAGTCAGAGAACCAACGACGAAACTTGCTCCTCCCGGACAGGCCGGACTTGGTATTTTTACCCGTCTCAAGACGCACATTCCTTTCCTCAACCCCTCGGTAGACATTAGCATCAACGGCCCACCGCGCCCCAAACACCATTTACTCTCCAGCCTGCCTCTCTTACCCATGGCGCTGCCATTTACCAAAACGCACTATATTGTCCTCGAAGAACTGTGGAAACGTTACAAAGCGGCGCCGGAACTTTTCCTCACGTCCAGACCCGAAAACGCAGGGTTAATGACCAAATCACTGAATAAATGGAGCGAGGCGAGATTGAGCGAATGGGGATACGAATGCACTCTTCGACCTTCTTGTCTGATCCTTGTGGCGCTATATTGTCGATTACTTGTTTTGAGAGATGCGCAAGAATTTAGGAATGTGGAAGGCAGAGAGTTGGAATTGGGTAAGCCGGGCACGTCATGGCTTGAAGAGAGGGAACGGGAGAAGGTGTCGGGCAAGTCGAAATGGAAAATGGAGGAGCTGGTTATTGGCGAGGCGTTTGTCACCGTCAGGCTTTTTTCGGTCATGGTCTGTGAGATTGTTAGGGAGGATGAGGCGAAGGGTGTCGAGATTGATAGGGAGTTGAGGTTCAAGTGGCAGGTCAAGGGGGAGAGGGGGTGGAATTTTTCGCTTTTGGTTGATGAGTGAGTGAGTGGGTCGTTACATTGTTTTGACATATTGTCTTTTTGGGAGCACTGGTGTTTGGACTTGTAGATACCCATTTGTATGTCAAAGACGTTTTTGTGGATATTATGATTAAATTGAGTACATATCGTTCCAAGTGGTATTCTTGGTCTCAATTGAGTTCGTCCGTCGTTTCTACCAGAAATTCATGCGAAAAGATCCAAGGAACGTTTTGCTCATCTGGTAGCTTAAATCTCGATCGATCCTAATTTGCGCCTTTCCAATTCGTTGCGTGTTATTTCACCATATATCAACATGATCGCGTCTTTCCTTCTCTTTACTACTCAAAGTCCATAAATACCAACGACTCAAACATTCTTCCGCTCCTCCTCCAGCTTCTTCCTCTTCCTCTGCGCCGAATTCTTATGACTAATAGCAGCAATCATATTATAGAAATAAACCACGACAAACACCGTCCCGACGAATACCAAAAGCGCCGCCACCATGGCGATACTGAACACGACGAATCCAAAGCTGGCTTTGTTAAATGCCTTGTTGTCTTTCAATTCTATCACTGTGGTGCCCACCTGCATCGCTGATAGAACGAGTGAGAACCAAACGAAGACGACAACGACCCATGCGACGTTTCGTTTGAAGAATACAACGTAGCGGTTGTAGTTGTAGAGGTAGCCGCGGACGAAGTGGCCTTGGGCTAGGTGCGGGGTTGTACGGTAGATTGTGTTTATGCGGCCTAGACGTAGTTCGCCGAAGTGGTAGCGTTCGTTTACTTGGTGGAGGGTGTCTGGGTCTATGGACTTGAGGAATTGGGCAACGAGAATTTTCCACTGGGGCCATTTTAGGGTTTCAGGGATGAGGGTATGCTTGATTGCGATTTGGAAGTCGAGGGGGGAGCGGAGGAGCCAGATGTAGGAGAGGAGGAAACCGGCTGCTAACTTGTGGAGTTTCTGGTCGTGGTTTAGGTAGGTTTCCCAGGCTAGGGGGCAGAGGAGGTAGGAGGGGAGGGGCTTTATGAGGAGAGTTGTGTCGTAGAAGAGGAGGTGGAGGTCTGCCTGTTCTGTCTTGACAATGACTCTATTCTCTAGGAGTTGTCTGTGGAGGCCGCGTGCGTTCATGGGTCGGCCGCATGTCCACATTTTGTTGTGGATTCGGTTCAGGCGCTCGAGGTCGAGGTCGATTGTTATGAAGCCTTGGAGATCGTCGCCGACTTGTAGAACCGTCTTGAGTTCGTTGGTATCGTGTCTTATGGTGGGGAGACTCTCCAAGACAGCTTCGGGCAGCTTGGGGGCACCATTTGTGCTTCCACTTGTAGTCGCTGCGACTGTGCCATTGCTGGATGAACTGAGTGTCTGAGAAGACGTGGTAGGATGGGGAGTGGGATCAGGCGCGAAGATATCGAGCATGAATGGGCATTTCAGCTCTTCTGTTGCTTCCTGTAGATGATTAGTAGTGCAAATGAAAGGTCGCGATACAATGCTCACGGTACCGGCCACCTGGGCACTCTTTTCATTAGCTGCCGTGGTATTCATAGCAGGCTGTTTGGCATCGTTTGTTCGACATTGCGGCTGGATCTTTATATCGGCGGCGCAAGCGATGAGGACGAGGCTGAGCGGCGCGACGGTTTGTTGGTAAAGCCAGAAAGGGGGGTAGCTATTTGACTGCCGCGAGGCTGATCCCTATCCATGTGCTCTCCATCTCCTTGCTAAATTTTCTTCCTACAAACCACTGCATACAAACACCATACTTCCATCAATTAATGAAACTTCTTCCTATTCTATTCCTCCAGTGTTTAGATGGTATCTCTATTCGAGGACCATTGTGCTGATGACTTGAGCTATTCACTCACTCGAAAGATATTCTACGACCTTCGCTCACGTTTTTGTACTCCTTCTGAGAGCCTGTTTATCACTAGCAAATACTTATGTCACTATCTAACACCAGATTATGGGCTTGCTCGCATTAATCTTTGTCGTCAAACTTGTCGCTTGCGACTTAATCCGGCAGTCCACAAATTCGTAGAGCTCTAGAACTAATTATCACCCGAAATTACGGCCTCAACTTTCCGAATGTCGACAGCTACAAGAACGATCAAAGAATTAGACAACATGCAGCGCTACAATCTCCGTGCACGACCGATGTCACCAATCAGTTTCCTCGACCTTCCACCTGAAATGCGTAACATGATTTACAAGTTTCTAATTGTGTTCCCACTCCCATTGCTCCTCGAGAAAGCGCTCCTGATCTAAGATCGATGTCATGTATTGGCAACGGAAGCAACATGAAAACCTTTGACTCGATGGTCCAGTGAAAACAGAGGAATGTAAGATACCTGATCTCCAACAATTTCGTGGCTGACAAGTTTGATTAGTCAAGCCAGCCCCATTTGGGTCGTTCTCGTATCATTTTCACACTCAGCGATGCTTATTGTGAAATATCTGGCTTCCATCCAAGACCCTGCAGCATGAAGAGAGCCAAATGCCTGGATTGATTCAATCAATCATAACATGTGATCTTATGATGACGCTTTTATATGACCTCTCGCAAACGATGGGCTTCAGCTTTCCTTCTTGATAGCATGACTTGGGTGGTATACGAGAGGCTAGTTACCCCGATTGAGATAGCACTTAATATCCTTCTATGCTTCTTTTGTGTGTTTTCCATCGATTTGGATAATTTCATTCTCTGGCGAACTGAGCGAAGAAGAGCTAGTCTGGTTATTGACAACAGATGCGCGCTCATTTTGTCTGCGGCGTTGTTAGTCGACCGGCTCGAAATATACGTGCCAAGCACTTACCTCCGAAGGTTCTGCTTCTTATGCAGATACTTGATGACAAAAGTGGTGATGATGAGAAGAACCGAGAGACAGGTAACAGTGATATAGCCTGTGGAAGGTTAGCCCAACACATCCCATCAGAAGAATAGACATATCCCGACCTTTGCCATACTCGGGCGCATCAACCTGCTGCCACACAAGAAGTGGCAGCCAAGCTTGCACTACATAAGCCATCTCATTCATAGTCGCAACAACAATAGCTCTTTCCTCGTTGTCTTCGGAGCAGAGCTCGTGAGCCCATGCGAAGCAAAGACCACTGAGACCGCTTCCACAACCGGCAAGGATGAAACAAGCCCATTTCCATCCCTTCGAGATGTCCCATATTGCAAGGCTGACATAGACAATGATATTCATGACCGCGCCAAACACGATCGGGGGCCATCGTGCACCTTTGAAAACGGAGTCGAAGGTCCACGCATAGATCAGTGTGGTGACGACCTGCACTCCGGAAGTTGCTGTTGGAATCGTGTTGATCTGGTCGACTGAATACTTTGGGTTGGTTGAAGCCTTTAGATATTGTTGGAAAACGGGCTGAGAACCTGCACCTGCGTTGTTGAAGCAGATATACAAAAGTGTGAGGAGATAGATTCTCCAGGAAGTAAAGATCTTCTTGACCTTGGCTTTTGTATAGGGTTCTCTGTTCTTACGACCTTCCAGTTCCATGCGCCTCTTTCCAAAAGCGACTTCTTCCTTGGTAAGATAGAAAGGTTGGGAGATCTCGGGTACATCGGGCAATACGAAGTATCCAGCAATGGCAACTGGGAGACTGATGATACCATCGACGATGAACAGCCATTGCCAACCTTTGAACCCTCCTTTTCCACCTAGACGATACACGCCAGCCATGAGGTAGCCCGAAAACATGGAACCTAGAGCACTACTCGTATGGAAAATACATGAGCGTTTGGCCAATTCGTCCTTTCGGTACCATGAACCAATAATGTACTGCATGCCGGGGTAGAATGTACTTTCGGCAAGGCCAATGAAAAATCGCAGGATGTAGATCTGCGTGGCTGAGCTTGACCGGCTCAATGCAAAGGTCAAGACTGCCCAAATTACCTCAGCGGTAGGGATGATATATCGAGGCCTGAATTTGGTAAGGAGGATGTTGCTCGGAATCTCTCCAATGACATAGCCAACTGTGGAGAATATCAGCGTAGTGCAATTGGTCGAGACTCAAGTGTCCTTACCAGTCCAGCATGTTTGCATGTAGTTGAGCTGGTTCTTGTAAAGCCCAAGATCTTCTTTCCTGATGGCGAAGTCAGCCAATTCTAGTCTCGAGTTAAGCTTAGCTCAACCTACATTCCGGAGACAAAGGCATTGTTGATATTGATCTGATCCAGATATTTGATGAAGTAACCAAGCGAAGCGAATGTAAGAATAGCCGCGTCCAGTTTGAAGAGAAACTTGCGTTCCTCGGGACTTTTGTCAAATGTGTCCCAAATGTAGGAGACCTAGATTCATATATGTCAGTATTTCTGGCCAAGGATAGAGTAAGTTCTGTGAAACAGAACAGGATAGGCTGGATCAAGGATGGCACCACGTGAAAAGTTGATGATATTTTCAGATTATACGTCCGAGTGCATCCCGGGTTGAAACGTAAGAGCCCCAAAAATCGGCTGATTGCTCATCGAAGTTATGCCATACTGGTTCGAGGGATATAAAGAACGAACGTCTCGTACTCATCGTTTCTTCACGTCTTTGTGGATCACACCTTCAGCCTTTTGTGAAGACGCCTCGTTCCCCGGACTGATTCCTTCTGACATTGGAAGAGGATGATAAGCAGAAGGGGCGCCAGACTGATCCAAGAACGAGAGGATCGTGGGAAGCATGTAAGAGAAAAGATCAAGGACGGGAATGGCGAGAGTACTGTGAGGAAGCATAATTTATATCTAGTTCGTCCTGAGCAGTAGGAGCTCCGGAATCCAGTGAGATAGCAGTCCATTCTGACCACAACACCACATACCCACATCCGCTTTCAAACAAAGGATAAACGGCATCAAGCTTCAAGACGGGATGCTTTAGTGCCAGGGACACGGCATGACTGCAGCAGAGGTATCTTCAAAGGCTCGGAGATGGGCTTCCTAAACCGTTTCTTGACGCTGTGCTCTCTGTCATTGCACCGTTCAAAGCTCATCATATGCCCTTGCTCTTGCGTGACGACGATCTTCTTGGTAAGTAGCCACATAGTCACGTATAGGCGCGTAGGATGAGTCTGCGTCTGGTCTACGAATAGTAAATGCCGTGAGTATCACCTTCACGATGAATATGAGGACAACTTTGGGAGCGATTTCAGTCGAATGATGTTGTTGATGAAGCGGATGGCCTCAGGACGAGATTGGCCGATATCGGGTTTGTTCAGTTCGACGGATCACGTGGACGCCTCCCTGTCATTAGTCATCAACCATTGCCATCACGTGTCACGTATCGTGCATCAGACGCGTCTGGTGAATCTGACTGCATCACTGCACACCAATTATATAAAGCTACATCGACCTTCAGCAGGAAGGAAGCGGTATCGGTTCTGCGACAATCCCGGTCCCCTCGAGTATCTTCTTCAACCTTTCATTGAACTCTGCTTTTGCCTGATGCCATTGTTCAGTGTGGCCCTCAATCCTCTTGGCTCCACGAGCTTCACCCTGCGCGTTGACCCAGCCAAGGAGCTCGTTCACATAGTCCACTTCCACGCCTTTAAGCGAGTGGAAAGGCTTTCCAAAACCCTTGTGAATCACCCGTTGTCTATATTCCTCCCTCATTGTCTGTTCATCTGGCCAATCTGCCCTTCCGCTCAGAACCTGGGCGACTACGATGGCCTGGAACTCGAAGAGGGTGAAGGTTGCTGTGAAGTATGGAACACCCACGAAGAGGAGTGTTGGGTCAGATATGTACGCAATATCTTTGTGGAGATTGTGCAACTGCTCGCCATTGGTGACCAGGACAGTCTCACTTGCTTCCGACGGTAATGTGTCGTCCTCGTGAAGCCTTCGCAGAAATGGCAAAGCCATATGATAACCCGAACAGAGAATGACATAGTCAATGTTGCAAAGCTTCTCTCCAGATTTGAGAGTGATCGTTGAGCCTGTCGGCTCAGAACTGGGGGACTGGCTTCCTGGTGTTTGCTCATGGTCGTTCAGATCAAAAGACTGAACTTCGCTGACCCGAATGGCATTTTCTGGAAGCATGCTCGCTGGGTGGTCAAACTTTCCATTCCGATGACTTTGGTATATGTTCTTGGCCAGTGGACCAAGTTCGCGGGCGATATCAGTCGAAGATGTACCAGCCCCAACCAATAGCACATTCTGAGTATCCGTCAGCAGATGCTTTGCATTTGGCCCGCTGAACTCACTTTTCCACGAAACTCATCTGGCCTTCGGTAAGACTTGCTATGCCACACATGAGACGGCCAATGTTGTTTCCATTCTTTGAGACCCGGGATATCTGGGATTCGAGGTGAGTGGTAATGTCCAGAAGCGATTACAACATTGTCAAATTTCTATCCGCATCAGCATTCAGCCTCGACCTGACATCGCCCTCGACTTACCAAGGAGCGCTCTTGCTCTTCGACCTTGCTGTTCAAAGAATCCCTCCGCAATGTCGTGAAGCGCAAGTCCCACTGCTTGTCCGTTGGGCCCTTTACCAGGTCGACCACTCGAGCTCCATATATGGTCAACGCGTCTACGCCATTGACCCTCGACGTCTCTTGGATGTAGTCTTTCAGAACATGATGGCTCACATAATCAGGTGTGCCAGAAGGCCAGTCATTCAACGTCGTTTTCATCAGCCTCGTAGCCACATTATTTTTCAAGCCAGCGTAACATGGCCTATCCTTTTAATCAGCTATATGCTTCAGCATTGTCCCTTGTACGGACTACTCACCCAGGAGGTGCGTGTTGAAGATCTCGGAGCGCGAGTTTATCAAAACTTGCTTCCTTACTGCCAACGTAGATGCTGTCGGCTACCGACGCTTTTATCGCGGGATATGTTGGTTCAATAGGGATTCGCTCGTCGTAGATCCTAATACTCAGTGAGTTTGAGCATTTGTTAATCTTGCTGATCATACACTGACCACGAACCGCCAGATTCACGATTCCTCTCGAAAACAGTAACATCGATACCAGCATTTTTCAAATGAGCTGCTGTTGCGACTCCGCTAATGCCTGCCCCAATCACAGCCACTCTTTTGGTCTTGGATACGTCCATGATCTCCTGCTTGCCTTGCTCTTCAGATCGCTCGTGAGTACGTATATCTATTTTCTGGAGAACATAAAAGCCGCCGATCACCTAATAGTCAGACAAAGAGACGAACGACGGCAGGATGTGCGATCACAAATGCAGTCATTTCCCTTGCCCTCTGGCAAAATCGTCGCCATGTACTACAGGTGGACCAATCACGTGGAATCTAGCAGGGATTTATGTCGCCATACCTGCAGATTATTGTTCCTCTCGTGAGCTCAACGATCGACACCCACTATGGCAACATGTTTGGAAGATAAGAACCATAATAATTCGGGTCATCAAATATGGGGTTTGAAACCATAAGACGGATCATGCGGAACTCTAGCCTTGTCTGCGATTGAGCTTCAATTGTCGAGTGGCCTTCCATGCTTTGAAATGCTCCTTTCGCAAGAACCACGCGAGATGATGTGATCGACCCCGCTCCAAGGCTGACTGATCAGCCTGGCTATCCATTGATATAAGAGAAGCCTACCGGAAAAGGCAAGCAAAACAAACTAAAACAGACTTCAAAATGGCTCCAATTGCAATCGAACCAATCCAACCAACCATCGTTGACGTCGTTCAGCCTAAGAAGGACACTCTTAGCCTTCCAGAGACCACCCGTACTCGTCTTGAAAAGGGCGGCGTCGACCTCTCGCAAGGCTACCCATATCGACCAGCAAGGCCTCTCTACCTCGACGACGTCTACGCGATCAGAAATGAAGACCGTGAGTATGTCGACGCGGGGTCACGTGCAGACCCAGAGAAAAAGGCCTTACTCTCCGCTGCCAAAGAGGTCATTCACTTGACGTCTCACATTGGTACCGAGATCGTAGGGTTGCAGTTGAAAGACCTGACAGACCAGCAGAAGGATGAACTCGGATTGTTGATTGCCGAGAGGAGTGTCGTGTTTTTCAGAGATCAGGATATTTCTCCTCAACAACAATTGGACCTTGGGAGATATTATGGAGAAGTTGAAGTGCATCCTCAAGTTCCCCAAGTTCCTGGCCACTTGGGTGTGAGCGTCATCTGGCCAGCTCTACAAGCTACTGAGCGCAAGGCGGATTTCCGAAACCCAGGTGGCGCCTCCAGATGGCACACAGGTAATGACAGTATTCCTTGCTTGCAGTTCTTTGACTGACATGTAAAGATCTGGTCCACGAAAAGCAACCAGCGGGTGTTACGCATCTCCACAACGACACAGTGCCTTCGGTCGGTGGCGATACAGCATGGGCCAGTGGCTATTCTGGTATGTTGTGTGCTGAAATTGGCTGCATCAACTATACTAACAATAGTTCCAGCCTACGACAAGCTGTCGCCTGAGTTCAGGAAAATCATCGATGGCCGTACAGCCATCTATCGAAGTGCCCACCCTTACCTAGACCGCAACAACCCTACCGCAGGTCCAAAGTACATCGAGCGGGAGCACCCCCTCGTAAGAGTACACCCAGCAACCGGATGGAAAGCTCTTTGGGTGAACCGCGCCATGACAGATCGCATTGTCGGTCTCGACAAGGCTGAAAGCGACGTTATCCTCAATTACTTGTATGACGTCTACGAGAAGAATATTGACATTCAAGTGAGATTCAAGTGGACTCCTCGAACAAGTGCGCTTTGGGATAACAGGTAAAGTGTATACTCTCTCTTACTGGTGGGGTTTAACTAACCAATGTTCAGAATCACAATTCACAATGCCAGTTGGGATTATGGTGGAGCTGAGCCCAGACATGGTACACGAGTTACTTCTTTGGCCGAGAAGCCATATTTCAAGCCCGATGCTCCATCGAGGCGACATGCTCTTGGACTTGCTGGTGACAACGAGTAGGACCATAACATAATTGATGTGCTATTGATGATCATCACTTCCCATGGAGACGTTAAAATGTATCCTCAAGTGCCTCAAGAGCGCAAGATAACCGAACCCCAGGTCGTGCCTCCAGATGAGAATAGGGCGTACCCAACGATTTCCGTCCCCGACTTCCATATCCCTACTCACTAGCCCTTGCAATAGTTGCTTGATGTCACACCCATAAATTGAATAGGCTGGAGATTTTTGCATGTATGGGCGAAGATGGTCACTTTCCACCCGGCACAGTTCTCTCCAGTCTTGGTTACTGAGAGAATGCATGGGTTATCACCTCCCGGTGGGTCACCGTATGGCCTCCATACTTGAACGCCGGGGCTGTCAAAGTACTGGCTATAGTCTTGGTAATATGTTTTGCCTTTTCTGTAACGTAGTGATTAGCTTTTTTCCAATTGATCGACTATGGGTAGGGTACATTCGGACGCAGCAGCGGTATGCGGAGCTGTACTGCGCGAACAGGATCGCTGGGAGGAGGGTTTGGAGTTGCATGGTACGATTGATCGATTGATCGATTGTTTTGGAATGTAGTAATGACCGAGGTGGGTCGGAGTATCGTTGAAAGACTGTGAATTATGGAACCGGTATTGAGCGAACACCAGCTCTGCCATTGTCGCACGTCTTTGTTAAATACCCATTTTCCATGCTCAATGACTTGCCAATTGGTGATCACATGCGTGAATGCGAGAGGAAAGCGAGCGATCTGCTTTCAATTTATTGTCGTAACGACTGACATATAGTATGTGCGCGGATAATCCTCCGCAAAGAGATGGATGCTATTTTTGACCGCTTGTAATTCCGAGCTCTCCTCTTGCTTTGCGGAAGTCGTTTGGGAAGCAGTGATACTTCTTCAACAGAGAAGTTGTTCTTCAGAACCGATGCGCCATCGAGGCGACATGCTCTTGGAGTTGCTGGGTCTGATGACTCATGATGGGTATTCGATGATGTGTTTTTCGACGTTCGTTGCCTCGTTCCTTGTGCGTCGTTCCTTATGCGGCGTTCCTTATGCGTCGTTCCTTATGCAGCAATCCTGATGCGTTCCGCCCCCCCTCCGCATAATAACCGTGTCCAGCGCTTTCGCGGGCGAACTCGCTCTCTCGCGTATTCAAGGCTGACACTCTACCTCGGAGGTAATAAGTGTTCGCGAGCGCGGCATCGCTTGGTTAACTCGTTGTCCTCGCAGGTCCATTTACATTAACATCGGTGGTCGGCACTAGTTCTAGTTGTAGTCCTTGGAGCCTTCAAAGAGACGAGAAATGCTGAGGGAAAAAAGAAGAATATTCTCGAAATATGCAGAAGAGTGTGTTGAGATGACAGCCTTCAAGTATCTGCTTTGCTCTCGAATGTCGTCGACGGCTTTTGAAGAACAGTGGAAAATCCGGCTAATATGTTCTCGCGGGATCCAGTTGAAGTTATAAGAAGCCAAGGAGGCGGTCGGACGATCAAACGGTAGTGCGCTTCTGTTACTAAGTATAGCATAAGATGAATTTCCGCCAAGTTCCGAACCTCAATGGAAAAATTCATGGGTAGAAAACAAGGAGCAGTTGTCTAGGACAGGCCAACGCTGTCGCCCTGGACTCACATACAGCCAATTCTCGATTGGGAAAAAAAGTCCATGAAGATTCACAATTTCTCAAATCTAGCAACACGTATCTCATCAATTACGAAACAAAAAAATCCATATCCAGTCCGCGAACTGGAGAATCGTTGAACCAGAATACTACAATAGAGATATATTGCCATCGGCACACAGTCCATCACGATCGGTACCTAGTTAGGATGGCTTAGGACCGGTCCCGCCAATTCCGAGCGAAGATGCGGACTGGGTAAGGGCGGCTATCAATTATTAATAGGTGAGTGTACACAGTAGAACCGCACAGTTCGCACATTTAACCACAAACGGTAGAAAATGGGTTAGAATTCATCTACCAAGCTGTGCGAATCTACACGGTACTGCTTTGATAAAATCTCTTAGGATTCTCGGCGGATATGGTTTGCCTAAATATCTCCCGGACAAGACCACCTACATAGTACAGGCCATCCAACAGTCCGCGGCGAGGACGAGTAAGGCCAGGGCGACTCGGCGGTATATTAACAATCCGCCGTCGGATTGTAGCGTGAATTCTGGCATCCGGTGTATAGCCCTATAGTATAGGCGGGAGAAAATAATTTCTATATAATTATCCTAATTAGGAAGTAGATACCCCGTTTATAATCTTACTACTAGATACTTAACTCGGACTTTCTCCCGGAGCCTTATATATACCCTACTTCCGCCCTCTCGCCTGTCGGGAGGTCGAGTAAGTCGAGGGCGGTAAAGCCTACCGGCGAGTAAGCCTAAGTCTGCAGACCTCTTGGCATCCGCCTATACGAAGGCACAGTAAACGATTGAAAGTGATTATGCTCCACTATTCTAAGCCTCAGATTACTAGGGATCTGGTCCCTCCAGTAACAGGCGGGGTGGCTCGACTACGGGGATTAGGCGTCGTAATAAATATGATAATAATCACGCTCTCGGAAGGGCTTGTAAGATAACTCGCAGATCTAGGGTCTAATCCCTGATGTATAGCGGGAGCCTCCAGGGTAAAAATCCTGTAATTAACCCAAACTAGTCTAATTTCTAGACCCGCCTCAAGTGATAGGGGGCCTTAGCTACCACAGTAAGTGGATATGATCACTTTCAATCGTTCACACCTCCGTACAGGTCGGGTAAATTTAGGCGGATTGTTGGATGGCCTGATCACCTATATATAGTATGCTATCCTTGGCTCGTCGGCAACTTTGTATTGTGGAGTACTATCCAGTATAGTATATATAGTATCCGTAGGTTACCGCAGCCTCGGCTTACTCATCCATTATTGCGCCTGCGAGAAAGGCTTTATTATATCCTAGCCCGCCTGGACAATACTCCTACTCTTACCTAAATAAAAACTTGACTTCAATATTCCTCGCTCGTACGGACTCTACATAGACCGGACGGTATTTTACGCATCCATGGATATGATCTACGCGTACGTCAGGGCAAGAGAAAGTTGGTGCCAAGATGGTACAATTTTTCTCGGAGGCGCAACAACGCTCCGGTCCCTCGCGATCGATGCACAGTCCGCAATTCCCCACTGGTCCATTTCGAAACTGCGAGGATTGTTAGTTCTATGTTTAGACGCGGAAGCTTGGTCCCTGAGATCCGCTCCTCCGACACAGTATGGAGGTGGCTTTGTGGTTCCTGGTGCATGGGTTTCATGTTGCTTTTAGTACACAGTACATCGTATGATGCGTATGTATTTTCGGCGGCGAATCAGGCGTTGGACGTATATATCCCATCGAGACTGCCGCTGGAACGTTCCCAATTCCATATTCACAATACCTTCCAACACGAGCTTCCACCTTCGCGAAAACGACATCCTAATTTCTATTCCCACCACCATTCGCAGGAATCAAAACACCGTCGTTATCATGAGACTTACAGTCCTCACCACCCTCCTGCTCACTGGTGGCGCTACCGCGAAGTTCTAGGTAAGTGTCACATCCCTACTCTACATCTTCAGCGTGCCATAAGTTGGCTATCAAAACCGAATGCCCCGACCCTAACAAATGCGATTAGACACAATGTTTACAACCAAACCCGAACAAAGACAAGACAGACACAACGGGCAGATGCCACTGGATCGACCTTGAGGGAAATGTATCGATGGGTAATTACCAAGCATGCGATAAGGTAAATGGATAATTTTGACCCCCTCTTCCCTCTACTCACTCTCACTCCTTCTCCTTTTGGATGGTTGCTGATGTTCGATGTGATGTAGGATCGCCCATGCAAAACCTATAGAAACGGATGTACCCAGAATGCCATTCGCGATCCCAATGGTGCCAATCCCAGGGCCGCCTGCTCTTAACTGATGGATGGCCAGATGGCTAGCGCCATCGCTTTGAGACGAGGAGTACACTGAGAGTACTTTGGCTTTGGAAGTACATGAGCTCGGCATAGTGACTCCTCTTGTCCACGGACTTTCGAATAGTGTGTGGCAAGAAGTGACGGATGATGTTGAATATGGTCAGTACAAGCTGTAATCCAATACAAGAGGAATCCGATGAATATTAGTCCCTCCTCGAAAGAATCGTCTTCAACACCAGTGACAACTTTTCCTCGCAATTTCCAATCATCTTGACCGATCTCCAAGCGACAAAGTTATCAGGGCGCACAAGCAGACATCCATCCCCTTGAATCTCACGCTTTTTGATCCAATCGCGATACTTATCATGGTAGTCTAATCCCCAGCCTATGCCATAAGCCTTGATGGGAACACCAAGCTGCTTGGAGATACTGACTGCCGCATCTTTCCACGCCGTCCCACCATGGCCCGTCAAAATTGTGAAGGCTCCGAAGCCTGCAAGATCGATGGTGGAAATTTTCTGACTCGGAACCTTTCCAGTGAGCCAGGCATGTGGTAGTCTGCTTCCTGGGTATGTAGTGACCTCTGAATTGATGACGGGGTCACCCGCAAAGTCTGGTCTTGGCCCCTCATCCTCCAAATAAATGCCGTTGGAAATATACTGTTGGTTCATTTGCATCCCCAAACTCTCCGCCTCGGTCCTAATGCCCTCAAGAGCCGTGTGTAGAAGTGCTCGACGTTCCTCACCATCTTGAGTTGGGCTGGCAAGCTCGTCTCGCTCTGCTTTGCCTTCTTCGTAGGTTGGGGCGAAGGTGCCAAGAGCTTTCCAAGTCGCAATGTGTGAGGCGAACCCTCTTGTTGAAGCCTTGACTAGTTTGGTGCCGACCGGTTGTCTTTCTGGTGTGAACGAGTCGAGCAGCTCCGGTCCAGCGAGGCCTTTGGCAACGAAGGCAATTTTCCAGGCTAGATTATATGCATCTTGCATGGAAGTATTGCTTCCTAGCCTGTAATCTCATCAGTTCCTACCGTCATTCCTAGGTCAAAAACGCTTACCCAAAAGCAGGAGTATGTCTGTGTGCAGCATCGCCCAACTATGAAAGATTAGTCTTGTCAATGCCTATGGCTAATTTTATGCCTACGAGGAATATGTCCCGGCCGTCCTGGAAGCTCTTCGCCACACTTTCACGAAGAACCCACGGATCGATCTTTGTGATCCTGATAGGGACATCATCGTCGCCAATAGTCTCTCGTACCAGCTGAATCAGTTCAGGATCATCCCGCGTCATAGTCTTGTATGACCTTGTAGAGCCATCTGGAGCCTCGACGAAGATTAAAAGCCAAGTCGACCAAGGTTTGATCATGCGCATGCATGATATACCTCCAAATTTTCTCTGACTCGGAGCACCTACACACCAAGTCAATTGTGCTTCGCGACCTAGCATGAGATGGTTGCAATCGGCTTCGACCATAATGTTGACAGCATTTGCAGAAGGAGCTGGGACTGTGTCAAATTCAACACCCATCGAGCGAGCAACTTCTGAACGGCCTCCATCGGCGCCGATAAGGAAGCGGGAGCGGATTTGATATTCACGGCCTGTCAAATTATCCTTGACCGTGCTGACGATTGTTTTCGATCCCGTCTCCCTCTTGAACGATACAAAGGTGGTATTGAAATGTAAGGACACACGCCCACTGTCGGTAGCTTTGCGTACGAGGAGTGGCTCCAGTCTTGACTGTGGTAGATCAACATAATCGCACGGAGTGGCTGCAACGGTTTCGCCCTATGTTAGGATATCAGATCAGCGATATGTACTATACCGAGAAGTGCGCTGCGAGCGTATTCGAGGAGCAAAAGACGCACTGGTCCAGACTCACCATATGTATATTCTCAGGTGAGGTGCCCCAGTAGCGGACTCTTCCATACTCTTGGCCTGTAATACTGTCACACCAACGCATTGATTTGAACAATGGCCCTACAGATGCCACTTGCATAGCCTCGTCCTCGAGACCAAGTTCTCGCAGACATTCTGAGGGTTCATTGTCAGCCTGGAATTTTCATTTCAACGAAATGTGTCTCACGCATTCCAAACGGGTTGAGGATATGCGCGCGGGGTGTATCTGCGGTGCCCGGAGCTTTAGCGACAGCAATGATTTTGAGATCTATTACCATGGTGTTAGGAACCTGATCATTGAGATTGTGGATCATGGGGATAGCTACCATATTGGCCAGCAAAAGCAGCAAAAGCCCCTCCAGCAGGTCCAATTCCGATGACCAAAACGTCAGCTTCCGGCATCTTATCTTCTAAAGAGCTCATGATTGAACCGGGGCAAAGAGCTAGAAAGACCGTAGAGGGAAAGAGGTTTCAAAATGTGTATACGAGAAGGTCCACGTAGACTTCTTATCAATGTTTCTCTCACAGAAACTCGCCCGTCAGCTTACTGGTCGCCTGATTGGTATTTTCCCAGCCGCATGTTACCTATCGGGATCTCAAGGTCCAATGGCTGAATTGTCAACGTCGTGATCAAGCCTAAATCGGGATTTTCCGTGAATGTATCATCCGCATTGTGGATTTGAAAGGAGACAAAAGAGATATGTCGGCAGAACATGAGCGCCTTTGCCTTATCGACCATACGAGGCAATGGAGGCCATGCAAGGGACCTTTCACAAACCACCTGTGTGCATACGGCGGCGGTGTTGACGGATCAGCAGCGGACCGGGACTTCATCGCTTCTTCATGGGCAGTATCTTGATCTACGCAAGAGGAGGTAAGATCAGTAATGGCAATTGATGAAAGCTGAGTCGACGAAATGAAGCCGTGATGGGAACTTGGTGGCACGGGCAAAATGGGTTCATGAATTGCCGTCTTTTGAGACTTGTAGATGCAGCCTTCTTAAGGACTATTGTCGGGAGTAACTTATTACCAACATCGATCATTTTATACTCCTTACAAAGGTTTAAAGGAGAATTGCCAGGAGTTTATCAACATGGATGCTCGTATGGATTTTAGCATTCTTTAAGGTATCAAGTCCAAATTTCTTTTGGCGGCACCGAAATCACGAACTAACCGCGCGGGATTCGTGCGGGCAGACAACAAACTTCCATGCCAGACAACTCCATCATATCATTCTTCTGCCATCTTTTGGGCTTCAGCTTGGATCTTGTCGGTCTTTGCTCAGGCGCAGGAAAGACAATCAAGAATTGACAACAAACACCTCCGAGCCACGCATTCCTCACTCGTCTCTCACAGCGCTCTTAATCCATAGAAGTATGAACATCGTACCAGAAGTGCGAGTATCAGAAAGAGGGAGAATAAAGCGGCATGAGCATAGCTGTACTTAATCGATATCTAAGATAACATTACTTGCAGGACCGCCGACTATGCGCGAATCGAAAACCTATACAGAGGCTACACATCAAAGTGTTCGGCTCTACTTCTCGATCAATAGTAAGACTACTATGTAGCAGGAAGAGTGAATAGAGGGGGGAAATATAGAAGTCTCGCGCAGTCCCACCGGTGAATACGGAGTCCCGCTGCAGTAATCATAATCACGCCACTGTAGGACTTGGCGAGATCTCAACATATTTTCTCCCTCTATTCACTCTTTCTGCTACATAGTCTTACATGATATATAAGTCTGCATACATCGATGACGATATCGTCACCGGGCTGCGAATGATCACCCAGTTGACGCTGGGGATCTTCTACTACTTGGGGGAAAAGACTATCCCGACACGAAGGACACCTTCATACATCTCAAAGGCGCGCTGAGGCAGCATCAATCATTTCAGATGGCTGATGGATGCATTCTGGTATATTGGGGAACTAACAACTCTGTGATGGGAGACTATGCAAGAAAACTGTATCCAGAAGCACGAGTCAAACATGCGGAATCTGGCTAGAAAATTTCTATCAGGAGGCAACCTCGTTAGCACAGTATGATATTAATTTACACGAAGCTCCTGTGGTACACGGTATAGCGGATGATTTGCGAGCCAGGGAACAACCTCACTGATTCACACGGTACCTGGTTAACGATGTGAACAACATTCGAAAAGGTCTTGCCAGCGCAAATATCAGAACACCTAGAATATCACCATTTTTGTATCAGTGTCCCTCATCGATTCAGGTTCTAGTTATGGTTGGCTATGTCAGATTTGCCGTTCCTGATGTCGGGAATGACTATGAAGCCTATCGGTGGCCTTCCCTCGGGAAACAATCTCGCCTATAATATTACAAGATTACGTTCTAAGCGTTACTAACGAACCTGTATCTTACTACAAGCAAGAGTTTAATACAAGCTACGTCGGGGGGCTACCTTATCAGGGGCCCCCTCTTAGGAGGCCCCCTCTCAGGACTATGTCGGGGGAGGCTACGTATTATCATGATTTAGATTATTAAGCTACCACTTGAATACGTCTAAGACGAATTAAGATGATAAGCGAGAGGGCATGCCGAGGGGAGGCCACCGGTGGCGTCCATAGTCATTCCCTAATGTCTTGCGATCCTGGCGTCAGCAGTGAGTTGTGGCCAATCACAAGCCTCATCACTTTATTCTGCAATATGGAGAGGAATCGGCACCGGCGCACGTACGACGCCTAGGACGTCGTTCAATCTTCTTACTGGAGTCATATTCACTACTGCCGGGTAATTCTCTTGAACATCATCTCACCTTCATTTTTCTCTCTCTTAACTTTTGGTCCTGATGTAGTGCTATTCATCACTCGTTGACCAAACCATGACATTCTTTACTTGTTTTTGACTTTGACTGTTCACGTTCCTTTAGATCTCGCCACCATGAAGATCTCCTCGCTCGTTTTCGCGTCGGCGCTGTTGCTCGGGAAGACCATTGCTCAGAATGGCGATACTAACAAAGCAGTACAAATGGAGCCACCAGCTCTACTTCCAGCATTCCAAGCGCTAAGCATAGCGACATCTTCTTCCCCGGACCTCGAGAGCGTGTGGGTAAAGGTCCGAGCTGGGATCAATACCGAATGCAAAACCTGTCCGAACTCGCTATGCTCAAATAAGAATTTCTACGGGAGCCTTATGATGTTTAGAGCGACGTGTTGGACAAGCGGGCAAAAGATCAATGCTACAGAGTAAGGGTCGTGCTGACGAATTTTGACAGTCGCTGATGGACTGATAGTATGTGGCTCCATTCGGAAGAAGAATGCTTTATAACCGTGCAGGATACACTCAAATACTGGCGGAATTGTAAGCTTCAGAGGCCCGGATTGTGAGACTTGCTGACGCGGGAACCAGACACGGAGGATTTGCAGCCTTGCAAGAATGTTCCGAAACCAGCTGCGGCGCCCCGAAGGATGTCTGCAAAGGCTGAGACTGATTGCAAAAGATGTCCGAACGATAAGTGCGAAACTGTGCAATCGTATACGCGGCGGAGCGAAGTATCCATCACTTGTCGAGCGCAGGGCCTTCCAGACTGTCTAGAAACTTGTGTTTCCTCAGACATCCCACCAGCAAATGCGACTACTGTCTTTCCTTGGTTGAAAACAACGGCCAATTGCTATGTCAAAGCATCTTCTCTTGCGCAGACAAGGTTTAAAAGTTCGTTTCTCCTCACATGGTATGATTAGTCTAACCTTTATCAGGGCAGAACCGTCCGTACGAAGATTGTGGACCAGTGCCGTACCTTGATTCCTCGTATAGAGCACCGCCCCCAGCACCACCAGTAACCGTCACAGTCACAGTCACTTCCACCGCGTCTCTGTATTATCCCGTTACGACGACTGTTGTCATTCATAAGAACCCTTGCGAGGGCCCTGACTGCCCCCCTCTTATCTGGGCTTTCACGCCTCCTGCTGCTACAACAATTGCTCCTTCGGTACCATCTAATGCAACCCAGTCCCCAACCGCTCTTCCAGAAAACACCCCTCCTGCTGCTACAACAACAGCTCCTTCGATACCATCTAATACAACCCAGTCCCCAACCACTCTTGCAGGAAACATCCCTCCCGACGCTCCAATCACGGAACCCACGTTGTCTCCCAATCTTACTTTGGCACCCATCACATTGGCTAGACCTCAGATAACTGATTCGCCACCTTCTTTCACCCTCACAGCCTCTTATCCAAGCGTCTCTGCACCCACAATAACTAGTGCGACTTCTCCAAATGGTACAGCAGTGCCAGCAAGTACTCCACTCATTACCCTTTCGCCAACGACAGATCCTGAAGCCACTCTTACAGCAACAAGCAACCCAGGGATCACTCTCACGCCAACGACTAATTCCACGAACCTTCCAAAATGCAGTTGCGAGCCTTTGGGATGCGAACGAAGTGGAGGTTCTAACGATGTGAGTTTCCGCGAATCTAGCTGGCTGTCCGCTGCACCATCTTTCAAAGCTCTGTTCGAGGTTGGAAATCATTTTTCAAAATTGCTCCAAACAATTTAAGACCAACATCGGTGATGCTATGGCAGTTTCAGTGGGAAAAAAACTCTTGGAACTCGATCGATGTCAACTTTGAATGGCGTTTTGTATCTTGTCCACAGGACATCTGTAGATTCAGTAAGCGTTTGAGACGACGAATGCTAACACATTCATCAGCAAGCAGTATGCGCCGCCCTCGCAGCCGAGAAATGTGCAAAGACATGCCCGTCCGCTGCCAAAGCCACACAAGCAGCTATGGAACCGTTCCAACCTCTGATGTGGGAGGGGGGGAGACCGCCTCCTAATCAAGCTCAAGCTCCCTCTCAAGAACAGACACCGCCTCTCTTTGATCAATTAGCCGCTCCAGATCACGCTCCTTTGATCCGAGAGAAGTGATGCCGAGTGCAAATGTGCGTCTATGAAGTGTCCTGAGAAAGGTGATGAGGTATGTCCCAATTCCTGCCCGATTGCAAAAGGCTTGGGTTTGGGATGTATACTAACGTGTGGGTCTGCTGTAGGCTATGCATGTCGACTCGTCTATATGGCGTCTTGTTCTCTAGAATGTGGACACGGGACGCCGGCGAGTAAGGTTGAATATGGTGGCTCTACTGTGTTGGTCATTACGCAGTTGATCGCGCCTACTGCTGTTGCACCCAGTGCTGTTGCTGTGGTATAATGATACAATTTCCTCTTCTACGCATTAATGAAACTTTCTTTCTCTCTGATTGGCGGGAAAAAAAGAATGGTTAGAAATCGAAAAGAGGCCTCTTCTCAATTGTAAGCCAATACTTGCATCTGAATTCCTATGAAGCTCCTCCCTACCCTGATCAAATTGGCCTGCTTCGTTCACACCACGGACTGAGCTGGTGTGAACGAAGCAGGCCAATTCGATCAGAGTAGGGAGGAGCGCGTAGTATATCAATACAAGTCATGTTCTTTAAACATGAGCGCCGTGCTACTCCTACCGCAGCGTCATCGATCTACGGTTCATTCTCCATTACAATTCTCTCCCTTACGTGTGTGCGTGATTTGTTTTGCAGCGTGCTGTGGCGTCTCTCATGCCCTCGTCTTCGTTGTTCAGACTTGCGCATTTCTTCTTTGATCGCTGTCGCTGTGTGTAGGGTCTTTGGTGGATGATGAGGTTGAGCGATGCGAGGACGTTCTAGTTGTGATTATACCGTTTCTTCGGCATCTCTTTGCGTGTATTCTCGCGCTTTCGAGAAGGTATGGAGAGATGGATCCTAGGATCATCGTCGCATGGTGTGCGGTCTGTGTAGGGTAGTTGTTGGGAGCATAGCGAGCGCGATATACCTGGGACTTGGTACAAAGGGAAGAAGATGTTGGCTCGTAGGGAGTTCCAATTGATGAAGTCCCGTCTCACCTGTGAGTTGACTTTTCCCACGCTAGCGGCTGTACCCGTCATCCGCAGATCTATTTTCGGAACCTGATCTCATCCCGTCCCTCCAACATCTTCGGACTCCGAAGGTAAGATTTACAATCACGGCCTCCCAAATATGCAATCTCACACACTTCCCTCAATAGCTAATATCCCTTCTCCTTTTCCCAACCAAACATGAACCCATAGACTACACAATCGATACACACACACAAGATGACCTCCACAACCCCTGACCCAACCCTCCACCTCCCCCGAATCCTCTGTCTCCACGGCGGCGGCGTAACAGGCGATGCATTCAAACTCCAATCCCGCGCCCTAATAGCCCGTCTAAAAACAACATTCCGTCTCGTCTTCGCCGACGGTCCCTTTCTCTGCGACCCAGGTCCGGGACTCCTCCCCGTCTACGCCGATTTTGCCCCCTTCCGCCGCTGGCTCCGCTGGTTACCCGAGCACAAAGAGATTGATGCCGAATCCGCAATCGACGAGGTATACTACCAGATCAAACTTGCCATGGATACGGATGATAGCGAGGGGGCGACGGGAGAGTGGGTTGGGTTGATGGGGTTTAGTCAGGGTGCCAAAGTGAGTGCAGGTTTGCTGTACGAACAGCAAATAAAAGAGGCGATTAAGACAGGGAGTTCAGGGACGAAGTGGAGATTTGGGATTTTGCTTGCTGGGAGGGCGCCTCTTGTTTCTTTGAGTGATGACACGGCTGGGAATAGGGCTTTGGTTCATGCGGCTGAGATATCCGAGGGGTGTGAGAGTGTGGATCCGGAGCTTTGGGATGGGTGGAAGAAGCTGGAGGTGCCGACTTTGCATGTTCATGGGATCGAGGATCCGGGGCTGCACTTGCATAGGAGGCTGTTGAACCAGTATTGTGAACCGAGTAGTACGACTGTTGTGGAGTGGCCTGGAAATCACAGGGTGCCGATCAAGAAGACGGATTGCGATCCCATTGTGGCAGCAATCATGAATATCGCAAGGAAGACTGGGGTGATACCCTGAGATTGTTTGTGTACATAGGCATGTATTCTCATATATTTTCTATATGTTTGTAGAAGACCTAGAGCTAATCAGATGGACATCTTACAACACAAAGGGATGGACCGTACACATTCTAGATCATGAATCATCCTTGGAGGGTTTACTTGAGTCCCGCCCATACCATAACCTCTTACCTAATTAGGGACTAATCAGAGAAAGCAGAGTCATTCCGTCAGCTATTCAGCGCCACGTCAAACAATTCATTTCCTCTCCACCGACCACCAAGTTCCTCCAACCACCTCATCACTTCAGATTCTTCTGAAACCAATCCACCGTCAAATCAATCGTCGCCGTCAAGTTCGCCCCAAACAGCCCAAAATGGTTGCCAGGAAAATCCTTAAACTTGACACTCTTCACCCCATCCAACGCCTGATGAATCTTCTTCGCAGGCGTAATCGAATCCGTCTCCGCCGTAATCGCCAAAAATGGAATCGTAATCTTCTTCGCATCGTCCAGCGTCGAATACTGCGCCATCCCAAGCATACTCATAGCCGTAACCTCATTCTTATACGTCGGGGCATTCTTCGTCACGTTCTTCGTCCACGCGACGGCGCCGTCGGAGGTGAGGGCTGCGCGATCACCCGGTTCACCAGAGACACCGATCATTACTCTTGGTGCGCCGGGGGTTTGGGAAGCTTTGACGTCGGCTTCGATGGCGTCGACGATGGGGAGGCGGTCGGCCATTGTTGCTGGGTCGATCTCGATATGGGGAATTATGGCTACACCTGCTTTCACCCGCGGATCAGTCGATGAGATGACGAGGGTATGTGCGCCTCCCAGACTTGTTCCCCAAGCACCGATTCTGTTTTTGTCGAAGCGGCTGTCCTTCACGATGGCGTCGATACTATCTCTGTATGTTTGGATTTGATCTGGTGGTTTGATATCCTGCCGCACTTTCCCCGTGCTGGATCCGAACCCGATGTAATCAAAGGCGAGGGTTGCAAAGCCGGCTTTTGCGAGCGCGTTGGCGTAGTCGGGTATCAGCATTTCTTTGACGCCTGCGAAGCCGGGACCTGTGACTGTGATTGGAAATGGGCCTGATCCGGAGGGAAGGTAAAGGTCCCCAGCTGATGTTTCGCCCAGAGACGGAAAGTCGAATTTCACAGGCGCAAGAGTGGACGCAAGCACATAGGATGTGTGAATGGCCGCAGCCATGAAAAGCGTGGTCATGGACATGGCGGCTACTTTGATCAGAGGTACTGATTTCGTTGACGTATCGAAGCTTCGCGGGACACGCAAAAGTATTTATCTCATTTTGCCCTGAGATCTCGACTCCATTTGACGGTCTTCCCTGGAAGCCCCCTGGAAAACATGGATCACAATGACTCTCTTTGGCGGGATGTGAGGCAGTCTGTGTACTGATTTTGGCTATTCGGTGGTATATTTCGGGTGTTCCGTGCAGATAGACATTTCCAATGGCGGGTGGGCCGTTGAGGTTGTCGTGGATATAGTGCTGATCATTATGGCATGTCGGGTGCACCTCTCAAGTCGACGTCAAGGCGCACCACTGCAGCTACAGATGCCCTTAACTTTGTCATCCTGATTTATTAACGTTTGTTAGTAGGTAACTCTGAACAGGCTTCAAGAATTCGGTTGCATAATTAATTGCCTGTTGGGAGCATTCACGTCGAAGAACTCCAAGACTTCAAGTGTCGAAGAACTTCAAGTTGTTTTCCAAGCCCCAATCATGCAACCACTTCAATCTTGTGCCAGTGCGATGAATCCAAGACAAAACCACCAAGACACCATCGCAACAGCACAGCCCGGTCCCTTTCCAATCGACGTCAAACCCCTCCAAAAGGAGAAAACCAGTTCACAGTAGCGAGAGTGTAAGTCCCATTAGCAGAACTGTTCATCGAGATAGTTCGAATCAGGTTTGTGATATCCCAATGCCAGAAAGAAGGCGAATCGCTAATCGCAATATCGGTATTATTATTGACGGGGATCCCAGTAGTTAAGATCTGCACTTAACAGTATATAAAAAGAAGGGGATAGTAGATCGAAGAGATCCAGGTATTTGTAAAAGTGGCTACTTGAACGAATCGACGTTCATCTGGGAAAGAGCTTCTGTTTGAAGGAACGTAACCTATCAGTAGCCTTTGCAAGGTTCTTTGGAAGTTCAGAGTAGCATGTTCAGAGACCGGGTCTCCCAGAAGGCAGAACTGTTTATATATATACATTACAACAAGTACCCCTTCGCCGTAGTGTAAGCATGCAAAACATCTCTGCTCTAGCAGGTCAATGCATATATTTTCCACAACGACGCGCTTCAATCCTGGATTTCCCCGAAAACAATAAACAAGAAGTGTGGTAGGTGGGTATAAAAACGTTACAGCGCTGCGTTAAAAGTCTCGATCGTAAATGATGTAGACTCCATCATCTTATCCAGGCGTATATTTCTGTTGAAGAATCAAATCAGTTCGTCACCGCCGGCTCGTCTGCTTGATTCCACTACTCTTATGACTTCTTTTTCGGCGAAGACGGGTCCGGAACCGTCGCATCGCGCCGCGCCTCGCAGTTTATCGCATACGTCTGCGATATCTACGAAGCCTTGCCGTACCAGGGGGTGATTCTGGATAAGATCCCAGGTTGCCCCAGCAGGTAGCAATGTCCCGTCTCCGTCATGTGTCCCGTAAGCTGGGGAGTGAGCTGTGTACCCCGGATCCAGGAGGGCGTCCGAAGTATCTATATTGTGCAAGGGCGAATGATGTTGGGCGGGCGTTATAGTAGAACTCGGTCGCGATGAAGCTCTCAGGATCTCGTTTTCGGTCGTCGCTCTTTGTAGTGCAAGTTTGAGGCGTTGGTTATCTGATGCTAGTGAGGAGGCGGAGGATTCGAGGGCGTTGAGTTTGGCTTCTAGGTCTTTGACGTGTCTTTCTTTTCTCTCACGGAAAGCTCGCTGTCTGCATTTAGATGAGATTGATTAGTATTGTGGCTTGCGAGTATACCGTGCGGGAATCCTCGTTTTCTGAGGAAAGGAACCATACATACGCTGCTCTGTTCTGTGCTTTCCTCCTGCTTTGTGCCGGTGTGAGATTGTCCTTTTCTTCGCTACTACTCCTTCGATCGTGCTGGTATGAGTTTTCGCCTTGGTTCAGAAAGTCCAGTCCGTCGTTGCCCATTCCGTCGTTGCCCATTCCATCGTTACCCAGTCCACTGTCCACGCTGCCCACTATGGGCATCCCATCACCAGCTGATATCAAGTCGTCCTCAGGGAGGCCACTGGAGAAGCGGAACGTATCGAACGGGTTTTGCGAATACATGGTCGCATCGATGGGATCCTGTATATCCATGGTGATCAGCTTGTGAGGAACGCGATGTATGCGCGGTGCAAAAGATTGGAAATACAGCTTTTGAGGTGGACTGCTGCGAGGGTTTCGGTGCTTACAGTTGGGCCAAGCTTTGGATCATCCCCGCTATAAGACGGTGTAGGAGGTATGCTCATGTGGAAGAAAGGTTGCGGCGACTGCGCGAAGAATGGCGCATAATCCATGGCGAGTCGGTTCTGACGGTCGAGTCTGGCAACAAGTGTGTGATGATTGCTCCGACTTTGAGGTTCTTCGACACTTTTCGAGAAATTGGAAGATGGAGGAAGCGTGTGGGGGCTATGTTTCGGGCTCTCCTGGATAGGCCAACGCAAGTAGAATAAGGAGCCGAGCGGCCTTCTGTAAGGTTGGTTGAAGGAGGAGGAGAGGAGAGGGGGAAATATGTTATGTGTTCCTTTTCAACTCCCATCTGCAAGCAACATCACGGACTAGGGTGGTGTCGGACAGATGCATACTACAAGGCCATCCTCACCGTTCTATCGGCATGGAGCTCACAGTCACAGCCTGAGAACGGTACATAGCAACTGCCAGCAGTTACTTGGTAATTAATTAGCAACTGCTTAGTTTCCCGCATAAAGCGCTCTCGGCCTGGTTGGTACGGAGGTAGGTACTGTCGGGTGGTACTGTGTTAGTCTTGCAGCGTCGTGTTCACACTGCACTTCCAAGTTCTCGACAGGGAAGGCTTGGACGCAGAGAAAGAATACTTAGGTACTACGGAGGTACTTACTACTGTGTACTGTACTCCGTATGGTATGTATGTAAAACCCGACGGAGCGGTTCCGCCGCCCGCTTTTCGAAGCTTCCAGGTTCCAGTCAGTGTGCGTCAGCACTAGCCTTATCGCAGCCGTCACATGACTCGAGCCCGACATACTGTGTAAGATGGCTCCTTAGTCCTTGCGCGCCTTTGGATTCGTAGCGGAGAACTTTCCAGTGGTTCGGTAAGCTAAGAACTGATACACGTATCAAGCATGTACCCATCAGGTATCCAGCATCAAGTGCTTGGTTTCATCTGATTCCGAGCTCAATTGCAGCCTTGTCCTTGGAGTGAACAGAAAGTGTTGGTATGGTTGGCAAGATGCAAGACTAGGCTTCCGAAGAAACAGAAGCTACAGTACAGATAAGTCGTCTGCAAGACAGGAATGTGGAGAAAATCCACCAATGAGCTCAAAGCCATATTTCTTCTGGTTGAGCCTTGAACCCGCTCCCAATAACTAGTAACTGTCCTTGCACATCGAGCTCATCGCATGGGCTGGGCTATGATTCCCAGAGATGATCCTCGTATAGCAGTAGTGTGAACGAATGGAGAAGAAGAGAGACACCAAATCATGTAAAGCGGGAGCTCTCAGTTCTGATAGAAAACATACTGGACCCTGATGCTCACGTCTATGCAGTATCTTCGTGCTGCAATTGGGGGGAAAGGTCGGTTCCATTGCGGCAAAGTCGCAAGTGAACAGCAAGGTTGTTAGGTATCCGACTGCGATTGGATTGAAAAGCGAAGAAGTGGGAAATAGGTGGATGTATGGGAATAAACCGGGCGTCAAACTACAGGGTGACCTTGAAATTCGAATGAGCTGTAAGAAATAATGCCCGACGTTCCTCTTCTCACGATGTAGCGTTCTGATTCGCCAGTGGAGATGTGGTTCGCTCTCAGAGACAGCTCCACCCATGTCCTGGTATTGATACTGCATGCGTCTGTGACCGGTGAGCAGTCTCTCGGAGAAATCGGCGCGAGGTCTGCAGGTGGTGAAGGTCTCTGTGGCTTAGCGTCAAATCAGACGTCGAACGTAAGCACTGCCAGATTCCTAGGACCAATTTATATAAGCCAACAATTGGCTCGTAGGGCTGAGTGGTCAGCAGCCACAAACGAGGTTGATTGCGACTCGCCTTTATTGTGGAGAAGAATGGCAGACGATGCCACCTAGACATGATGCGGAGATACTTCTCAACAGACATCCTATCCGCATAGCTCAGCCAGGCGTTGATGGTAACGAAATGATATTTCCCTTGTGGGATCTGCGTCCATCGATACACATCGATACAATGTCTTTCAATCACCTTTAACACTGCATCTCCTGAAAGAAGTCTCTCGATCCGGTCTGATTTGCTATGGGGCCTGTCTTTGTCGCGGTCGCGGCCTCAGACTATGCATGGGGTTTCTCCCTATAGGACGCAATTTTCTTCGATTTGTGAAAGCCACAGTAATGTGAGAGAAGATTCGCGTCGGCCTATTCAATCCCAGTCGCTATCATCGTCTTCAACAGCTGCGTTCTTGTTACCTGTTGCGCTGCGCAGATTTCTCGGTTCGTCCTCATCCTCATCTCGGTTTCGACGGAGCCGTGGATCACCGATAGGCACCGCGCCTACTTCTACGAGAAGTTGTTCAAGGTCTACAAAGGGCACGTACTTTAGTGCCCATCCTACGATTCGGCAGAGGGACAAATCCTGGAGCTTACCTGGAAATTTCGTCTGCGTTCCTTTCAGGGGCAGCAGAGTGACGACCTGCTTCTTGACGTCTCCATCTTTGTATACCAAGATGGTGGGTGTGTTCCTATCAGGATAGCCCTCGATGCACAGCTCGGCTCGAATCTGACCAAATTTGACATCTCCATATACTCGGGCAAGTTCGCGCCAGAACTCAACCAGTAACCGTGATTCCACATTCATTCCCTGTGACGATGTGAGAAGAACAAACACAAAGGCTTTCTTCGACTCTTCCGTCACATCCCTTGTCCAATCAGGTTTTTGAAGTGGATATACTTGATTGTAGACTGATTTAGTGTTGATATTTGAAAGCTCTGCCATCCGTTTTTGTCTGCATTCAATTAGCATCACGTCTCGCTCTCTTATTATGCCCAAGCTCTTGACTGGCATGACGGTGAATTTACTCGCCTGTAAAAATCTAGGAAATCATCGTCCTCGTCGTCCTCAAGTTCCGCGAGCTCGTCGAGATCCTTGCCTTCGAGTCGATTTTCATGAGCCAGTTGTCGTGCTTGCTCCAATGCTTCCTGAATCATTGGTGTTGGCGAAGGTGGTTTCTCTGGAATCACGCCATGCTTTCTGAGAATATCATTCCTATTTTGGTGAGCTCTAAATTCTGATATCACATTGATGAGTATTTGTTACCATTCTGTGTCCTCATTTGGGTCGACTTGGACCTGGATCGGCACATCAGGCATGTTGTTCATCGCAGCGGAAAATGACGGTCGTTTTCGAAGCTGTACAAAACTCAACGATGAATCGACGGTCGCCTGGCAAATTTTTAGAATTCCTGCTGCCTATGTTGATGGTTGAGTGAGCAGCCTGGAGAAGGAGTCGAGGGAGTATATTTTGTTGCGGCCAAAATCGTGCACCGCCACGTGTGGCTGCTAAATTCACTTCAATTGTGGATTAGGTGTCAATCCACGACGGGGTCAACTAACTTTCCCATACAACCGCCAATTGAACACCTAACGCACTTCGCCGAGCAGCAGAGAATCTCAAGAGATCCCGCCAGGCCCCCGTTCTATGGTCATCCTCTAGGTCCAGATCCTGCCCCTACCACCATCAAACCCCCCTCCATCGGGCTCCTCCTGCAATATACAAACAACATGGACAAGAAGGATGAGGACGCGACGGTCCTCAAGGTCGACCGAACCCAGGTTTTCCAAGAAGCTCGAGTCTTCAACAGCAGCCCGATATCTCCTCGAAAATGTCGAATTCTCCTCACAAAAATCGGCTTGCTCCTATTCACTGGAGAGAAATTCCCTACGAACGAGGCAACCTCCCTCTTCTTTGGCATATCAAAGCTTTTCCAGAACAAGGACCCGAGTCTGCGACAAATGGTCTACATCATAATCAAAGAGCTGGCCAATGTAGCGGAGGATGTCATCATGATCACTAGTTCAATAATGAAAGACACAGCATTACAATCGGATGTGATCTATCGGGCAAATGCGATTCGGGCCCTCACACGGATCATAGATAGCTCTACGGTCCAGGCTATTGAACGATTGATCAAGACTGCCATCGTCGACAAAGTACCGAGTGTTTCCAGTGCCGCCCTTGTCAGCTCCTACCACCTGCTCCCAATAGCACGCGATGTCATACGGCGCTGGGGAAATGAGGTTCAGAGTGCAGTTGAGGGCGGGAAATCTGGGTCTCTGTTCGGATTCGGCGGTTCAGCTGCAGTACCGCAGTCAACATCATTTCACGGACAATACCACGCACTTGGACTGTTGTACGAGATGCGGAAAACGGATCGCATGGCCCTTGTAAAGATGCTACAGCAGTACTCTCAGCCTGGAGTCATCAAGAGCCCAGCTGCAACTATGCTGTTAGTTAGGCTCGCATCGAAGCTTGCCGACGAAGACCAAGGCTTGAGGACCCCAATGTTCAAGCTTCTGGACGGTTTTCTACGACACAAGAGTGAGATGGTGAACTTTGAGGCTGCAAAGGCGATGGCGAGCTTCCCAGACCTCCAGCCAGCTGAGGCAGTTCAAGCAATTCACGTTTTACAATTGTTCTTGACATCTCCAAGGGCTGTTACCAAATTCGCTGCTATTCGTATTCTCCACAACTTCGCCTCGTTTATGCCTGACGCTGTACGACCTTGCAATCCAGATATTGAAGCACTCATCAGCAACTCGAACAGGAGCATCGCGACATTTGCGATAACCACATTGCTCAAGACGGGGAACGAGCAAAGCGTGGATCGATTGCTGAAAACAATTTCCACCTTCATGGGCGAGATTTCGGACGAGTTTAAGGTTACGGTTGTGGAAGCCATAAGAACTCTCTGCCTCAAATTCCCAGCTAAGCAGGCTCAAATGCTAGCCTTTTTGAGTGGAATACTGCGCGACGAAGGGGGCTTTGTCTTTAAGCAAGCAGTGTATGTTTTGCCGACCCAGCAGCAACTTTGAACTTGATAGAACATGCTGACTTGCAAACAGTGTTGAGTCGATGATGGACTTGATCAAATTTGTACCAGATTCGAAGGAAGACGCCCTCGGAATGCTTGCGGAATTTATTGAAGACTGCGAATTTACTAAATTGGCGTATGTTGATTTGCAATGTTTGGTTCTGAACGTCACTAACATGAATCAGGGTTCGCATTATTCATCTCCTGGGCGAAGAGGTAAAGTCGTACCTCCCCTTCTTTACACTTGAAATACTGATCAGTCGTTGCACAGGGACCGTATACATCAAAGCCAACGAAATATATCAGGTATATTTACAATAGGTTGCTTCTAGAGAACGCAGTTGTGAGTTATAACGTGCTGCCAGATCACTGCCTTTGGATCTATCTAATGTTCAATCAGGTACGAGCAAGTGCAGTCACTGCTTTGGCCAAATTTGGTCTTGTTGAGGATGCGGAAACTCGGTCATCGATACGCGTGTTGATCACAAGATGTCTCGATGGTATGACCTCTACCCATCTCATTTACCTACAATGCGAAGCTAACCTTTGGCCAGATGTTGACGACGAAGTTCGCGATCGAGCTGCCTTGGCCCTTAGAATCTGCGATGAATCTGAAGATCGTGACTTTGGCAAACGATTCCTCAGAAACGACTCCATGTTTTCGCTCCCAGTCCTAGAGTAAGATCTTCTTCGGGAACTGTCTCCGCTCAAATTACTGATCCCCCACCCGTGTAGGCACCAACTTGTTATGTACGTGACGAACGATGAACGTGATACGTTTTCGTCGCCTTTCGATCTTTCCAAGGTTCCCGTCGTTACAAGGGATCAAGCAGCTGCCGAAGAGAGGACCAAGAAATTGACACATGCAACTCCTACACTCAAGGCACCATCAGCCGGTCCCAAGACCAGCAAAGCATCTGGGGAAGCTGCTGCTGCCTCAGCCAGCGTTGTTCAACAAAAGTTCGTCGAACAACTTCAACTCATTCCCGAGCTTGCTGCCTATGGTATTGTGCTCAAATCCTCTGCTTCTGTTGAACTTACAGAATCCGAGACGGAATACGTGGTTTCCGTCATTAAGCATGTTTTCAAGGAGGCAATTGTGTTGCAATTCGACATCAAGAATACATTAGACGCCACCGTTTTGACTGACGTGACTGTCATGTCTACACCGGAAGATGAGGAAGCTGGACTAGAAGAGGACTTTATCATTCCGGCTGCTGAGCTCAAGCAAAATGAGCCCGGTGTGGTATACGTTGCTTTCAAGAAGCCGGAAGGATCATTTGCAGCGACGACATTCACCAACAGCCTCAAATTCACCAGCAAGGAGATCGACCCAACCACGAATGAACCCGAAGAGAGTGGATACGATGACGACTACGAGGTTGAACCTTTCGAGCTTACCGGTGCCGATTATGTTCTCCCTGCATATGCAGGCAGCTTCGAAAATGTTTGGGAACAGTCCAATGGTGAGGAGTCATCAGAGACGCTGCAACTAAGCAACATCAAGAGTATTGCTGGTAAGTTCTTAGCAGTCAATGTCATGATCACTTTTAACGATCCCTGTAGATGCAACTGAACAACTGGCAAAGACGCTTTCTTTGCAACCTCTCGAGGGCTCCGATGTTGCCTTGAGCCCAAGCACGCATACGCTCAAGCTATATGGTAAGACTGTGACTGGTGGCAAGGTCGCTGCTATGGTCAGAATGGCGTATTCGGCAAAGACCGGCGTCACTGTACAGATCAAGTGCCGATCAGAGGAAGAAGGCGTTGCGACTTTGGTTGTGAACAGCGTTGCTTAGGATCTATCACTATAGGGTTAATATGTGTGAGGGTTTTGTCGGCTGCAAGGAGCGTGCTACGAAGCCATGATAGAAGGGCATAGGAAAAGGCGCCTGCCAGATTGTCTGAAATGCATCATGAGCAACTCCCAAAATTTCAGCCTTGCTTTGGTATGTTGCTGTCCAGACAAGGGTGTTAGCAGGCGAAGATTGGGTCTTGAATCTTTAGCATGTTTTCCCAACACCATTCAGAGCTTGGGGACCGCGAGCCCACATTACGGAGTCCTGCTGATATTGCTTGTGATTTGTTGGGTGGTGGGTAGTGAGTTTGGACGTGTCAGACCGCAGTTTCATGTCTCAGATCCTCCACTATACATCGCAATTTAAAATGACGAGACCTCTAAGAAACAATCATGAATGTCCCAGCCATTTCATGTCTACTATAGGCTCAGCACATGTGTGCTCTGGTAGTCACTCCGACTGATGGTGATCGATCCGCACGATGCCACCTCCGTACTTCCAGGTCTGAGTTGACATTGCTACGCTCCCACGTCCTAACTCTCCCAACTTCCGCATCTTCGATTGCTGGTCAAAGTAGTCCGCGTTACCATCAACAGCCTTTAGTATGAGCACCACACTCTACGTCCTGCTCACCAGCGCGATCCTCCTCGGCGCAGAAAACGGCGATGTCCCCCAGGCTATCGATTCGGCAGTCGAAATATTCAAAGAGTACTTGCTAGGCTTCATTATCCCTCTCATCTCCATAGCCATCTTCCAATGGCTTGTCCAACGACTACCACGATTATCGAAGCCTCCCAAACTCGAGCCCATGCAAGATGATCGAACTCGTCTCGTGAGACTTTTGGCGAAAGCGTATTGTCTGAGTCTTTCTACGGTTTATGCGGTTGATGAGACGAGTGCGGAGTTTCAGAGTGGGATTTTGCATGCGGCGGAGTTGGTTATGGAGGTTAGGGTTTTTGGGTGCGTGGTTTGGAGTTGGCGAGGCTGAGGCTGAGGTGTGGGATGCTGGCGATTGGGTTGCCTTTTGTCTAAAATGAGACTATGGGCTTTCGCGTCTCTCATGCGGAATTGTCGTCGACGAATTCGCAAGATCGAATTGCTCGCTGGTTCTTGATAATGGAAGTTCTGGAGGGTGTCAATTGTCATGTGGGGCGCCGAGGTTGGAGTGGAGAACAGCGCGTCGCGTAAACTTGAGAGGGATCAACACCACGGACGACAACATAAGCCTTTGAGTTCACGGCTAGACTCTCGATTCAATTGCCAGGAATATCACGCACCTCATTGTGACACTGCAGACTAACATCATGGCTTCCACAATACCCGACTCGCAACTCGATAACGACATCGCAACAATACGTGCGCAAAGTAAGTCATTCCTCATCCTTCCCTCAGTAGCAAAACTTCATCCTAACAAAACCAAGTCGCCATCCTCCGCACCGAAAAAGCCCTCCTCTCAACCACCCTCCTCTCTTCCCCCAAAACCACCCTCCGTCTCCAACGCGCTCCTCCCACCCCCCAACTCACCAGCGCCCTCGAAATCACCAAAACCCAAATAAACACGAATACAACGAACCTCTACAATTCCCTAGCAGGAATAACCTCCTTCCGCGTCCAAGATCCCGATCCCAACGCCGTCGATAACGGAAAAGTCCTCGGTGCACGGATCGATGTCTTCTCAGCCAGAACGAGGAAATTTGAGACGCCCTATTACATTCTGATGAATCAGCCGGAAGGAGAGGGTGGGAGGTTGAGAATCCATAAGCATACCGTTCCTGTTTGTGTGCCGTTAAAAGCGTTGGAAGAGAGGTATTTGTCCTATCCAGACGGAGATGATGAGGAGGGTATTGAGAAGCGACCGCAGGATCTGGGCAGGTTTCTGAGAGCGGTGAGGAGGGAATGCGTTTCCCTGCACAAAAGGGTGGAAGCCGTGCAAATGCTCAAAGAGGAATTGGGAAGAGAGCAGGGCGTACTTGAGGTCAGGGTTTTGGATGCGGAAGGCAGAGAAACGGAGATTGAGTTTGTGGATAAGCATATTGCTAGAATTTCTGTAGACAAGGGTGGCGCGATTGAGAAGGTGGTTGTCAGACATGGCTCTCAAGGAGCTGGAGCTAGCATACGAGGAAAAGCCATCGAGAGGATGATTATAGGTGGTGAAGGCAGAATCGACAATCTAACCACGAGGCTGACCGGATCCTCAAACAGATAAAAAAAACATCTGACCCACCCACCACATTCAAAATATCAAAATATCAAAACCATCTTAACCATCATGCACCTTCCCGCGATTTGCCTCCGCGCGGCCGAACTGTCAAACAGGAATATTCGAAAACATACCCATCTCTACGCTCTGACGCGAGTATGGTGGACTTCATAGTATCCCCATACAACGACAGAAAACCCTCAAAACACCTTCCTCCCTCCACAGACCGAAAAAGTAAAAGAAGACAAAACAAGACAAGCCAAAGAAATCTCCTTGTCTCTCCTCCAAACTCCCTCAACCATACATCAACAATAAATCCCACGACCACATCAAACCATATCAATATAAACATGATAAAGCAAACAAAGTTCCCACGATAAATCCCCATTCCGCCGATCCTGCGAAAGGGAAAGAAAAGAAAAGAAAAAAAAACAGGAAAAGCAAGGAGAGAAAAACGGAACAGGAAAGGAAAGAAGAGATACGTATAATCCACAAGGGAGGAGCAAGTCTCAAGCCCGAAAACCAAGAGTGAAGACAGTCGAAGCACCCCCAAGCAAAGACACCAAGAATGATTGCCAACATATTCTCCATTCCCACTGCTACAACAGACTAGACAACAAAGGTAACAAACTAGGCATTATCATATCATACATTAGCCCTCCCAACCCAACCCAACCCGTTCCGTCCTCAAAAACGGAGCCTCGCAGCTACCACAGCGCTTACTGTTCTATTCGTACACACCATATGCAAGATGATCCCCTGTTACTGTGTATATTCCCAAATATGATCTTCCCTTTGCAATAACGACATCTGTAGAAAACAGCTCGCCAATAATCCAATGAGACGCCAGGTTTTGTCATGCTACAAAGTGCTGTCGACCAACAGCACACACGCATGACTAACAGAAAAGAAAAGCGAAGGTATACTCTACATCATGACCGCGGAGAAACACAAAAAGGGGGTATTATTTTGGCGAAGGGCGCTTCAAAAGGCGCCGGGTATCGTGAGTGACAAGCGTTGCATCTCTTTGGATGGAGACTCTACCGGGGACGAGAATGTAGGGGTTGGTGAATCGGCGGCGGAAGTCATCGATTCAGTAATAGACAATGGCTCGGTCGCACGAGTGATTTCCACAGTCTCGTGCTCCACATCATGAGTGATTGTAGCTGCTCCGCTCGATTTGGATGATATGGAATAGCGTAGGTCGTCTTGAAGCTGCTTTGCAGCTGCTTCATCGATTGCTTTTTCTTCTTCGGCAGTCAATGGAGCATGTGAGCTTTCCTGGCCTTCTTCGACATCGGGAGATATGAAAGTCTTTCCAATCGAGACGCGTTTGGTCGTCTTGATACCATTGAACGGATCGTCGGTGCCATCATGTCGCGGATGGAGTGATGGAGTTTGACTATCGTCACTGTTTCGTGGAGGTAGAGCAGGAGCTGGCTGGCTGTCTTCGCTGTCTCGTCCTTTTGACTGCGCAAATATCGGGCTTCGTGGGCTGTCCTTTGCACTTAAATAGGCCGGCACGACGCCTCCACCGATTCGCTGCCAAAACATTCTCTCGCGAAGCTTGACGCTCTCCTCCCATGCAGCGTTGATCTCCTCGTCGGTTTCAGCACGCCAATGACCATCACGAACCATCCGCAGGAATGCAATGTAGTCACAGGTCATTCTGACGCGACCCAGACAGTAATCACACAAAGGATATCGCGCAGCGTCTTCTGCTTCCGAGGCCCGAAAACGGTGTCGCCTAGTGTACTGTTCGCCCTTGCGATTTTCACCGCACAGTGCGCAAGGAAAGATTGGCCCATGAAATTTAGACATCGACGCGGGCATTGGTTCAACAACAAGGTTGCCGGCAGTGATACTGTTGATGACCGTGCGTTTCGCCATCCACCCAATGCCAGGTGCAGCATCGAGCCGTAGTGTTGGCTCGATGTCTTCTGCCAGGGCGCGCTTGTAGACTGGCGTGTCCTTCAGTGGCGGCACAGTGGCGGCCGTAGTCTCTCGTCGAGAATAGCCAGCTATGCTCGAAGGGAAACTGCTGATGGTAGGAAAATTTGGTGTGCCTGGTGAGGATTTGACCGAGTCGGATCGCTCCAGCCCGATGCGATCCAATCCGAGAACGTTGACGCTGCCAAAACTGCCGCTGGCCACTCTGCTTGGAGCGGGTGTAGCTTTAATTGCAGCTTTTAGCAGGGTTTTGAAGTCCTCATAGGCTCCCAAATCGTGTCGCAGTACAGGATTGATCAAATGTGAGAATCGTAGCGGTTGGTCGGGCACCATCTCGTCCACACCGGCAGTGACAGGAGTCAAGCTGGCCGACTCGAATATTCTGCTCATTTTGTCGGAGGGAGCCATCCCTGGAGTTGAAGGAGCGGTCGAAATTTGGGCATTGCTCTCGTTCTCGTCACGTTCCGAGCTGATCTTTTCAACGACAGCCTTGAGATCCTGCAGTTGTTCCTGGTGGGAATGCAGCAATATTTCTGCATCTTTCAATTGACCCCTGAGTTGCTCACTCTTCTTCTCGGACGCTTCTGTCTCTTTTCGTGCACTCGCCACCATACCATTCGCTTCCTCGAATAGTTGAGCCGTGAGACTTTCCAGCTCTTGTTCCATTTGTTTCTTCTCCCTCTCTGCGACCGCTCGTTTGGCTTGTTCCTGTTCCATTTGCTTCACAGCCTCCACTTTTTCCCTCTCCATTATAGAACGTAGCTTGTGAGCTTCAACAGCCTCCGCCGTTAATTGCCTCCGTACAGCATCCCACTCTTTCTGAAGTCGGTCTCTCTCCTCTTTGCGCTCTCTGTTTAGCCGTTTCTGCTCGTTGTCCCGCAGCTTCTCGGCAGCTTTTATCGTGGTGTTTACGTCGTCTCGCTTCAGCAGAAGTCCGCCGCTGATGAGTTCTTCGTGCTTCTTCGTCGCGGCCTCCAACTGCGCAATGTGCTGTCTTGCAATCTCCAGCTCATGTCTGGCACCTTGCAACGAGTCATCAAGATTGGTTTGGTGGTTGATGGCATTCACGAGTTTTGTGCTGAGCATGGCTACCTCGTCACTCAAGGCAGGATGGCGGACAGCTTGAGCCGAAGCAGTGGAATCAGATCGTGACAACGGCGTCGAAGGACTCGGGGTCCTTGGGTCTGGAAGGGTGTTCATGGCGTCGGTGTCTGATCGGAAGAAACGCGTCGGATCCGGCGTGTTTGCAACTGTGGCAGCCATGATGGGTCGCTTCGATGGGATGGTCGCCGACGAGTTTGAGCGTACAATGGCGGGAGGCTTGCGAGAGTCGGTTTGTGAATCCGAGTCGAGCCCGAAGTCACTGTAGGCTCTCGCTCCGAGAAGACTGCGGAATCTACGCATCAGAAATCATATTCTCGCGGAAGACGGGGGAAGTCATTCGCTTGCAACGTACAGAGTGTTGGTACGGACTACAAGGCCGTGCAGGGATCTTTGGGGCTTAACACACGGCTTGGCCTGTCGTAATGTGCCTCCGTAGCGGAACACAGAGGCGAGCAAGCATTGGCCGCGAAATTAATTGAGGCGCAGACTGGACAAGAGTATCTTGGGGACGAGGCGGAGTTTTTGTTGGAGAGCGGACGGAAAGACAGAGCAAAGGAGGAGGAAGTTGGAGGAGTAGAATAAGCGGAAGCGGGCGTGATATCAACGGCACTCGCTATGCAGGTGCTCATGCAAGAGTCAAGACTGCGATGTGCCTTGGAATTGGGATTCGTCTACGGAGTCTAGTACTACTCACACCTTTTTGCTTCTTTCGTCATGCCACCGTTCTCACCACGGGCATTCAAAGTCCAAGACCAACAGCTGCAGTTTTCCGGCGCATGCTGTCATCTCAATTCGGCGTTTTGAAGAACAGAGCTACCACGAATAATGGCACCCAAGGTCTGACAGTGGTACACCTAAGCGAGCACGTCTACTAGTACTCTTGTACACAGTAGGAATAGCGTCTACTAATAACAGTACTCCTGTACACAGTAGGAATAGTTCCCTGCTGTGCATCTGCCTTGGATCCTGACGAATGACCAACAATCTGGTCATACCGTACCTTTGTCCTGTGGACCGTATCGTAGTTTGTACCGCGGGGCCTTGCCGTCTGTCAAAACGGACGTGCCCTACTATGTCCATCTATAAACAGACTACGGACTACTATCACTGTGTACGCACCAATAATGAAGCCACGATATCGGAAGTTAGTTCAGTGGCAAGGCCATTATTGATACCTGGGCAGTACTGGTAGTTTGACACAACGAGACTTGCCAAAAGAGGCCGTTAGGGCAGCCCCATCTCCGCCTCAGGCCGCTTTCAGCAAGCGCCCCGTCAAGACATTCGAGCCAATCAATTGTCCGTAGACAGCGTGCTGCAGGTGCCGGAACCGGCCTAACTCTTTAATATTCTCCCCGCATCGGCTGTCTTTCTTCCTAGCGGTGCTGTGCGAAACATTGTCACTTCTGGAGCAAGCATGGCCGACGCTGATTTGGAAGAAGTAATAACTCCCTCCCACCACACCAGGCATCCGACTGACCCGTGCTGCAGATTCGCAAGGCCCGCCTGGCACAATTACAACAAGCCTCCGGAGGCGCTGGGAGAGGCAGCGGCGGGAAACCAAGCCAAGAGGAGCAGGCACAGAGGTATGTTTGAACCATCATCCTTACACATGTCTGACTCTGACATGCAATCAGAGAACAAGAAGCTCGACAAGGCATCCTAAATCAAATCCTCCTCCCCGAAGCAGCAGACCGATTGGGTCGAATTCGCCTCGTCAAGGCCTCGCGCGCAACCGATGTCGAGAACAGGCTGATCATGTTGGCGAGATCGGGCCAGTTGAAGTCAAAGGTCACGGAAGAGCAGTTGAAGGACTTGCTAAGCTCGTTGTCGGAAAACGAGGCACAGAACGAGCAGAAGATAACGGTCAACCGACGAAAGGGAGGATGGGATGATGATGATGACTTGGACGATTTGTTGAATGATGTTTGAGACACAAAAAATATCCACAATACCAGGGCGCGGCATCGGGCGGCGTTGGAAGGGTAAGGCATGAGGTTGGCATGGTATAATGGCATGATACGATTTGATACTTGAGGAGGCACGCAGAAAGAGATGGAGACCAGCGATTGAGCATGGAGTATCAATCAGCTTGCCAGTAAGCGTATTTGTCTTTAGACAAGATTGGTCCCTTGAGTAGGTGCTCTTTGCTATTAGCTTGGTTAGCTAGCTAGCACCAGCAATAACCAGGACAAGCTACTACAAAGATTGAACCCTTTCATGATGGAACTATCTCACTAGTTGCAATTTCCTTCCACGGGACTCAGCTGTACTAGAGTGTAAGCCCGTCTACTTGATCATTCCATATACCAAAGAATGAAATCCCACCATTGATGTTGAGAGCTCTCTTGAAATTTCGACCGCTCCATATTGCCAGAAAATAAATATACACTTCTACCAACCGATATTATATTTAGCAGCCGAAATTGGACGGTCACACGGTGCAGAGAATCGGCAAACCCCGCCATGCCCTGACTCCTACAGACGGCTGTTTCCAAATTAAGCACCATCATCCCTCCCGGCGGCCTCATGCAGGGAAAACAATCCCACCAAACAGACATCGCGAACCGATCCCAATAATAATAATAATCCCACACACAACAAAACCATACCAACCATTCTAATACTAATCGCCCATCCGATTCAAATCCCACCCCGCAATCCTCCCTCCTGACGTCACAATGTCCACCAAAGACATGCCGACCGATCCCCCGCACCCTCCTCCCCACGAACCAGCCGACAGCGCAATCGACCACAAAGCCGCCCTCGAATACTGGTCCTCCGTCTCCGCAGACAACGATGGCGTCCTAGGCGGGTACCCGCAAGTGTCTCGAATAGACCTCCAGTCCTCATCCAACTTCATCGCGAAACTGCGTCGGAAATCGACGCAACACGCGCCTGGCAAACGGCTCGCGCGCGCCGTCGATTGCGGTGCCGGGATCGGGAGGATCACGAAGGGGTTTCTGTGTAAAGTGGCCGAGGTGGTTGATATTGTCGAGCCGGTTGTGAAATTGACAAAGGTGATTACCGAGGGGGAGGGGTTCGAGGAGTGTAGGCGGGAGGGGAGGGTGGGCGAGATATACAATGTTGGACTTGAGAATTGGACGCCCGTGTTTGAGTATGATTTGATCTGGAATCAGTGGTGTCTTGGACAGTTGACGGATGCGCAATTGCTCGCGTATTTGGAGAGGACGAAGGGGTTTGTTACTGAGGGCGGGTGGATTGTGGTCAAGGAGAATATGAGTACGGATGCGCTTGGGAATGATGTTTTTGATGAGACGGATAGTAGTGTTACGAGGAGTGATGGCAAGTTTCGGGCTCTTTTTGAGAGGGCTGGGTTGAAGATTGTGGCGACGGAAGTGCAGAGGGGGATGCCGAAGGAGCTATTTCCTGTAAGGATCTATGCTATGCAGGTTAAGTAGCGGGCATGGGGCATAGGTATTGGATTGTCCTGAGGAGAGAAGAACTGCATTCGATGGATCGGGTATGGGATACATCTGCGTAGCAGAGACACGAGATTATGAATCACCTTGATAATGGTACTACTCGGAATCGGTATGTAGACAAATCCCATAACGTCACCCAAATCCATCCTTCCAATCCCTCGCTTCAGAACACACTGATTATCTCCCTACACTAACCACGCAAGTCTCACTCCAAAGGCAAACATGTCTAACCACCCCAATCACAAACCCAAACATCAAAAACTCACACACCCCGACCCAACTCCCAATTCCCCAAAACCCTAGCACTAAACCCTATAACCCCTCCACAGAACCCCCAAACCCCACTCCTCCTTCTAAAAAAGCTAGCCTAACATTCCATCTCCCTAATATCCCTCCCTTCTCTAAACTAGAAATTCCCCCTTTATCTACTACCACCGACTCTCCCTTGAAAAAAAAAAAAAAACATCCACTCCCTATATCTACTTCCCCATCTCCATCCCCTATGTATCCCCCCTCCTCCTTTACATCCGCGCAGGGATTCGTAGTAGCTCTGTTTACAAGGGTATAGTTCTGTACTTAGTACTTGTTATATAGGTAAACCCAACCTATCCCGACTAAATCCATCTATAAGAGTATGAATATAGACAGTATAAATGACCCCACTAGTAAGTAGACCAGCAGCCTAGCAGGGGACTTAGCAGTAGAAGTCACAGGAGCGAGGAATGGCAGACTAGTTATAGATAGATTATTTACCATGGGATACTGAGAGTGGTAATTCTACCTCGTGCCTAGTTTCCATGTGGAGAAAAGTGGACTTTGGCTTGATTGTGCGATGATCGGGGTATTTTTGTTTTTCTGGGCGACGGATGAGGGATACTTGTGTTATGAGGTGTTTAATGGTGTTGACGTCGAATATGTTTTCCCGACTTGCGAGGTTGGGAAAGGGGGTTTGGAGGTTGATGTTCTAGTGAGGGTGAGCCGTGGGGCTTTGGAAATCGGGGAGGCTTGGCCACTCTAGGACCAGTTGGGTTGTTGTCGTTCAAGAGTTGTTTATTGCTGAGGTGTTATTCCTTGCATGTAAGATATCTTACGTCCAAGACCCAAAAATCATCTACGCGTCAACTTGTTCATAGATCAAGCGTTCAAAATCCAGTTGCAAATGTGGTATCATACAATTTCCAAAACCGACCGACGGCAAATGTCGTATCCACGTTCAAACGGAATCCATGAAATCCACGCTGCGGTGCTCCCATATGTGCATACAAATCCCAATCCCAATAAAAGACGCGCAACGCTCAAGTACTTTCCCAATAAACGCAGCCAAATCCCCCACTCCGTCTGTCCAGAAGCCAGACAAGCAAAAGAAAGAAAGAAAGAAAGACGTACATAACCAAAGAGGTGACAAAGATCTAAACCGCAAACGAAATAGACAGATGGCAAAAGAGCGACGGCCCCTCCATCTTTTGATAGACAAGGGAAAGAAAATACGGCGTGGTGGATGCCTGTTAATCCAAACCGTCCCAGCTAGGCACCCATTCATCCCCGGGATACCCACTAGCCTTCATGACTGGAATCTCATCACTCCCTCCGCTCGCACTCCTTCCATGTACCACCCTCCCAGAAGTAGGGTCACTAACAACACCGGCCTGCGCCAATGCAACCGCGATCCGATTCCCACCTAGACCTTGTCCACTAACAGCTTGCGCAATATAGGCAATTTGCTCAGGCCTCTGTTGAGAGAGAGTGATGTGTACATCGTCATCTTTAGGCGGAGGTGGTGGCGGAATATCACTTGTTTCTTCTTGTATGTGAGGAGTTTGTAGACTGGTGTTGTCTCTGAATGGGACTTGCATGGCGGGATCAGAATACAGATCCTCAGTACTCGTTTCCGGGTATAGTTCTGGTCGCTGCTGTTGACGCTGATACAGAATGTGTTGCGAAGGTGGTTGCGCATGAGAACGTGAACGTGGTAGTTGGTGGTGAAAGCTCATCGGCACGCTAGTATTGATACCTAGATTGGGGATACCGCGTGGCGTTGGTGCACTGCCCGCACCTCTTGAAGGGGGTGATGAAGTAATGAACGTGTCTTGTGGAGTTGGCTCAGCGCTCATCATTGAAACTCCGGTCGCTGATGCATTGCTCCGAGAGCGGAAAGAAGGATCGAGTCTTGGGTCTTGCAAGGCCTGCTCAAACAAAGGAGCAGTGGATGCCACTGGACTACCATTGTAGGAGAGACGTTTAGGCTGAGGCTGCATAAGTTGAAGGCGAGCTTGTGGCAAAGGCGGAATCTGAGGCTCATCTGGTGCTGTGGCTTGCGAGTAAGTGGGTGGATTATAGCCCACCCTCCGATACTCTCCTGGTATACCTACCGGCTGATACTGTCCCAGAATCCCAGCTGGCTGGTATTCTCTCGGTACGTCTGGGGATTGCGCAGGAGGTGTAGTAGGTCGATGACTTGCAACTTGAGGCGGGACAGAGTGCAAGGCTTGAGGTGGTGGATGTGGATGTGCAGGGTTTGCCGGAGGTTGAAATTGTTGCTGAGACTGGGGGTACGAATGTGAAGTGGAAATTGGTGGTGGGCTCCCTGGATATCCTGGCGAACCAAGGGGTGACTGTAATGGCTGGTCAGTTGGCACGACATGCATCTGTCCATCTGCTCCTCGCTGCCATCTTTGTGAAGCAGCATGATAAATTTCTTGTCGCATAATTTCACGATCCCCATCGTCTTCTTGCTCGTTCGGGATGTTCAGTGCCCAAGGTCTTTCTTGATGCTGCCCTGGTGTTTCGTTGATACTCCCCATTCGAAATCGTTTTGGTGGTCGACCTTGGAGCTGTGCGGAACTTGAATCTCGTCTGACACTGATTGGACTAATAGAATCGCCACTGTTATGTCGCTGATATTGATCCATAGGCGAGCCTGCAGATACTTGGGGCGACAGAAGTGTCCCCGAGCCCACGGATTCTTTTCGACCGAATGAGAGCCACCTGGTCGCACTGCCAATTGAACCAGCACGACCTTCGCCTGGGCTCGTAGGTGAAGACGCAGGATAATTCTGTTGCGTCGCAAATGCATCGTAGCCTGTAACACCTGTCGAGTGGCCGAAATTCTGGTCAGACGGCGGAGGAATGCTTACAGGAGCATAATAGCCGACAGCAGGTGGTGGCTGTCCTGAATGCCCAACGATCTGGTTCGGAGAAAGCGGTAGATCTTGTGCCTGCTGGCCCTGCGTTACGCTTTGCCATTGGGCAGCCCGTAATCTCTGCTGTTCTTGGAAAGCTCTCCTTGCTGGGCTTTCGGGGACACGATGGAAAATTGTACCTTTGGGCTGTTCCTTGGATAGCCTCTTACCAGTATTTGGCGCATGGCCTGTCGTTCCTGAACGACCGAACAGACTGCCTAGGCCAGAAAATCTTTTCTTGCTCGGCAACTCTTGTCCGGCGTGTGTTAGCGCTCGGTGTGGCAAATTGTCCCTTTTCGATTTCGACCCTGCTATTCGCTGCGAGTCTTGAAGCGAAGGAGGGATAATTGTTTGCGTTAATTGCGACTGCGCAGGCGAAGGCTGGTGCACCACAGATGAATGTTGATGCGGCTGAACTGGCGAGCTTTCCTCTGATATCGCGGGATTGACTTCGTCACCAACTGGTCGTTTCAGGCCGCCCAGAAATGAAGATCTCTTCTTCTTGTCTTTTTTACTTGGAGCTTCTTCGCTATCGACCGTGGATGTAAGAGACTGTAGGGCCACAGGATGTTGGGGCTCTACAGATGGGGCCTCCTGCGCATTGGTTGTACGGGGTGGCAGGCCTTGCATTGTGAATTGAGGAGCAGCTGGTGCTGGAGATGCCTTCTTTTTAAGCTTTTGTAAAAGACCTTGCTTCTTAATTGGATCAACCGGAGCCGACCTGGCAGGTACTTCCTGCATCCCGGTGCCCTGATGCCGGACATCTGGTGTGCCATGGCGCAAATTTGAGTTAACGAGGGTCTGGAAATTTGCTGAAGGAGGAAAACTGGTTGACGCTCCCGAAGAAGGGCGGTCATAAAGCTGAATGGGACGGTATGGATTTTCAAGTTCTAGCGAAAGTGACCGAGAACCAGGTCGACTTGCAGATTCTGGCGTCGATGGTGGACGAGACGTACTTGGCTGTTCGATAACTCGCTCCGTAGCATTCGGTATCATTCCCATGGTTAAGGATACTTGCCTTGATTTTCTACGTCCTTTTGGAGAGGCGTCCCCTTGCTCATCGAATTTCCTTGAGATCCTCCGCAGTCCACTTGGAGACGTGCTTTGAGTGTTGTCAAACTGCCTAGATATCCTACGAATACCTCCAGAAGGGGGTGTACGTTCCTGCTCTTCGGATTGTGATACCTGTGTATCCAGGCCTAGCGGGTACTTGGCCGTGCTGATCATCTCCTGGACAGGTAGGCCAAAAGGATCCCGTGCAAGTGGAGTAAAAGACATTGGTCTTTCCAAAGTTGGCTTGGGGGGATTGTAGACACGAGCCTCGAATGTGGGCGACCTCATAGGACTTACAGGGGGGTCCTGCCCAATTGGACTGTGATCTGCAGAGGACTTGTCATCTTCCTGCCCCAATGAGGAAATACTTGGCATGGAGCGAGGAAGGACATTCAGCGATGGAAGCGTCGATGACGTTGGTGGCACTTTATTATCGCCGGAGGCAGCTCCTAAGCTCTTGGTGCGATGAGAGATATCCGGCATCGGCTCTGTAATTATCATGCTGGGTCCAAGACCATTTGGCATTGTCTTTGCAGATGTGATACTGGTTCCTCGGGGTCGACCATCACCGTTCTCATGGACAGGTACCCTTTGTTGGCCAGGAATTTGAAGTGATTGGTGCAACATACTTGCTCTATCAAACTTTTTCGCAGCAGATTCCGCGACCAGAAAGTCGTGCGGAGTCTCCCGAGCAGCATCCTCTTCCTCAAACTGAGCTCTCATCTTTCTGTGCGCCTCTGCAATCTCAGCAAGACGATCGGCACCTTCTTTGAGACGGTCATTGGGCTTTAGAGCAACATGTCTCATTGGCTCTAGACTCGCCTTGCTTTGGAGTTGTACGGTATGTGCATGCTCCAGTATCGCTGAAGAAGTGCTAGTGCCCCGAGAATGAACGGGGGATTCAAGACTGCCAGGAGGAGGATTCAATGTGGCAAGATCATCGACCTTCCCCTTGCCTTTTGGTTCTCTCAAGTTCGATGGTTCACCGAATTTAGATGCCGACGCACCTGCAACAGCAGCAGTGGCACTGTTTTCTTCAGCCATACTAACTCCTTCCCGCATCTCGGCGGAGATGCTGCTTCCATGGTCATGAGATGAGTGCTGATTTGCGTTTTCAGGTGGCACAGGCTTCACAGAATTGTCTCTTGATACGTCTCCGTGGGGATCTCCACTCGCGGGTAGGTGTAGATAAACGGCGGTCTGTTCGGGCGATAAGTTTGGGCCGACATCCATAGATACGGCGGGAGATGATGAACTCAGGTGATCCACGGGCTTGACATTATGTGCGAAGCCTTGTGGAATTGCATCCTCTACAGGAGATATCGGGGATACAGGGTCGTCCATGTCGTTATCTGGAATGATCTCCTCAGGCTGTAACATGCTGACAATGCGCTGCTGATGGGCCAATCTGCTGTGTGTTCGGGGCGTCAAAGTGTTTGTATTTGCAAGTGGAAAGCCATAACCTTGAGTGGGCGTTCGGTCGGCATCGACAGCAGGAGAGAAAGTGGGTGTAGAATGTCTGACCACACTTTCAGGAAGGTTATCTTGTGATAACGTATCTGATCCATCTGATGTAGACTCAGACACATGTGCACTTCTTGATGGACTAGGGAGAATTCCAAGTCGCGTTGATGATGACTTGGGAGTAGAGGAACGGTGTAACAACGTTTCGGGAGTTGGGATCAAGCTCGGTGTGAGAGCAGAAGCAGGCTCAGGCCAGTACTGTTCTGGGACTGGGGTCACACTTTGAGGTTGCTGATCGTCGGAAATCGATCTCTCCGGTATGGGCTCGGTCTGATCTGAAAGGATGACACTAGCTGGTCGTGAAAACCGGTGAAACGGCGAGAAGGAGCGCGAAGTACGTTTACTGGAGGTCGGGCGAGAGTCTTGTGAACTAATAGATATGGATCTTGGAGTTTGGGGACGCGAAGAACCCTCTTCGTCCTACAGAGCAGAGAACATAAGCATACATTCTTACAGGGCACCTAGACAGGGTAATGATAATTCGAAGGATACAGTACAGACTCAATGACCGGATCGCCATGTTCCTCGTCGATATCGTGCCGAATTAAACGCCAAACAAGCAAATCAAGCCATCAAGTCCACTGTGGTTGGCCAAAAAGCCACACCCAAGTCTCAAGATAACACAAAGGAAAAGAACACACATCGTGCAAAGGAAATCAATCTACCTTGTCAGTTCCACTGCCTCTAAACTTCGATTTGCCCTTGGAGAACAAGCCTTTGGCCTCCTTCATACCCTTACCACCCAACACGCCAGCAGTTTTGAAAATATCTTTTCCAAGATCCTTGCTCTTCCCGGTTGATGCACGCTGATCACCAGTGCCGCCAGAAATAGGACCAGACTTGTATTCGGCACCAGGATCGACATAAGCACTACTCGACGGACTGCTCTCTTTCGAGGTAAAGACTCTTGAGATGGATGCATTCGTTTTGTGTCGGGGACCAGGTGGTCCAATAGGGTTCATAGCAGGACGAAGAGCAGCAACCGCAACTTCTCGGTGCTCAGGATGAGCTTCAAGAGTACGGCTCAGCCAGTGGCCAAGTCCAGTATTAGTGTTCGCGAACTGATGGCGAGTTTCCTCATATTTGGCGATCCGAGTAGGCGTGGACTTAATGGCCAAGATTTCGCGAAACGAGGCAGGTCTTGCTTCCTCGCCAGTCTTTGGTCGCGAGCTTGATGGTGGACGAGGTCCGGCAGGAGATCCTGGTATGGGCAAGATGGGGGATACAGGCTCGCCCGCAATTGGACCAAGGCCACCGTGTACTTCGAGTTCACGCTCAGGGGATACGTATAGCTCTGGGGCCATGTGACTGGACTTGTTGGGTGTAATTGGGGCTGCCTCCACAGGCGTCGGCAGCTCGCCAGGCTCGGCATTGACAATGTGGAGTCCTTCTCCGCTGAGCTTGGGATTCAGGGAGAGAGGATCGACCTGAGGCTGAAGGGAAGAAGATTGTTTGTCGCCAGCGATATCAATTGATCTCGCTTGCGCTGGATGATCTGTTGATGAACTGCTCGACCCATGGTGAGCAGCAATTGCAGCACCACCTCCAAGGACTGCGACCGCAGCTACTGTCGCAGCTGCTCCGTCTTCTCTCTTCTCCCAGCTGAAACGTTTGTCAAGATAATTTGGAGAAGTCGATTTTGAACGAAGTTCCGGTGGAGACAATGGCAGGGTCACTGGTGTCGAAACTTCTTTAGGGGTTGGTTCAGCAACCACAGCCTCTTTCTCGGCGTCACCAGCAGCCCAATAACTATCATACTCGCTTGGAATAGCATTGCTTGTTCTGTTAGCCCCACGCGCAATCGCTGAGTCCTGGGCCAAGGTGCTCAGTCGAGAATCGCCTTCAGGGCTAAGACTTCGCACAATCTCCCGACGTAGACGATCGCTCTCGAAGTCTCCGGGTCCCGACTCCATGCTTGGCTGCGAGTCAAACGTAGGCCTCGATGCAAGGAGCGAGACAACCTCCGGTGCTTCGGCGTCGATATCACGCTCCTTCGATGGAATCAAAGGCTGAAAGTCGTCGTCTTTGGGTAGAGGCGTTGGGGGCAGAGATGATGTATTTGTGTCTATTCGTTCGGGAGGACCAGGACGGCTGTAGACATCACCACGATGGCGATCACCAGATGGTACACTATCTGCAGGCTCATCGCCTGATCCGAGAGAGTGCCTGAAGGCCTCGCCCATCGCAGCGCCTGCAGCAGCGAGTGCAGCTAAAGGACCAGCATTGGAGCCGGCCAAGTCTTTGCCTTTGACAGTGTCTTTGGCACTTGTGGGAGTAAAATCAACATCGCTTGAGTCTTCAGAGTCATCTTTGGAAGGAGGCGCCGGAGACGATATCGGAACCTGATGAGAGGCTTCAGAGGCTTTGACCGGGGAAGGTGACCTTGTAGAAATATAGGACTCAAACGCCCCAGGCAGCTTAGGTCTGAAGCTGGTTTCTCTCTCTGCTTGAGGACGTTCGAATGTAACTGGCTTGAGAGTGATGGGAGCTTCGTCCTTGACTGGCGATGTACTCCTGCTCCTTTTAGACCCCACAGACTCAGCTTCCCATGATTCCACTGAGCCTCTTCGCGTTGGGCTAGCGTCAAATCTTCCAGCGAGATCAGCGACCCGACCCTTGCTCGGTGACTCTGCCCGAGTGATCTTAGAGCTTGCGGCAGGAATATCACTTCTGTGAGAATCGATGAATGCGCCCTGAGCTGATTTTTCGACGGACGCTAAGAATGAGGCGTCTTTGTCAGGACTGGTGGCAATAGCTTCCACAATATCTGCTTCGCGAGCTGCAGGGTTATTCGGTCCAACTTCCGCAGCGACTCCGTGAAGAGGTAGCTGCGCTTGCTCCACTGCTGGTGAGCGAGCAGGACTATTGTTCGGACTCGGTGTATTGAGATCACGTCGAAAGCCAGGAGTAAATCCAATCGGGGCGCCATCTTGCGTTGCTTGGGACGCTGGCCTTGATGCTCCTTCCGCTTCTTCTTCAATGGCTGGGGTGGCTTCCCTCCGTTCAGCAAGCTTTCCGCCGGCCGTTGCAGAGCTGGGCACACGGCTCATGATTGGGCTGATATCTGAAGTCCCGGTGGTGTTACTTCGAGACACGCTCGAGTCCGTGGCATCTTGTGACCGGAGACTGTCCTTCTTTGATACTCCCTGAGTGGTATCAAAGGCTTGGTGTACGAGAGATGTGAATCCGAGAGAGGGTTGGTGCTGCAAAGCAGGATCGTGTGACTCGCTGGCGCTGGTAGGCGAAAGACTGGAAGCTGGAGCAGTAGCGGTCATGCCTGAGCTTCCGCTCACTGTCGAGCCCCAGAACTCGTCGCCAAAGCCAGTGTTTCCACCAATACCTGTCGGCATAGCCAGGCCAGCAAATGACGACCGTGCGCCAACTGAAGTCGTTGCAGGAGCGGTCACGGAAGGAATTTCCAGTGGATCATACTCGCTCTTTCTCTCCGCCACGGTTTCCAATGGTGCTCTCCCCTGCGCCGGGCTTCCCACCTCTTGGCTAGGTTTTGAGTCAGGACTTTGCCTCTGAGACTCTAGAGATCGCCTCTGTTCTTCCTCCAAGTGTCTTTTATATATATCGGCTGGTCGAATGAAAGATGATGGAGGAGAGGCTGGAAATGGAGGCTCGACGGCTGATGCATGCTGTGCAACATTGGAGCTCGCCTGTCGCGGAGGGATCTGTCCCGTCGGAGAGGTAACTGCGGGTGAAGTTCCAGCTTGCAAAGGTGTTGGCAGCGCGGAAGGCGAGAAGTCGCGTCGGTGTTCCGGATTTGTTGAAGACAAGTCACTGGAAGCACTAGGCAATCGAGTTGCGGAGCCGTATTGGCTTGGACTGTCTATTGCTGGTGCTTTCCCAGCAGCCATACTCGTTTCAACGTGCAGGGGAGCTGTGTGGGCTTAGCTAGATATTCATCTTGCGTCGATGCCACTTACCATGGGCTTGACCAGGCGCTTGAGGACCAGGGGGGATCTGAGGGAAGCCTGACGAGAAAGCCCGGCGTTCGTCCCCAGCATCGAATGAGTTACGGCGGTCATGTCTTGCTGTCGAAGGAACTGGTTGCGTGAAACTCCTTCCAGGGTTCTGACCTGGCAGAGGAGGAAGAGGTGCATCGCGGGCAGCCTCAACACCATATTCGTCCTCCTCGTCGTAGTCGTCCCAGTCGTCTCCTCCATACGAAGGGGCTTTGGCCTCTACCCATTTCTTTGTCTTTGCGCGATTGACATTGGTCTTGAACGAGGGTGCCTGGCCCTGGGGGTATGGAGCGGCAGCTCGTCGGTCCCTACCAGTCGCGTTCTTAGTTGTGGCACAGACAGAGAAGAGAGAAGCGCAATCTTACAACGGTGAAGTGACTCTATCTTCATTATCGCCAAATTGATAGGGCCGGGACATGGTGCTCTTCCGGCAGAAGTCGTTGGAATGGGCGGCAGGAGGTGCTCTTCATGGAGAGGAGGCGGAGAGCTGGCACACTGCCAGGATTTCAGGATTTCTAGTTCTACTAGCAGTTCGTTCGACTTGAGGGACCAGTACGCCGTTTGTTCTGGGGCGACAATCTATTTGATGTGAGGCGACTTTCCAATTGTTTCGGTGGTGATTGTGAGAGGCAGGAGAGAAATTGGCTTCAAGATGGATGATAGCCTTTCAGCCTCATCTGGTGGAGCACTGGGCTGTCCAGATGCTAGAACTATCTTCACCGGTGCTCTTGAAACGGCCTTTCCCGGCTCCTGGGCTACTACACCTATTCTCTCCGTGGATAGGCCCTGTGTATTCATCCAAGTCCGCGCTGGCACAGGCTATAGGAACTGGGAGTCTGGTGCGGTAACTAGGTGCAGACATGGCTTCGGATCGGGATGGGAACATGACCGCTTTCACAGGATACGAGTATATTAAGGATACGACATTTATATCTCGAGATAATATCTCTCAATACACGATTGTTACCAAGAGGTCTCCTGGAACTACTTGATGTCGAATATTGCTGGCATACCAATATGCACTTCGCAATTGCATTTCAAAGTGTATTGGAAAGGAACAACAATCGAGGACAAATCCGGTAACTGGTACTCGTACAGGTACGACAATGACCTGAAGAATTGATTTCGACCCCTACTCTATCTTGATAATGATAACGGGAACAAAAGCTTGTGCAATGGTGCTACATCAACTTCTTCATCGCCATTGTATCCGGGCTGACCAAAATATCATGACCAGGTACGTATCAGAAATCCGATTGTTAAAAATCATCGTATGTAGAAACAAATGAGCTTATCCTCAGCATGTCCTGGCGTGTCTGGAATATTGAAGTCCTTATACTCTCGTCACTAGGATTAGGCACCCTATAAGTGTCTTTGCACAAGCCACACCTAAGTAACAGTAAGTACCACGTTTTACCCGACGCCCCTTGCGACTTCTCAACTCCATATCCAACCCGGTACAATACAACAGTAATAAAGGGAGCCTGCCGACACGTCTCTTCTGATCCCACATACCCTCACAATGGCGCGCATAAACATACAAGACAGGACCCCCGAATTCCGCTCCATCCTCCAGCAAGCATCGCGCAACCACGCCAACAAGAAACTTTCCCAACAGCGCCAGTCTCTCCTCACGCCCCAGGAAAAGGCAAACGCGAATGGAACCGCTCAGAATGCTTCCATCGGACAGCGCTCTGAATTCGCCCGGCAAGCCGCAGCCATCGGTCGCGGCATAAGCAGTATCCAGGCTAAATTGGGGAGACTCGCATCGTTAGCAAGAAGGAAGACCCTTTTCGATGACCGACCCGTGGAGATCAACGAGTTGACCTATATCATAAAGCAAGACCTAGCGAAACTGGACCAAGATATCCGAGCCCTCAAACAGTTCTCCATAGCCTACAAGCAATCAGGCGACCAAGAAGGCGAGCACAACAAGAACGTGTTGTTCCTACTCGGAGGCAAACTGGGAGAAGTCACAACCGGCTTCAAGGAAACCCTCGAATTACGGACCAAAAATATTCAAGCCTCGCGATCGCGCACAGAAAACTTCATCTCAAATGTCTCTGCGCATTCGAACCCCTCCAGTTTGAATCCCTCAAGGACGGATTCGCCGTTATACCAATCAGACCAGCAAAAACAAGGTCAACCGCTACAACAGCAAGGTCCGAGAAGTCGATCGCCCTACCAACATACCCAAGCAGCACAATCCGACATCCTCTCCCTAGACATGCCCGAATCGTCTTCCTCTTCAGCCCTCGCACGAACAGCTCCCGCGTCATCACAACAACTTATGCTCATGGAAGAAGGAGCAACCTCAAATACCTACATCCAAGCCCGTGGCGAAGCCATCGAGACAATCGAACGGACGATAAACGAGCTGGGTGGCATCTTCACCCAACTCGCACAAATGGTCACCGAGCAGGGCGAGCAAATACAACGCATAGACGCAGATACGGACGATGTCGTTGAAAACGTGCAAGGTGCTCAAAGAGAACTTCTGAAATATTGGAGTAACGTGAAGGGCAATAGATGGCTGGTGGCCAAGATGTTTGGTGTACTCATGATCTTTTTCTTACTTTGGGTGCTGGTTTCTGGATAATCGACTGGTTTCGATTTTGATGAGGGAGATTTTGTATCATAGTAGATTGTATTCTGTGTGTATTAAAGAGAACCTTGCAGTTTCCAGATGTCACGTTGGTGATGGTAAGATACTTTCTTGTTGGATGCCGTTTTGGATTGTAGAATGATTGTAATTGCATGATGTGGTTTCGGACACGATAGGTATGTCCAATCTTTTACTCTTCACAACATATTTATTTAGGTCTTTTTTTCAGGTACATCTATTTTACTTTCCCTTTATAGTACATTCCGCCGCCCGCAGTCACAAAGGTTTCGTGTGGAATCTTACCTAGCTACAGTAATACAGCATACACAGCCTTAACCAATAACTTAAACCACCCTCAAGCAAGGCCAATAGACCATTTCTGAAGATCTCCATTTGGAAGCATTTCTCCCTCCTTCTCTCCCTCTAACGCAGCCCCTTCCTCATCCATGTCTATCCAGATTCCAAGCCCTCGCCTTCCATGCCATCTCAAATTCACTTCCAGACAAGTTGGCTACTATATCCAACTTCGGCAAGGTAGTGATGCCTTCCTTTCACATACCTCATGCGCCAACACGACTGCGAAACTCAGCCTTATGTCATGTCAAACACCGCGCCCCGCCACCAGAAAAGCAAGATGTTACCCACGTCCCATGAGCAACGGTGAGCCTAGAGAATCATCGAAAAAGCATTTCTCCCCAAGGCTGAAGAGTTGATCGGGTGATGCATAGAACGAGGCAACCAAAGAGAGATGGAATAACAGATGTGGTGAAGGAAAATCAAATCTCCAAGCCCATTATTCTGCAGCTCGGATATTCGACCTGGATGATTGGCAGACGCCTCATGCAACTCAAGACGCATGAAGCCCAAGGTGATTGCTGCCTTGTCTTATGACCTGGCAGAGCGTGTATATAAGCCACAGCCTGATCTCTGTCCCCGATGACAATCCTTCCCAGCCTTGCAATCTTTTTGCGCATTGAAATTCTCAGACTCATCTGGACTTTGACATATTGGTCAGACTGAAAGGAGCATACCAGCACTTGATACTTTGCCAGTCGTTAGAACACTCTCACCTGCTTCGCCATGACATCGTGGAGAGATGGTAATCATTCGAGGTATGCTCTGCAGAGGACTCTAGCTCTAGCTATTCTTTAGAAGTAACAAACGTTGTCATCAGTCAGCTCGGAGGAGCAGAAAAATTAAAGTCCCTCCAATACCCCCACGAATATGTTGCATTCGACGACTTCCGAACCGGACAAGTATTCTGGGCCGCGCTCAAAAATCCCTACCACCAAAACGTCAGCAATCGTCTCTACCTCGTGGTATCAACTGCGCACGAAAAGATCAACGGCGCACGAAAAGTCACCGCCATCGCAGTCGTAAGTCTCGAAAGCAACGGGGGTCTGGGAAAGAGCTGTTACGGTCCAAGTGAGCAGCAATACCTGATGGGCATCAAACTCCATCACAATACCCAAATAGGCAACTTGAACATGTACGGCATGACCTCAGAACAGACCAGAGACGAGCGAGATCGGACCAACCTGTATGTCAATGATTGGAGCACACCAGACTGGACGCCATTGCCCGATACAATCGCGGATATGACAACGGTGCTGGTTATCCATGGAAAATGGCTGCTCTGTCGCAAATCTGGTCAGCTATCAGTACAAAGCCACGGCAAACCTTTGGACCTTTACAGAAATCTGGATCATGCCACCCGCGCTCGAGTGATGACCATGCGAACACCTAGAATTCCAGTCCAAGGTGTGGATATGCCCGTAAGAAAGACATCCACACACTATCGTCGTGATGTCAATCCGCAGCCGACCATGTATAATCCAAGTGACGTGCGATTTTTCGAGCTGCTTCCGTTTGATCAACTCGATGATGAAAGTGTGCCTGGTTTGGAGGACCTGAAGTAAGGAGGGAGACTCAAGAATGGGAAGAACAACACGGCGTCAGGATTTCCCCTGCATACCCACCTGTGCCACTTCCACCGAGCTCTTAGGCAATGAAAAAAGCGCTGTTGAGAATGAGATAGTGGAACTGCTATGATCAGCAGTTAACTGCTATGATGATGTGTCAGGAAGAGTGAAGTGCTGCATGCACTGTTGGGCTGCGGGAGTTCTTTTTCGAATTTGCCCGATGTCTAATCGATTCCAATGCGTTCGTGTCACTCTTTGTAATGTATTTTGCCTTTGTTGCCAACCTTCACGAGGTGTACACCATGTTACCAGCTTTTAACGATTGGCAATGCTATCAAGCTTGACCGAGTAAACACTTATCGGTCTGCTCACCAGGCTTCGACGCTGAAAAGCCCAGTCTTTTTTCTTTCCGCCAACCATCTCTCCACCCACTTCTTCATCGTCTCCCTGCTTTTCGCACTTCCTACATTGACAGTGGGAATCACCTTGTCAATTCTCAATGCGCAACAAAACATGGTCAGTTCTCTGAAGCTTGAATGCTCAGAATAAGGCACTCCAAAACAGCTGGCCTTCTTCGTGCTGCCTCTTTGTGGAACCAATTCCTTGATCGTGTAGGTTGACTTCCAGTTCTGGCCGTAGAGGACTGTTGAGACTGGTGGTGAATCAATGAAGCGAGATCCTGGTGGGCGATAATTCCAACCCGAAGGACGGAAGCCGACAATTCGTGAGAAACTGTCGCGGAAGTCATTCAAATACTCGTCGAGTGTTTCTGCACGGATCTCGAAGAGCGGTGTCATATGAACCTGTGCTTCTCGTGGATCTTTCGTCAGAAGGGCATCCAATTCTGGATCCTCGAGACATTTACATATTCTCTGTTTTCCGGCTGGCGCATATATTTTACTCTTCAAAGCTTTTGCGATACCCACGCAGATGCGTTCTTTGCCAATGCTGTACGTTCCAACTATCACCAGAAGACGCCCGCGACGGTCTAGGCCAGGCAGAGCAAGGTCTCCCTCTTTCTTGACTTTTGGCACTCCTTGGAGGAAATCTGTCATTCCTTTGCTGGCTTGCTCGCGTTTCATGGCCTCCGTTGGTTCGGTCAAGTTCGGAGCAGAGCTATTCAAACTGACGCACATCTCGGAACAGGCTGAGATGACCTCCTTCTGAGGTGGGAAGGCATATTTTGGGTTGAGATAGGTAGTGTCCAGATAGCAAACGTCGATCTTCTGCTCTTTCATTTTCCCTGAGATCTTACACTGCACATCCGGTCGCAGTAAGGGGTGTTCGAGATGAGCCTGGCAAGCTCGGAAGTCTCCACAGTGAAGAATGCGCTGGATCTTTTCAGGTTTGTTCTTATTCAAAGCTTTCTCAAATAGAAATAGCGAGCTTCCCGGGCAGTGGTTGGCAGAAATCATGGTTACACTAGCTCCATCAGTGCCTGGGATCTCCCTCTCTTCTTCGAATTCGAGATCGACCACCCACTTGGCGTCAACTCTCAGCTGTTGTCGGACAAGGTTACCAGTAACTCTGCTGCAGTAGATCGGACCATGACACCAGGTTGAAGTCAGTCCAATATAGTGATCGCTGTGGAAATGAGATAGGAAGTACGCCTTGCTGCCTTCGACAGCCCCATAACGGAAGGCATCAACAGCGATGGAAAACCCTGGGATGATCTTGTAGAACGGACAAGTACGTTCGTACGCGGGTTTGCCTCGTGATTTTGCTTCAGCGGCTGCAGCGCTTTTCCATGCTGCCTCTTCGCTATGGCCAGACATAAGCTTCGTGAATGCCGACACTTCGACAGTGGATTTGGATGCTGCCATTGCAAATGGGTTCTTCTGTGGTGGTCTGGCGGGACGAAGCAGAGGAGGCTTTCGCGCACTCGTCTTAGTCCCAGTCTCGATTGCTGTTCTCTGAATTGGAAGGGGTGTTGGATTGCCATCCAGACAGTTATTGACGTGTATAGACGCTTGCGCATCATCTACTCCAGCTAGTGCAACACTGCAAATCGGACATGCTGGTTGAGAGTCGTCCATTATGTCGGGAGGCTCATCAACCTCGAAATCTTGATCCAAGACCAATGCACTGTCTCCTTCGAAATTGTCATCGTCATAAATGCCTAAGTTTCTCTCCTCCTCCATGTACCTCTTATACTCAAATTCTTCGCCATCTTCAAAGTCCGCATCTGCCAAATCTTCCACATCCTCAAATCCTTCGAAGTCATCAACTCCACTAAAGCTCGTTGCCTCTCGTTTGAGAGTGGAAACGGCCAAGGTCTTGATATTCGAGCCAGCACTCAGAGTTTCCTCTGAAGGGATTGGCGAGGTTGTAAGCTCCGCGGATTTTGCTTCCTCGACCTTGATAGTATTTGATTTCACAGGTGTTTCTGCGAGATTCGGTAACCGAGGCGGTGGTTCATCAGTTTCAGAATCGTCCGAATCCGAGTCATCTATGAATGGTCCAGCTCGTTTCCGTACCTTCTGTTGCGAAGCCTCATCTAGCGATTCTGTCTTTATAGACGTGGTTTCCTTCTCTTCTGGCTTTGCTTCAGGAGGAGGTGGACTGCATGCTTCACCGCCCTGTGTTTGATCCAGCTCTTCTATGTCATCGGGTAATTCTTCAATTTTCCTCCTCTTTACTGGCGCTGTCAACTCATTGAAGCGGTCTGGCAGGAACAAAGACGTGCTCAGTTCCTCGGCTTTCTTGAAGAATGCTACGATGTTTCCATTGGGACGTGCCTTGGCTTTCAAGGACTTTGGAGCCGCCGCAATAGGTTTCTGAGGAGTGGCCTTGGTTTTGGCAGCCATTGGACGTGGTGTGAAGAAGGAAGCGGTTGCTGAAGGAGACGATGCCGGTGGCGAAGGTGGACGGCCAGTGGACGGTAATGCTTTCTGATCAGGAGGCAAAGCTACATTCTCTCGTGGGTTTCTGAACATGAGGGACTGTAAGCACTTCGGTCATCAAGAACGGCGGTGGTGAGTTGTCGGTGTTGAGATCGCGTGGAGGTGCTTCAACATCCATCCATCTATTGCTTCATTTTCTGGAACGGGAAACGCGCGGTCACGAGGCTGATCAATGATAATTCCCAGATGAATTGAGCTTTTCAATTTTCAAACAGATCTACCAACTGTGAGGGATCAGACCCTAGAAGTTTAGCGATATTGAACGCATTTCAGGAGTGTTGTCGAATTGATGTCCATTTAGTATTTTGATACGCGTCTCGCGTCTTCGCTCCCAGGCTGGCTCCACTCCTAGCACCAAGAAGTTAAATCATGTCTGCCAGTGGACCCAACACGACAATGGCTGCCTCCAACTTCTACGAGCTGCTCCTCAGGAAGGGCCCCCAGAATGGAGACGTTGTAGCTGCTCTAGATGAACTGCGACATAAGATTGTGGCCGATGGTATCCCAAGCAATAGCGATGGCATGGTAAACAAAACAATCCATACCATAACAGACTCTTCCTAACCTGCGCAAATGCTAGTCCGAATTACGAATATACATCTGGCTCATCCTCCTCAATTCTCCGCCTATAGCAACTGATATCTACCTCGATCTGGTCCGCCAGGGCGCTTCTCCAGCATACAGCAAGATCCGCAACGACACCTTCCGCACCCTCGCAACCGATCCTCTATTTCGTCGAAGAGTGACCGAGAACAGCTTGACCAGAGTCCTCAATGCCGTGGCTTGGAAATTACAAGACGCCCATGAAGCACGAATCAATGGCTGGCTTTCACCGCCCTCCTCTCTGAACAACGACCAAATTGCCTCTCCGGATACATCAATGCATTCTCGTAGCTCACTAGCAGGCACCACGCAGGATGGCAGTCAAATGGGAGACAAGACAGACTATGTTGGATATGTTCAAGGCATGAATGTGCTTGCCGCCCCTTTTCTGTATGCTGCTCGCAGCGAATCTGAAGCTTTCGTTGCTTTCGACAGGCTGCTGCAGTCAGAGTGTCCAGGATACATTCGTGGCAGTATGGAGGGTGTTCATAATGGCCTCAAGCTTGTCGACGAAATACTGCAGATTTGTGATCCAAAGCTGTATCACTACCTATACAGCAAGGGTCTCAACGCATCAATCTACGCCTTTCCTTCAGTGCTCACCATGTGCGCTTGTACACCGCCATTACCAGAAGTGTTGCAGCTGTGGGATTTCTTATTTGCATATGGGACTCACATAAACGTTGTTTGCATTGTTGCGCAACTGGTTATGATACGAGATCAAATCCTTGGTGCTGATAGGTTTGTCAATTACTTTCAAATACCTCCAGACCTTTGACTAATGACCATGATAGCCCCAATCAAGTTCTCCGATCGTTTCCACCCCTTCAAGCCAGTAAAATCAAGATGCTTGCCTTGACTTTTATTAAAAGGATACCACAGGGTACCTATCAACGTCTTGTGGACCACGCAAAATGATCAGTTCTTACTCCGCAAAGTTGATTTACCCTGCACTTTGGGCGTTCTGGGAAATCAAGAGGCGTATACGATATATCACGATAGCGTTGATGATGAGAAGAGGTTACGACCGGTATGTATGATTGATGATAGCGCTACCGTGCTTGCTGGACCCGGGTTTGATAGTATCTTATAATCAAGCAATTCTTTTTTCTCCTATTGATCGGATGTATGTCCTACTGATTGTTATTTTTCATAGTAAGACCTGGGCGGTCCACGGCAAACGACAGTAGGCAAGCCTTCCTATACAACAGACGATCTGAGACCTCGTTCTTCGGTGTTATGTCCATCACAGGCGGGTGCCCCTAGGCACCTGTCATGTGCCGTGATTAGCCGACCTGGCCATAAGATGTGAATCTAGATGTTATAGTGCTAGCGTTCTTTTCATAAGTCTTCCTTATAAAACATCAGTTCCACGTCTTCGAACTTGGCTTTCTATACCCTCGTCCTCATCATGTAAGATTTGGATGGAATTCTTGAGTTTTGATTGCTGGTGGTGTTATTCGTCCCCTGGTTTGGTTTGTTTGAAGGGGATGGTATTGGGGATGAAGGGAATATGACAATACAGAATCGTATACAGACACCAATCCCAGAACCATCTTCTAAGACGTGGACACGTCACTGATAGCATTGCCTGATTGACTGTGTATACATTATTTAGTAGATTTGTAAGAAGCAAGCCTAGGAGAAGAGGCACATCCAAGAGCTGCTTGAATAGAATCGTGTCTCACCTCCGAACGCGGTGACATGAATTCCATGAAGCTAGAAAGAGGCAGTTCAGTCTCTGTTGGTTTCGATCTTGTTAAATAAGTTGCCAAATCAGAAATACATGCTTGCCAAAGCCCAGAGAGGCTTCGGACTTGGGCGGTCTACAGAGAACGACTTTGAACCTATTCTCCAGCACGCAGATGCATGCACATCATGACTGCTGTATTGCTTGCTCAGAACATGTGAGATACTTCGAGGTTCTGAGGACGCTTGTCTGCTTGCTGTGTCCGGATTCCGGGCCAAAGAACGTAGATCTAGCATCCCTGTTCACGACATAAAATGTGTGGAGCCTAGGTACTCGGACACGCCGGACTCCATATTGTATTGCATCAACCCGAGAAGCCAAAACAACAGTGCCATCGGCGGTCTCGCTTGTATGGTGTATCGGCTTCCGGATGAAGTGACTTGTTCTATAACCTGAAATGAAAATAACGGCGCAACACATCTAGGGCTTGCACTAGCGTTGATGATTGAGACACTACCATTGGCTGATTAAGATTAGCGAGAGCGTATGCCAGTACATCCTGTGGTAAACACCTAGATTGCCCAGACAAATCGCTGGAGTAAATAACAGTGCAGCCTGTGTCTAAATACCGTGGCAACCTGGGGGATCCTGCCTCTGATCATCGGCTGAACGAGGAACAGAGCCGAATGCCTGGACAGCAAAGATCGTTAGTGAGTCCGTTCAATTGATGTTCTTCCAATAATGAGCGGAATGCTGCAGAAGCGGTAGAATATGATCTGCATAATAATGTTTTATACGAGGTGGTTGATTGGCAGACTGGGCGCTATGGACTGGCCAAATCACTCTGAACACACCTGCATATACGAGATGCAACATCGCGTCTACATGTGAATTGGCCTTCGCTGTCGACATCAGAAGCCTGCTTGGGTCAGAACTTAGCACATTTTCCTGGAGAGCATCAGCAACTATGGCACCCCTCACATCGTACATACAAAAGCAGAACCACGAAGAACACCATCACATCTCAGACCGTCTCGATGATTATATCAAAGCATACAGCAGCGGAGATACTGAAGCGATGATGAAGTTTTATCATCCCACAAACTTTGTGTATCAGGATCTGAGTAGTGTTATCGTCATACTTCGAAACTGTATGAAGACTGATAAAGGTATTAGGTACCACCAACCCGGCCATTGAGCGTCAAGAGTTCGAAGACCAGTACAAGAGGACATTTGCAAGCATGCATGATTTCACTATCAAGACGCTCTCCGTGCATGGCCATAAAGATTTCACGGCGTGGGAGTGGGAGATAATTTGTCAGCCCGCAATTGAGGCAGAGACGGGGATGAAATTATCAAGGGAGGAGGCTACTGAGAAAAGACTTGTTGGCTGTACGCTGATGTGGTGGTGAGTGGCCCAACGACATCCGTTGAACCATTGTGAAGCAATATACTGATACTTTTCTGGTACAGGGAGGATGATCTAATTGTCCGAAACCATGATTATGTCCATCTCAAAGAGACATGATCTTATTCGTTCTATATGCGAGTGTTGTATGGAATCACTCCTGCCTACTTCAAAACCCAATTCTGAAACGCTCATTGCTATTTGCATGTTGAAGTGGAGCCCGCGGGTTTTGTATTGACGTAGTCGGTACATACGCGATTAAAGCATTCATGATTTGTCGGAATTGCGCACTATAAGTATTAGGAATCTATACTATAAACGCTCTCTGCTTACAAACCTCTCTCCTAAACCTGCTCCATTGTCCACCGTTGCAAACTGAACACGCTCGCGCTGACCAGGAATCTTGGTACATTTGTTCGGCAGCTACAACATTACATAAACACGCTGAAGCTAACCTACAGATCTCTTAGTATAAGTTGGTAGGAATAATAACGGTAGAATTAAAACTAACTGGATAAAGAGCCCCATGGCAGCAGGAATGAGTAGGAGCTTCATGAGGTCTAGAAGATATAAAGGTATGTAGAATTGAGGAATAGTTTCAATATTTGTCGGGAGAGATGGTGTTCGTGTCCGAGAGGTCCTCAGCGGTGTGGAAGTTGAGTAGTTGGTGAAGACTGAAAGATCTGATGGCAGGAGAGCGATCATACCTGCTGGCAGCTGATCGCAAATTAAGCGCAATAATGCACGCTCGCAAGATTGCGGACGATGGATGTAGAACTAGAATAGCCGGTAAGGGCGCGATTCAGTTGCAATCGTCGATCCCGCAATATACATTGCGGGAAATTACGGTATGCCCGTTTTATACAAGCGATTTAATTTCCTATAATTAGATTAGGCATTCCTATAGAATTAGCGTTAGTAATAACTCGTAATACGTGTATAAACTATATTTTAATCTATTACCGCGGCTGGCTCGCTTAATGGCTAAAAAGGGTTTAGATAATAGGCGTTTTTCTATATTATATAGACACGGCTATCGGTAGCTATATATATAAGAATCGTAGACCCCCTAACGCTTTTAAAAAGGCCCGATAGGTTATTATAACCTTAAACGTGTCTTTATATCGTAGAGAATATACTAAAAAGCATAGCATACTCCTTAATATCTAGACATAGTTAATAAAACTTCAATATCTAATAAAACATGCCTATTCTTCGAAACGTCGTCAATCTCGTCGCCTAATATACAGCTGTACGTATAGCTATAATCTAATCCCGTTTCTACCGTCTAATTACCTAGAAATACGTGAGGCGCTACACGTATATTCCTTAATATCTAGACGGATCCTATATAGAAAATCTAGTTAGGAATATACTGAAACCTAGCTACTATCCGATAGATATCTATAAATTAACGAGGTTCTAGAAATACTAGTTCCTCGTATTATACGATTACCTTACTACCGTATATATAGAGCCTCTTAAGCCTAGCCCCTAGTCTAGCACCTACGTTAAGTTAGTAATATTCCTATATATTTATAGTACCGGGGTATCGATAAGATAAGTAGGGTTACTATTTTAGAGACCTTAGGCTATAATTAGTCGTATTTTTAATAGCGTACTTAAGATTATACCGTAATTATATAAGGATTTTATAACTAATCCGGACCTAGGTAAAACTAAGCTCCTACTCTCTAGACCTCGTTATTAGCCGTAGTTTAGTAACTATATTAGAGCGATTAATAGGACTTATATTCCGGCTTCTATTAAGTATTTAGTAAGAGAAGACCCTATAGTAAAGATTATATACTGAAATAGGAAGGGAGGGCTATTATAGAATATCCTTACTACGGTAGATTTATAGATAAACTTTACCTTTATCTATACTAGATAGGAGGGTTCTACGAATAATTAGCGCGTCGTAAAAGATACGATTTTAAACCGTAGATTAAGCCTACTAGAGGGTAATTACTACCTCGGTAATACTAGCTTTATGTTCCTTAGTAGCCTCGTCCTTCTACCTTACCCGGCTGTACGTTATCATCTATAAGAATAGGTAGACCGTAATAGTAATCCGAGGATTCCTAAAGACTACGAGGAACTATTTAATCTCCGCTATTCAAGTCTACGTATAGTTATAGAACGTATATTTAGTATTATAAAGTCTCGATTCCGGGTTCTAAAGAAAGAGAGAGAGGGGATAGCGATAGAGGATTAAGTCACCCTAGTATACGCGATCGCGGCATTATTTAACTTTTTAAATAAGCACGGCGTAAACCCCGTCTCTAAGTATAAGGAACTATATAGGCAAACCGGCGGAAGTAACGCTATCAATATAGAGGAAGGGGAGGCTTTAAAGCTAGACGTAGTCGGTAAGGGTAAAGTAAGGGTAATTAACCCGATAGTTAATAGAGGTTTAGTTTAAACCCGCGATAATATTACTATACGAATATAGAATCAGTACCGTATAGAGAATCCGCGGATATAGGAAGTAGAGGTTAACTTATCTATTAGCTATAGGGCTAGCGCGCTACGCCGTAAGGCCTTAGTTAAGTTATAGGGTAAGGAAGTTATTATTTTATATAGAAAGTAATTAATATACGAGGTTCTATTCGTATTCTCGAAATAATAATATCCGATTCTCGATAGGAGATTCCCGAAACGTCTACTCTTAACTTTCCTCCTAATAGGTTAAACAACGTGATATATAATTCATTAGCCTGCGATTTCGACGACGGTTTCAACGCCGTAAAAATTATTAAAATCGGTTTATAGGTTCCTAAGATAGAGGGGGGTTAAGTTTAGTATTTTCAGCGTACTCTAAGGCTAGGTCTTAGCGCGGTCTCTAGAGCGTAACTCTTATAAGGCTAAGGGATATACTTTAAGCTACTACTAAGTACGTAGCGTATAGTTATACTACTTATATAATTTTTAAAGATTTGAATTTAGCGTCAAAATCTGGGTAATATATAGTTAAACCGGAATATTCTAACTATTTAGTTATAGTATTCTATAATACCAAAGTTATAAGGCTATCTAGTATCGTGAATTACGGCTCGATCGTATACGGATCTAGCGGGGAACTTTAACTTCTACCTTATCTATTATATATAACTAGGCCTAGTATCCCGCTTAAGATCAACTACTTTATAAGTATACTATTAATATAATTTTTAATTCCACGTATAGGCAAGAGTAAGGAGATTCAGATTCGAAAACCTTATATAAATTAATCTTAGGGGTAATAACCGTATAGTAATAACAAAAACTATATACTTATAATAACTAGATAAGGAACTTAGATCCTACTAAGCCCTCGAAAACGTATATAGGATCCTACTATTTCACGATATTTAAACTATTACCTTAATTACCTTAATTACCTTAACTACCTTAATATCTTAAGCCTTAAACCCCTCCTATCTAATAGCCTCCTTAATAAAAGCCTTGCGCTTACTCTTATCTAAGTAAGGGAATACTTAGGCTACGCCGTCGCGCTTAGCCTAGAGGTAGCGGAGGAATCTAAATTTTATACTTAATTTTAGCGCTAGAGAGACATTAGTTAAAGCCTCTATATAAAGTTCCTACTAGGATTTCGGGTTTTAAGCCTCTACTAGCTATACTAACCCTCCTACTAGGGCTTTATTATATTCCTTTAGTATTACTAATACGTAGCGGTCCTTATCCTTCGTTAACTTTCGTCTTTTACTACGCTATATAGTATTAGCAACTTCCTCCTCTTTATTAGTACGTATACGCTTAGAGATACAACCCTCTAGGGTAGGTAAGAGGGCTATAATAGGGCGAATTAGATCCTCTCTAAATACTACGCGAGGCCCTTAACGCGTAAAGCGGCTAGTAGTAATACGGCTACCGATTAGGAAGTCTAACTTATTCTTAAAGTTAATCCGGCGGTTACGGAACTTCCTACGGTTACTATATTCGTAATAGTAGGCTTCTATAACCTCCGGTTTACTTATAAGGACCCCTATTTTATTAGTTATCTATCCTAAGGTCGCCCCTAAGTAATCTAGCTACTATTTAAACTCCTTACGAAGGTATTACTATTTAGTTTAATATTATAAGTTAGTTATCTTAGTACTATATACGTTAGTTACTTTCCTAGTAATATAGGTCTAGGTAGCTGATTTAAAGCTATTCTTAGTAGCTAATCTATTAATATAAGCCTACTTATAGCCGGTAAGTATACGAGCTACTATCTAGCGTAACTAATTAATACGGCGACGGCGAGAGGCGGGGGTTTATTATTAAGTAGCTATATTATCGGCTTTAAGGCGTGTAAGTATAAGATAAGTAGCCTTAAGGTAGGCCGCTATATAGTCCTTACTTTCCTTAGATTCCTACTAACTTAGCTAAGTAATAGACTTATTCTCTAACTACTAGGTAGAGGGCCTAGCCTCGGACTACTAACTTAAGCCCTAACGGTATTCGGTAAGTTTTTATAGTAAAGGTAGTAGTAGCTATTCTAATATACGTATAGGTAGTCTATTTAGGAACTAATTAGAGTCTCCGGTAAGATCCTAGATACTAATTCGAGAATAGTAGGGTATCCTAATTAGTAGAATAGTTAGAATAGTTAGAATAGTTAGATTTGAAATAAAGGTAAGTAACTAATTTCTTCGATAGGCGTTAGCGTCTTAAGATCTATCTCTTCTACGCCTTTTTATATATAGATATACGATCTAGGCGACGTTACGACCCCGTTAAGTTATCGATCTCTTTAACGTTATTCTCGTTATTCTTATTTACCCCCTATATATACGATCTTATTACTATATTCTTACCCTATCCGATCGCGAGCAAATACGACTGTTAAAATACCTTTTTAGGATATTCCTATAGTAGTAGCTTATATAAACTTTATCCGTATATTATTTACGGCTACTCCGGTGTTAACGGCCGATAAAGGTTTTAGTAATAGTAGCCGTGCACTGATTTTGATATCATATTATTAAGTAACTTAGATACACTATCCTTTCCTAGCTAGATCTAATACACGAGTAGGGCCGAGGCGTTGCCGTACATCGCGACTTTTGAATCGCCTCGTATATTGTGTATGCAATACAGCGCGCTTACGAGATCCCTAGTAATATTGCGCATTGGCGTATTGTTAACATTGTAGCTGAATCGCGCCCTAATCTGGATGTGGATACTAATAATAAGTGATCCTATAGTATTCTATATATAAAAGCGTTTTGGCCTGTCTTTTATTAGGAAATACTGCGGAGGGAGGTAGAAATGGTAGGCAGAATTCGGCGTCACATAGTAGTGGGAGGACCGTCCAGATTTAGGCGGAGTGCCCTAAGAACCTTGGATAATTACTGTGTAGTGCTTCAGTGCTGCATTGGATTCGACGAACAGCGACTCGATACATTGTAGAGCGTGGAGCACGAGAGCTTATTGGCTGACTAATCAACCGACTGTGCATTGCGGGCATTGCGCTGAATTTCACGATCACTGCAGCTCCCTGGAACTGATAGCACGGGACTTTTACACCAACACTTCGTTTCCCTCCATAATCTCGTTCTCTCCATAATCTTGGAGTCGACATTCAATTCTCAGAATATATAAAAATTTCTATTCCAACATTCAAAAGTAAACAACCAGCGAAATTGGCCCAGACGACACGTACCCACATGACAGCGCGATTCCAATTTGAAGCCCACATCTCCTTTCGGCAACAAACTCTAGACCTTCTCCCCATCTTCTTTGCTTTCACAATGTCATGTCCAATTCCGCAAGTAGAAGACGCCTTGAGTCCGTATATCCATACGCGACAAGAGACGCATCGTATACGGCAAACACTCACTGAATATCTCAAAAAGCAACTCCACGACGACTCGGAACAGCCACTTTCCCATCTCTCTTTAACATGCCCGCCCCCATCTCTGAGAGCAAGGACAACCGCGATACCATCAGATGGGATTTACAAACAATACCTGGAAGCCCTGACAGCTCATCAGCGCGCCCAACAAAGATACGCGGCCATCAAGGAGGAGATCCATGAGTTGAACGATGATAATGTTCGTTTTTTTCCATGCCCACGGATCGATCACGATGAATAACAAACTTCGAACACTAACAGTGGAGGACCAGGAAAGGAACAAAGTCGAAGGCCGTTCCGGGGCACAACAATCCGAATCAGTACGCGAGTACATCAAATTACTACGCCAAAGACGCCAGCATCGAAAACTGGAGATAATCCAAGATGCCGTGATGCGACTCGTCGATTCAGAATCCAATCCTGTACACGTTGATCTCAAAGCCTCTATGAAGGAGAAGCTAGGGGAACCTCCACAGCCACCAATGGCGAGTCTAGATCAAAGTGACGCCGACTCAAAAGTCGAAGAATTGACCTTCCGCTTGAAGAAGGAATTGCTCATCGCAAGAAGCCGACTCGAAGACGCGAAAACAGCAAAGAGTACCGCTGAAGCAGAGAGATCCATGGAGCCACCAACCATGTTGGAAAAAGTGGAGACGCTGCGAAAAGCAAGGGACGAATTAATCGCTTGGGTAGAAGGAGAATTAGCCAAGATCCCAGAGGCCGACCCGGATCAATCGCAGTTCGACATGTCCTTCATGGAAGATGACGCACAACCTCCCATCGAGGAGATCTCAGACGAAGAGCTAGCTTCAAGAGTAGAAGAGCTATACCATCGCTACACAACCGCACGAGAAAAGCTAATCGCAAACGTCGACGCAACAAGCGCCGCAAACACACCATCAGCAGCAACAATAACACCACCGGAACCAATCCGACCTTCTCTCAGCCATCAAAGAACAAAGACAAATGACGGGCTCTCTCGCAATATAAATCCAGATATCGAACGCCTCGCAACAAAACTCCTCCCCTATCTACCTGTTCTGTCAAGCATCCAGACATCCTCAGCCTCACTACAAGCGCAAACATCGCACCTCCGTCGCCAACTAAACACCTCATCAAGTGAGACAACAAAGACTCTCCAGAGACTAGCAGGTGAATCCTACCTCGTCCCACAAGATGCAACGAGTATGATAGCCTGGGCCAAAGCAGCGGAAGAAACTGGAGAGCAGACGAATCGGTTTGTACGGGAGCAGGTGGAGGCCGGTGAAGCGAGTATATCACGCGCGAAGACTGTTTTTGGGGTCATGAAGTCGAGGAAAGATGCTTTGGGTAGTATGAGAGGGGATCTATAGTCCTAGCACAAACAAATGACAACGAGACTAGGTTTTCATACTCTTTTATTCGTTTGATCTCTATGCACATAGGTGATAGAGCAAGAGAAACGTAGGTGGTAAGAGCAAGAGAGACGCAGAATCGTAGGAGAAGATGCCACCTTGAAGGTACGTACAATGAGCAACTGGAGTTGGGATGATACAAAAGGGAAAGTCATGAACAAAAAGCCCTCCAAAAAGTTGCCTACCACCCCAAGACATGGTCGAAGAGGGAGAAAACAAGGTGTAGGAGTAAAATGTACGCGATGAAGGGATACCAGACCCCCACTACAAGTGGACCCGTCAACACTCAGTCAACACCTCACATGGCAAAAGGAGTTCCACCGTTGCGATACTGCCACAACCTCGAAAAGTCTCGTACCCTCAACCTCTCGGCTTTTCCGGTTGCCTTGAGTCGGACTATGGGAGCGACAGGTTTATTGACATCGCCTACGAAGGCAATGCTGTTGTCATCCTCGTCAGCAGTGGCAACATTAGTGGCGTCTGCAATGTCCTCCCGACCAGTATCGTAACGGTTGAGACGGACATCCATATCCATGAAAGCGTTCTCATCGGCAACACGGCGCCGGGTCTCGTCCAACGGGAACATGTAATGAAGGTAGTGCTGGTTGAACAGATGTCCGCTGCTTGGAGACAGGAAAAGTCGACCCATGAAGCGATTGCGGACACGAGTGTAATTCAAGACACCGAGTTGAGCGACGAAGTCTCCAACATTGGCATAGTGCTCAATGTGCTTGATGACTTTGTTCTTGGCTGAGGGCTTCTTGTCGATGGAATCTGCTGACTCATCCTTTGAAGTGGGACTGGACCAATCAGGGTTATTGAAATGATTCGCTGCGTTTGCGAAAGTGTAAACCTGGAGCCACATTAGTGCTTGTGCAACATGATCCCATATAAAAACTGACCTCAAGATGCTCGAGAACGGTGCGGGATAATTCCGCAAAGAGCCAGTCGAGGATCAAGCCGCCTTCGATACCGCCTTGACTGTGAATGATGAAGACGACCTTCTTAATGCGAGAATCTTGGAGAGCTTCCTTAATGCAGGCGTATGCCTCTCGTACATCTTCAGTGTTATATGCGAAGTTGCGCTGAATCTTAAGGGGAATAAGTCAGCATTGAGGGAGTATGATTTTGAATTTTTGCTACTCACCAAGCATTGAACCAAGTCAAACAAAAATCCATCAGTGGTGTTGTGAATACCAGTTACAGGACGGCCGAAGGTCAAAGCAAGCCGATCAACATTGCTTTGGAGCCAATACTGTCTGAAACGATGTCAGCCAAGTATGGAGTGGAAGCCTTGGTGAGAGACCTACCCAACAGCGACTCCGTTGAGGAAGATCCAATACTCATCGCTGAATTTGCCTTCGCGATCTACTTCGACACTTGAGCGTACCTTCAGCTTCCTTCCGTTGAGGAGATAGCGAACAATTCGTGTGAAGATCAAGATGAAGGTCATCCAGACTCCGACCGAAAAGACAGGCAAAAAGAGACAGACGGGAAGTGACAAAAAGAAGATGCTCTGAGACCACATCAAAAGTCCATGTAAGACCACGCTCGAAAGATTTTCTAAGCTCGGGTACAGCTCATCATATGGATCTGCGTCTTTGCCGAAACGCCATGGAAAGATGACGCCAGGCGCCATAGGGAGCTTGCAGATGAATAGCTTGATGTCGTACCAAAGGAGACTGAGTGGATTGGAAGTATAGGTGATGGCGCTGTCACTGGGAGCACCGACCTGAGACGGAACGTACGTAACGCTTCTGTGAAGAGGTTGCGGAACGACATCGCTAATGGTCGGTAGTTTGGCCTTCTTCACCAGACCTTTGTTCTCGTCTGCAAAGGTGACCACCTGCATGGGATCTGGTGCTTGCGGCGCCACGGGTTCTAGTTCGACAGCCGGAGCCTGACTGCCACCTGCAGCCAAGTGCTTTGTGAGGGCTTCCATGGCTAGCTGTAGTGCTTTGGGTTGAGAGGGTGGGAAAGTGTGTTTGAAAGGTGCGAAAATGTGCTTGAAAGGGTTCGAAAGTGTGTTTGTAAGATGGATAAGCAGAAGTAGAGAGTGTGAGGTATGTATGGCGGAGATGAAGGGAGAGAGGCGTGGAGATGATGTACCAAGACATGATGGGATGGGAGCGAACCAACAACGACGCGGGATGGAAGAAGGCACACCTTGCGAGGAAGGAAAGAGCAGATTCTGACTTGTTGACACCGGAGTAACAACTACTCTCAAGTGGAGGAACAGGGGAATACATCTCTGGTAAATTCCTTCGGACGTTATCAAATATCTAGGGAAATCAATCTAGAGTCGAACGACTTGATAGCCAGCTGCAGCTTCAGCGCGGCGGCTTGATTAATGATGAATTGGCAAGATCGCTGCCGTATGCACGAAGACAGGGGTTTGGGGAAAGAAGACAGGTGCAAACACAGCTAGAAAGGGGTCTGCGATGAAGCAATGAGAGAAGTCGCAAGGCACACCAATCAACTAGGAGCAAGAACGAACGGTTAGGGACATCTTGGAATCCGCAAGTGCAATCCATAGCTCCAAAGATTATTACTTTTTCAAGGCCCACTGTGGAGGCAATGAAAATGATGGCTCCGTGGACGCTACCCGGAGATATCGATGATAGTGCCTTCGTTTGTTCTTTCCCAGTATATCGTGCTGGGCATCCCATAGATTGAATTCGTCTCAGCACGGCACTCCAGCTCAAAAACGCAGACTCGAATTGGAGCTATATTGACAGGTTTGTATTGGAACAGTCCCCTCATCTAAATTTACCAGAAGTTCAGTTATGCCGCTGCTTTTTGTGAAAGAATGCCTGCGAAATGTGAGTTTCGAAAATTGCTTGATTTTCCGATTCGAACTTACGCTCAACGTCCTTGACGCTCTGGTCAAGAATCTGCTTCAGGACCTTGGGGTCGTTCAATTCGGTCTCAATCTTGGCAATGATGGTCTCAGCAAGCTCCTTCTGCTGCCTCTGCTTGACACTCTGCTCGTATCGAACCCATGAATCCAACGCGGTCTTAGCCTCAGCAGCAAGAGCAGTCTTCTGCTCGAGCTCGTAAGCCTGAGCCTCGAGTCTAGCAGTTTCCTAGGTTCGGTTAGTCTTATGGAGACTCAACCCCATCGCCCGCCACCAACCTTGGAGACCTCGAAAAGAGTCTTGGTGATATCGATAACACCGCCGAGCTCTTTGACGCTGGAAATGCGCTCCTGGACAGCTGAAGTGTGGTTTTGTCTGGCAGAGTTGAGAATGCCTGCGACCTTCTCGTTCTGGCCCTGTGCCCATGCGCCATAGGCTGGTCCACCGTAATGCGCAACAGCCCAGAAAATGGTGGTCAAACTCAATGCGACAATAGCCTCCTCGTTGATGACCAAGAGCTCATTGCTAATTCCTGCAACAGAGAGACCGGCACCTGCAGAGAGGATAGCAGCCTTAGAGGCCAAAGTGCTGCCGGGTAACGAGTCGAGGAGAGACTGGGCCTTCTTCTCGGGGGCTTCCTGAGGAACACCAGAAGAGGCGTAGCGAGAGGAGATGGATGGGATGGCTCGGAGAGGAACAGTAGGGCGGAGGAGCTGTCGAGCGCCTGTGGAGGGTAAGTAACTAGGCCAATGGCATCAATTGTAGTGTCTCCGGGGAAGGACATACCAGCAGCGCTCCGTGCGAGTCGCGATGCCATTGTTTCGATGGGGTGGGGTGTGGTGAGTGGTTGTGACGCTGGCGTTGACAATGAGAAAGCTTGAGATTGAAGTGCAGCCAAGCATCGCCAAATCCCGGGCCGCGATTTTGCCAGGGTTCAGTCAAAACCTCCATCGACAGGAAAACCTCACATCGCTACGTCTTGCGCAGAAAGTTGCTCCAAAGGGAGTTTATTACCCTACAAATCAATATCGGAGACAACTGTACGAACACAAGTCCTCGAAAATGCCGTTTCTGGAAGTCGACGCGGCCGCTGGAAGGAAGCGCAAACGGCTAGAAAAAGATGGACAGAAGACAAAATCTAAGAAGACAGCGAAGGCCTCATCCATTGAAAGCGACGATCAAGAAGAGAAAATTCTGCAACTCGAAGCTCAGATCCTGGAGTCACGAAAACACTATAACAACATTGCCGCTCTACTCTCCCTCGCAAAGAACGATTCAGATACCTCAGTCCTCGCAAGAGTAGCGATATGTCGGATATACTGTCGACTAATAGCAGCTGGGAACCTGAAGGCCGTTGGTGGCACCGCAGAATCAGAACTGGTCATTATGCGGTGGTTGAAGGCGCGCTTGGATGAATATCTCGACCTGGTTCTGGCGTCGTCGCAAATGAATTCGACGACTTTGACACTGGTCATGCGCCTGGTGAGGGAGGAGATCAGAGAGGAGGGGACATCAGCTTGGGAGAATGGCATATTCCCACGTTTGACGCAAGCCCTTCTCACCTCTGGAACAAGCACCGAAGCTTTGCGAGCAGAATACAACCTCAAATACTTTCAAGAGTACGACGACGTGCGATTCCAGACTCTCGGATGCGTTGTGTATGTGGCTTCACCCTTGGTTCCGGCCGTCAATTGATTCTGCCTTCTCGTTGCTAAAGTGTGTCGATGCTCTTCATTGTATGGTCAATATCGCTGATCTCTGGCGATTCGTTTCTTGTACATCACCAGAGACTCAGCGGCATCGATCCAAAATAGCTATGTGGAAGGGAAGAGAGTTGCTGGCCCAGTGTGTCTCAATAAAACCATAATCTAACTTGTTATTAGGTCCCAAGACACGGAAGTCCTGTCTGCATCACAAGCTGAAAGTTTTGTCAATGCAAGCCTTGACATCCTCTCCACTCTCGATGAACCACCAGAACATGACGAAGAGATATCAAACTTCTTTGCCGAGCGGCCAACCAAGCCGAAGAACCCAATGGTGCTGGTTTCTGGTCACCGAAAACGCGCCCAAGCTGCATGGCTGGCATTGCTGAAGACTCGACTCAGCAAGGAAAATCGGAAAACAATACTCGGAATGATGGTCCACCGCATCGTGCCCTGGTTTAAGAAGATCGAGCTACTGATGGACTTCCTGACCGATTCCTACAACCAGGGCGGCGCAACCTCATTACTTGCGCTATCCGGTCTTTTCTACCTGATGCAGGAGAAGAACCTCGACTACCCATCATTCTACGCCAAGCTATACTCACAACTTGATGATACGATATTACAATCCAAACATCGATCACGCTTCTTCCGCCTCCTCGATACATTCATGTCATCAACGCATTTGCCTGCTGCATTAGTGGCAAGCTTCATTAAGCGCCTTGCTCGTCTCTCCTTAGCTGCACCCCCTGGAAGTATTGTTGTTGTCGTACCCTGGATCTACAACATGTTTAAGCGGCACCCTCAAGCTTCATTCATGATTCATCGCGAGCCGCGGACACCGGAGCAGCTCAAAGATTGGGAGGAGCATGGCTTCAAAGATCCTTTCAGCATGGATGAGGTGGATCCAATGCTCACCGGCGCGCTCGAGAGCAGTATCTGGGAGATCGAAATGCTTCAGAGCCACTATCATCCTAACGTCGCTACATTGGCCAAGATCATCTCAGAGCAATTCACCAAATTGTCGTACAACCTCGACGACTTTCTGGATTACTCCTACAAATCTCTATTGGACGCCGAGTTGGGAAAGAACATGAAGAAGACTCCAGTTGTGGAATATCAAATTCCCAAGCATATCTTCTTGGCCGAGGGGGGCAGTGAACTCAACAGCCTTGGCTCGTTGTTCACGAAAGCTTTGAAGAGTAATTAGAACACACAATTAATTTTACAGGTGATGTGCATCATCCTCCACCATTTGACCGTATCTTCTCCCCACTTGTATCTTCTCACCCGCTATCTCAGTTGTGGCTTGTTTTCGAAGTGAAGAAGTTTGCACAATCGAGATTGGGTCTTGAAGAAGTCACATGCTGATTTGGGTATCGTGTTTGGAGTTTCCTGGGGACGTTGAGTAGTATACACTACTTGAATGACGGTTCAGTAAAAGAAATTAGATATGAACGATTATCTGGCATGTTTGAATGGCCAGCTGTTAAGAGTGTGGCGATATCCATCTAGTATCGAAATCTCAAAAATTGGGTGATTCAACCCAGATGTCAAAGTCATTATCAGTCACGCCTGTCAAAGCCCACTAACTGAATACATTGTCAATATCAAAGAAACGACGCTTTATTGTGCTCGTCGGAGCGTAATACCAAGATCAATTCAATTGGTGTCGGTATGGTATCTACAATGCCGATATTCATTCCTTCGATGGGAGAGCCGTTCCACCACAGTTGGCATAATCAGCACCCAGATAGTTCACATAATTTCGGGTACATTTATCTCCAGTCGTGGCGCATGCATTTTTCTGAGATCCCAATTGTTAGTTAAATCCTTGGTTCCAATTTTCTGAGTGTCTAGTTGGAGGCGATTTAAAGAGGGAGAGCGAGTAAAGAGAAGGAGAGAGAAGGTATTAAGGGGAAAATAGTAGTACACTTACCGCTCGACACGGTTGTTGTTGAGTTTGGAACCCTTGATCATTGTAGGAGACGCAATACCCTGCGGGAAAATAATTGGGGAGTCCCGTGACACATTTGAACTGTAGTAGTAGTTAAGTTAGAAAACGCTCAATAAAGGATCTACGAATGGCTGGAGACGTACTTTGTCGGCAACCACAGTGCTGGCGGTTATAAGGAGCACAGCACAGAGTGAGATGGTTTTCATGATGCTGACCGGAATAATGTAGAGGAAGGTTCAATTGTATTGTAGCAAAGTAGGTAGGTGAGAATGTTGGGTTTGCTGTGGAAACGGTCTTCTCAAAGCATCCAGTCTTTATAATCGCGGCCTTGACTTCGTTAATCCATCCCTATGCTATATATAGTAAAAGAGCTCCCAGGAATACATCTCACCATTCGCTCTTGTATCCGATCCTAGAAAAGAACCCATGAACGGCTTAGTATGGAAGCTGCGGAAAAAGTATTAACAGAAACCCCTCCTCCGCCCTCCCATTGGAATGTTTCACCTCTTAATCAACTACACATCACACAGCATACGAATAAAAAGAAAGATAAAAAGAATAGGATCCTGTAGGTCCGATATGGAAGAACCATCTAGGTTCAGCTAAATCATACGAGTACGTGGAGAAAACCACGCTCTCCAGATTGAGCCAAGGATTCAAATCAACCTTTGATTCCCTAGCTACAATACCACATCCACAGTACTCCGTATTGCCACGGCGAAAAAAGACGTCAACATCTTGGCAAGATTTTAAATAGGTCTCTCTAGCCCTGAGGGTACGTAGATCTTATCTCTGCATGCGTAGAATACCGTCCAGTTATCTCTGCATGCGTAGAATACCGTCCAGTGACCGGTCTGTGTAGTGTCCGTGTGAGCGAGGAGTATCAAAATCCTTGGGTGAGGTTACGAGAAGTTCCTAGGCGGACTAGAACCTACAGCTCGATAATCCTGCTATTGCGCATATTATCAAGATGTTCACGTCTTTGTCGCTGGCAATATATAGTGGTTTTCCGGGCAAGACACACATCCCTTGCCCCCCGTGCCCCCCTCCTCCCACCCCATCCACGGCTTCGAAACACCTCATCCATTCCATCGCACAGGCTCTGGAAATTGTGGAAGCGTCTGATCAATCGATAATCCCGGCGTGAGCACCAGCAGTACAATCATGACAGAAGACATGAACGAATCACGTTCTGTCTGCAACGACTTTTTCATGCACCGAAATTACTTTTGGCGATACAGGAGCGCTGCTCACTTGCCATCAGAGACCGCGCTGGTGGATGGGAGATCAGTGGTAGCCAGTTTCTGTTTATTGCCAGCGGTATGTCGGAGATATATGGGAACAACCTGGGCAACTTAGCTTAAATACTGTGTACTTAAGTAGAGGTAGTTTTCGGGCTCTCACGTGAACCTACCCCTGCATACAATATTCCCCATCCAGATCAAGCGCGATTTTACATCCCGAGGTCAAGATCTTTCTCCAACACCAATCTCAAGATTATACATTATGGCAGCCTCAGAGCCCTCTACTCAGTCTACCAAGGCAAAACCGCGTCCTGGAAAGCTCCCGAAGCTGCCGTCAAGTATGATTCCTCCAAATGTGATACAGCAAATCAGCTGGATGTCCGTGTAGCCAATCCGGATTTGACGCGGCCAAATTCTCAAGAGTATTTGTCTGCTTTCTCTGGCCTCCTCCTTTCTTATGGCCTGAGAACGATTGCGCTCGGCCGATCTTTCGTGAAGAGCAGAATAGAATCAACGAGATCATGGTGACTCAACAACGATGCTAACACGACCGGTAGACTCGCGCGTACAGAAACGACCGCTCCATCATCCTCCAGTACCTTCATCTCGCGCTTCCTCGTCTACCCAAAAGATAATATATGTCTCCTCCAAAACACCTTTCATGTCCGCCGTACAAAGAATACGAACAAATCTCATTCAGATCTCGAAACGAAAATCACAATCGACCAATGACACAACGCACTCTTCCACCTCCAAAGGTGCGCAAATAAGACGGAAAGCTGGAGGAGATAGGATACTAGCACAAGCCATGGAGGAAATTGAGAGGGCCGAGAACAGTAAGGGCGAAGGAGAGGAGGTGGTCATAAAAGCTACTGGAAAGGCTATCGAGAAGGTCATGGGCATAGCTGGATTCTTTCAAGAGAATGCTATCACGGAAGGGGTCAAAGTTCGGCTCACAACAGGAAGCGTGTGGGCTATTGACGATATCTCTGTCTCAAACGGAGAGGTCTCTGGCGGGGAGCAAATGGACATTGATGGCAAAGAGGAGGAAGATACTCCGGAAACCAGAGTCCGACAAGTCAGTGTGCTTGAGGTACGAATCGGATTGAGGTGATGGAATCGGCGGGAATATTATCGCAAAGGTTGGTGAGATTTGTTGCGCGGAATATTATACCCCTTTTGGTAGAGATGGATCTCCCTTAGTTTGTCATGTAAAGGCAAAAAGCGGCCTCACTGGCGAATTTTTTTTATTGCCAGATCACGTTCCACCAGGTCTGTTAAGTACTGATGAAGAATAAGACAAAAATGCTTCCCTGCATTAACATGGATCCAGCTGGCAATAGCCAGCATGGTTCTCATGAACACGCCCAGCTAAAATCTTAAATGAGTCTCTGCAAGCAGCTTGCATCACTGGCAACGTGAAAGCATCACCTCACAGATATGGATCCATGGTCGGCTAGATGGATGGACACGTCTACTAGCGGAGAGATATGACCACAGACCAACAAACAACAGACAAAGAGTGTTCAGCCTTTGGCTGTAACAAACCGTCACATTTGTTTGGTCTCCGACATTGCTTCTGCTACTTATTCATAATCACCCTCCTTCACTCCTGTACTCATGTTCCACAGCTAGAAACTACACCAACGACCAAACACCACAAACAACCATGGTCACTTCTTCCCAAACCATAACGTCCTACAAAGGCAATCAAGCGGCAATGCTTGGCTGGAAACTCGATACCACGCGTCAGGTCTGGTACCGAACGACCATCTTCTGGGACGTCGACGATCAAAGATTACCTGAGAGACCTCCACGGCATCTTCGCAAGGACTTTGTACCAGGGCGACGATGTCCTCGGGGCGAGCGCGAAAAACTACCTGCTAGCGAACCGAGAAACTTTGCAAATCCGATTTTCAAAGACAATTTCAATGGTGTTTCCTCCTCGTTCGGTGCAAGTTCGTCGCCGACGGCATCTTCACGCACGATACTTTCTGGGAGTCACTCGTCCCCGTCGATAGTTCTATTCCCTGGAAACCACTCTTCCACCTCGGATACCAGGACTTTGGGCCCTGCCTCCACAATACCAGCCGTTCCCCCTCTCCCACCGAATTCAAGGGTCGTTATCTCAGAATCAAGAAGAAGAGGCTCTCCTCTACGATCGTGTCTTTCACTACCAAAATTGCAGCTGACGTCGCCCGAAGGAACAGAAAGTGATTCCAATAGATCAGGAAACCACTTTGCACAAAGAGATTCAGGGCCAGGGTCAGGGTCGGTGTCAGGGAAAATTACAACAACGGCGACGCCCGAGGGACAAGGCACGATAAGGGAAGTGGGCGCTGATATCTGGAATTTCGATCAGTGGGAGGCGGAGGCGGCGAGGCTTGCGGGTACGCGGGGGGAGAAGAGGGATGGGGTGGTTGGGTGACTGGTCGTGATGGTGAGATGGCTAGGTCCTGGGTTTTCTGCGTCTCTCCCGGCCTGCAATATGTGGTCGGGTGATTACTTATCAGATTGTAATATATAGTACCTTGTTAATATTTCGTAATACCTTGAGGAGATTAATTGTGATGGCCTAGAGGAAAGTGTAAAGACAGCAGAGAGAGAATCATGACCTGGAGCGGGTTGACCCTGATTCTATTCACCAGGTTATGTCAATGATGCCTCGAGAAATCCAGTCGTGACAGCCCAGAAGAAAGTGCACAGACAGCAGAAAATCATGACCTGAAGCGGGTCGGCCCTGGCTCTATTCACCAAAAAAAAAAGAAAAAAAACCCCTCCGAACTAGCAGTCAAAAGTCGTTCTTAGGATAAACCATCCCCGCAACAAGACCTAATCAGCGCTCAATCTACCCAAAATATACCGAGTCAAGTTCGTGAAAAAAAAACATCTACTCTGGTTGCCAGCATATTAGTTGTTAGCGTGGGACTATGAAAACCCCTGTGCAGATTGAAGTTCTGATAAATACGCGTGCTAGAATAAATACTACCCGCAAAAATTGTCGTGTAGAATTGAGAACGGATATATTAAGGCCCTTACAAAAAATCTCACGCTAACAACTAATATGCTGGCAACCAGAGTAAAAAAATCTATCAATTCATCTCTAGACTCTATTTCTAAGCAAACCCATCAACCAAAACCAAGAATGTCTACAACTTGCTCTTCGTCCTGTTATCCTGCTTAAACAACACGGCACTATCAGGATACGGATCAATCGTAATATCATTAAGCGGATTCAGTTCACTAGCACGCTGGAACATATCTTCATAAACCCTCCCGTCAGCTCTTCCAAGCGAACTATCCATCTGCCAATCCGGAAAAGCCCAAGCATCGACGAGTCGAACGGCGTGGGGTCTGATCTCGCCGAGGAGGGACATGACGGCGTTTGTCCTTGCGAGTTGGATTTGGCGCACGGTGCAGGCGGAACTGGTGTAGAATTCCGAGGCTTCTTGTTCGAGGGTGTAGAGGGCGTGGAGGCGGAAGAGTTTGTACATGACTTCTAGAGTTGTGGCGTCGAGGGATTTCTTGGTGGCGGGGTCTTTGAGGGCGTCGAGGAAGGATTTGACGACGATGTATTGGGAGTGGGCGCGGCTGAGGCGGTAGAAATCGACTAGGAGGTCATTCCATGCCTTCTTCTGGTCGTCGCGATGTTTGAGCGCCTCGAACGCCAGGTATGCTGCTCTCCAGGCATAGGCCTTTACAATGTCCTCGTCATTGGAGAGAATGTCAAAGGCGGCGCCCATGTCGACACGCTTGTGGAAGTCGGTCATGTATGAAGTAGTGTCGTTGGTCGGTCTCTCGCCAGCAAGGACAGAGCGTGCCGATTTTAACAAATAGCGAGCTACCTGTTGGGTCAACATGTAGTTATCACCCTCCCTGGAATATGTCAGCTTTGTTTGTGCATATCTAACGCAAGGAATAGTCTTACCATGTAATGGTGGGCAAATAATCAGCATACCATGGCCCGATACCACTGAAACTGCTGTATCCATGACCACCACATGCTTTGCGACAGGCCTCAAGACCCTCAGCCGCAGTGCTACTGGCCAAACTCTTCAAGCCACAGGACGTTGCATGTAGATCCGCAAGCATGTCACTGCCAGAGAGTGTCTCTTCTGGCCCTGGTGCCCTCGTAGTGTCGTCGTGTGATCGCTTCTTATTCATCTTCTCCTGGTTTTGCAAATACATCTTCATCATGTTCTGTCCTGTGAAGTGGAGAGCAAAAGTAGCAGCGAGCAGGGTAAGCAATCGAATCTGCACCATGGTATAGTTGATGACAGGGTTTTCACCCTTCTCCCATTGTGGAGCATCGCGATCCTGAAATTGACGACGGATGGAGCAGTATCGGATTGCAATCGTGACGCCTCTAGCAAGGGTACTTCCTGCCGCATGCACGATTGTGCTTCGAACATATGTGAGGGTGCCATACACAAGAGATGGTGTGCTTGGCTTAAAATATTTCCCAGTGCCAGGGTCAACTCTTGAAAATCGAGCCAACATGGAGATGTGTGGAATCTTGACCTTGTTGAATAGCAAGAATCCGTTATCCATGGTGTTGTAGCCAAATTTTGGACCAATATCACCGATGTGGATATTCTCTAGGGGCTCATGGGTTTTGAGATCCCGGATTTGGCATACAAATGGGTGTGGACCGTAGCTCTTTCCGTCGATGATAAGCTGGGCCATGACGGATGCATAGTTAGCAGTCTTTCCAAGAGATCCAATCCACCACTTCGCCGCAGTGAGATGCGGCGAGTGTAGAGTGAATGTTTTATCTTGCTGGTTCCAAGTGGCAGTTGTCTCAAGACCGCGTACGTTGGAACCGTGGCCGAGTTCTGTTTGCGCATAGCAGCCAATGATTTGATAGCTTTGGGCCTTTTTCAAGAAGACGTCCTGTTGTTCTTCTGTCCCTTGTGTTCGGAGTGTGACCTTGAAGATGTGAGCTTAATTCCCCGAATAGGTAACGTGGGGCGCGCCTGGGCGGTGAAATGGACAATTAAATTCTCCGACTTCATGGAGAAAGTCAACATACCAAAAACATGCCCTCGTGCAGACCATATGGACCAGGCTCACTGATTAGGTCTGATGCCATAAAGAAATCCTCTTCGGACCAGTTGTTTTCTAGCCGGATCTTGTGAAGCCTTTTCGCCCTCGCCAAAGCCCTCTCGAACCGTTCAACTCGCCCTGAGAAGTAGTTCTGGCTCTTATCGAAGACCGGCTCAGCTTCAAGAATCTTCAGAATCTTCTGCTTTCGCAGCAATTTCTCCTTTGTGAACAGAAAGTCTGACAGTTGATCTACAGGAATGGTAGACTTCTCTCGCTCAGCCGCGAGGAGCTCCGAGCCCTGTGGGCCCGAAGGCTTCAAGTCCTTGACCCAGGATGGAACGGAAGGCATTTTGATGTGGTGATGGGGAGATGGAGGGGACGGAGGAGCGAGGATTCTCTACAGGTGCTCGTTGAGGGCGGTCTTGATGATGACATGAACGGGCTTTGCCGCATGACTCGCTAGTGAGACTCATCAAACCGAGGGTATCGAGCATTGCAAAGTCCATACCGAGCTTCAAAACAAAAAACATTGCATGGTCCACAATTGGTTCGAATCGGCAGAGGTTGGACCCACAAAGGGGTTCGATACGATACACCGATTCCCGGGCACCAGAAGCGAGTGATGTTCCGGATTGTGATTGATAGATGGGGAAGTTACCGAGGGAGCACAACCCCTTTGGTCGTTTTGAATAGTGAGAGGAAAGGCCCAGAGCGGTCAGCATGCATACTATTGGCCAGAGAATCAAGGGGTAGCCCCAGACATATACTGTGTATAAGCAGAAGACCCTACATGTACCATACTGTGCAGGTGTAGTGTGTACTGTGGTACTATGGTACCTCCGTAGTTTGAGGTGCAAAGCTACCGAGTATGTTGTGCTTCGTAAGATACGCCTTGGTCTAGCCTGCATCAAAAGTTTAGAATACCACCGAGCAGCGAGTTTGGTACGAGAAGTGAACTTCCATACTACTGTACAACTGTTCGTTGAAATCCCCATCGCCTGTTCTACGACAACCATCGCCCGGATCCATTTCAAGAGACCGGGAAGCAGTCCTGATCGATACGGGGAATTTCGTTCTCTCGCTCCAGTTTGTTGCGGGCTATCGGTCCGTCACATCACATCCTCGCTGAAACAGCTCGATATCCACTTCCAGCCATGGCCTTACATGTGAATCTCAGACCGCCCATGCCTTTATCCTCCCCACTGTCTCCAGTATCCGCGGACTCGAGATGGAATTCATTTCAACAGCTGTTGGCTATCAAAATTGGTAGTTAGCCGATGTCCTATAGTGATCCCGAGAAAGAGTTACCTTAACACTTGGCAACAATTTAAAAAAGTCTTCCAGCCCCAACGTAGGCGTAGATCTTATCCATGCATACGTAGAACTACCGTCTGGTCTGCGCGCGGTCCGTTGCGAACGAGGAACTTAAAACCTACACAGTATGATGGTAGTTTATTCAGGTAAGAGTACGAGAAGTTCCTAGGCGGTCTAGGATCTACAGCTGAGAACTAATATTCCTGTTAATGCCCATGCCAAGAGTGAACGTCTTTCTCGGGATCACTAACAGCACTATATCGTCATTCGTCTTGCTGCGGCCAACACTTACCACAGTACGGGGTCTAGTTGTTAGCGAGTATTGGAGGTGGACTCGAGTATTAATAGCCTAGTATTAATAGCACAGTTTTAATAGCCTAGTTCTACTCCTAATAACCTCGTATAATCATCTTGGCGATCGATATATATACCCGATGGGTGAAAAGGTACCTCTAGGACCAAGCTCCAAATTCAACTCTACAAGACCAACTCTACAAGACCAACTCCCGTCTTCACCCTATCCTTAAACATGAAGCTGCTCCTCATTCCTCTTACCCTGGGAATCTTCACCCAGTAAGTTCGAAGTCTTATTATTCCCCCGAAATATATTAAGAGGTTTATAGGGTAGCTTTGGCATGTCGGTGTAAACCTCGAGGTGCAACTGATGATCAAACATTTATTATTACAAGGAAAGCATGTAAAGCTTGCCAGGGACAGTTTCAACCGTGGACAGTCGAGGTTTGTAAAAAGAGGGCTATTACAATAGAGATTCCTAATACTAACCTAATAGTGTTCTCTTCCGTCCAAGCACCAATGCTTTACTGATGCGTGTCGTATATTGGGCGGCCCCAGCGACGACCTTAATAAATGTCACTCGTGAAGCAGGAAGGAATGATTTTGAAGCAGGGAGGAATGATTTTGAAGCAGGGAGAAATGGTTTTGAAGCAGGGAGGAACGATTTTGAAGCAGGTGTCGTAAAGAAGGCCAGTATTCCGTGGTCAATGATTTGTAATATGAAGCCTGATAATGGTGTTGCACAAACTTCTTTCTCAGTTGCAATCTTGCTACAGATTTTACCATGATTTCAATGGTACAGGATGGGATGATGGCCGATGATGAATCAAGCACAACGGCTTCTCAAGTCCAGACAGCAGTCACATATTCATAAGAATTAGCCACTTCAAGGATGCTGGCCTTACACTAAACCACGATTATTTCCAAATCCTCAACCAGGGGAATATAGTCGAAAAGAGCAAGAGTGTTCAGGTTCCTAACTGTGTCAACCTTGAAATAATGAGGATACCCACTACAGGTGGCGCTACGTCACCAGATCATCATTCTCGACTTCTTGCTATGTTATAGTCAAGGCATCTCAAGTCAAGTACCTCAGCTACAACACCGATATGGCCACTCAACCTACGCCAGTGCAATACGAGACTTCCGTCTACCAGGCAGGACTGCACGACCATCGTCCACCATTCACATTCAAAAGCGAAGAATGGGAACCCCTAGCATTGGCACGACTATCTGCCTCGTCAAAAGGATACGTTTACGGCAATGCAGGCAGCGGAGGCACTTACAAGAAAAATCTCGCCGCCTTCCAAAAATACTCGATAGTTCCGAATCGTCTGATACCCTCCCTGAAAGATTCAAAAGGAAATAAGCTTTTCAGCGACAGCTCCACCACAGTCTTGGGGCAAAAGTTGAACTTTCCAATCGCTATGGCACCAGTTGGTGTTTTGAGAATTTTCAATCCCGAGGGCGAGATAGCTGCCGCAAAGGCAGCAAAAGATGTGGGCGTGACATACATCATGTCTACTGCCTCTAGCACTAGCATTGAAGATGTGGCCGAAGCGAATGGGGATGATGGACATAGATGGTACCAGCTGTACTGGCCTCCCAATGCAAACAACGATATCACTATAAGCATTCTCAACCGAGCGAAAAAGGCTGGTTTCAAGGCACTCTTTGTGACCTTGGACACCTATGTGTTAGGCTGGCGACCAAGCGATATGGATAATGTACAGTCCTTTGACGTTTCTTTGTGGAAGCGGTACTGACATTAAAATAGGGGTACAATCCTTTTCTCCACGCTGATCGAATCGGTGTTGAAGTCGGCTTCACAGATCCAGTCTTTCAAGCCCATTTCAAGAAGGAGAAAGGCTATGACATCTACGAAGCATCTAAGAATCACGCTATCGATCAAGAAGGTGGTTCCATTGGTGAAGCAGCCAGGGAATGGGCAAGCCTTGTCTTTCCCGGCCACAGCCACACTTGGGAGGATATTAAATTTCTTCAAGAGCATTGGGATGGCCCAATTGTTCTCAAAGGAATCCAATCCGTTTCTGATGCGAAGAAGGCCGTCGAAGCTGGTGTCCAGGGCATCGTCGTGAGCAACCATGGCGGACGACAACAAGATGGAGGAGCAGCCAGCTTGTCGATGCTGCCAAAAATTGTGGACGCCGTGGGAAGCAAACTCGACATTTTCTTTGACTCCGGGATTCGCTGTGGTGCTGACGCTTTGAAAGCTATCGCTTTGGGCGCGAAGTGTGTGTTGGTAGGAAGGCCGTATGTCTATGGACTAACACTTGGGGGTGAAGATGGTGTAAAGCATGTCCTTCGATCTATTTGTGGAGAGATCATATTGAATATGCATCTCGGTGGATTGACCAGTGTAAAGGATATCGACCGCGATATTCTTGTACGAGATGATGAGCTATGATTCTGGCAGAGATTTACAGGTCCTATATGGACTAAAGCCCTTCTTACCTATGGATGTAACCGTTTTAGATTCCTCTAGAAAACGAACACTAGTACTCACTAGTTTCATCGCGTTAGATCTTTGGTACGCAAGGCTGAGATTTAGCTCGAAGGTCTCCACTTCCCTTTCTCGTCCCAGGATATTGACGTTTAACAAGACAAATGCGAAGCCACGAACAGTTTTTATTCTCCATTCATTGAAAGCTATCATCAGTTGCCATGCAGAGTGATATCGTTGATATTCTCACCATGTCAACAATGCTTTCTTGCTTCTTCGGCTTCGGCGCTAACCAGCCCCCGCATTATCAGATTCAGCCATCTCAGGACGAGACATAGCAGCTCCAGACATTTGACGACAATGGGCACACCTTCAATTTCTGGCGAAAAAGCTCTCCAGATACAGTCACGAACACAATCAGTCTATCGATTGCCAAGCAAATGCCACCGTTTCGAGGGCGAGGAGGACGAGGACGAGGGAGAGGTGGGGGTTCATACGGCGCAAAGCCTCTCAAAGGACTATTCACGAGAGGCCAATGGCACTGTAAGTTTACCAGCGCCTTGTATAAACATACCATGCTAACAGTCCCAGGCGATTGTGAACCCCGCCTCCCCGCCGTCCTCGAGATCGTGAAAAAAGAGACCCCAAACAAAGGAAAACGCTTCTACAAGTGCCAGAACTGGAAAGAGACAACAGGGAAATGCGACATGTTTTTATGGGAAGAAGAAGCCGCTTCACGCGCAGAAGCGGCTCTGCTCAATCAGTCGAGGACGGAACCTAGAGCACAGGATGATGTTAGACTGCCTCCTCGACCGGAAATGCTCAGTGTGACGCCTACACCCTCTTACGATTTTCGAGCACCGAGCTTGAGGGAGCCGAGTCATGCTAGTACTGTTGCTAGTAATTATACGAATTCGAATGCACTGGATGATGGTGAAGAGACGGAAGATGAGTTTCAAGAGGCGATGATCAAGGCTGAGCATGATACACAACAAATCGCTCCAACGACTGAGAGACTGGGATCACACCTACCAATTGCACCCGTCACTCCAAGAGCCAACCGCGCAGAACCAATGGTCACACCCGGGAAACGAAAATACAGCGACATTGGACTGGAAACACCACAGACAATGCGCCAACCACAACTTGGTCTTTACGATAGTGGATACGGCGGTGGTGATGCTTCGGAACGACAGCCATCTAAGAGACGGGCTATAGATTCGGATTTTTTGAACCAGATATCACCGCAAAGTAGTCCTACACCATCTAGATTCCGGAATGCGGAGGATACACCTGTCGTCGAGCATGCTTTGTTTAAAGATTTATCTGCTGCGCTAACGACGCATGGTGTACGGCTCAGTGACCGGGCAAACCATTCAATCGGGCAGGTGTGCACGCGGTATGAGAGGAAAACACAAGGGCTCGTGAAGGGGTACGTCTACCAGAAATTCCACCAACTGCAAGAATCCAAGCTGACAAGATGCATAGACGCGAGATCTCCCGCTTAGCCTTGACAGCCCGAGAAGCCAAGATCGCAGAACTCGAACATCGGATAACCACGTTAGGTGCTGAACTCAACACCGAAAGAGCCATCGTAAAACACCTGCGTGAAGCCGGCGACGACGATGATACTCTTTGATTCCACTCCAAAACAAGGATGAACAATCAGACGATGGCCGAAAATCGTCGAGCGCATGAAACATAATAGCGAGAGAGCGAGCGAGCGAGAGATTTTGGTGTTGCTTTTCTACTACTTTGATTTGATACCCCACAGATCCCCCGATCCTGTATGCGTGGCTTCCCTTTTCAACGAGTCGAGATATATCAAACCCAACTCGGTAAAACACATGTCTCCTATCCAAATATCGGATTGGCACTGCGAATTCGTCATGTCTTCGTGCGATGCAAGACTCGGTAGCAAAAAAAGTGAACAGAGCGAGAAAAACACTGGAATTTTGGCCCCCAAGTCCAACAGCGGTATAAGTTATCACGCTGAAGTAATTCATATCGTACATATATATTTCAACCATTTCCGTGATTTCGCAGCCTAGATATATGATTCCGGGGCGATGTCTATGGTTTACTCACCGATTGCTACGGCGGGACTTGGTATCTACTATCGGAGTAGGACTTGGCCAAATTCGCAAGTATCTTTTTCGCTCTGTGCACTTTTTTTGCTACCGCGTCTTACTGATGATTGCGAATGGATATTATATAAGGGAACTGTCGACAGCGAAATCGGTGCATGGGCTGTCTGATGTAGGTAGCGGTGGTATGGTTGTTGCTTCCTCGACGGATAGTCATCTGACTTGTTCATGTACTTTTAGAGATATGTGTGGATGCATGTTTGACACAAACCTGTCTTCGAACGAGTCAGGGTTCTGATCGTGATGTTCAAGAAAACAAAGTCTAGAAAAGATATATCAGACTGTTAAAGTCATTTCTCGATGAAAGCGGCACTCCCTGAATGAAAGCCATACAGTGAACCTCAAGAGAAACAGTCACAAAGTCAAAAAATCCACAAGAAATCTCGACCTTCTCAAACTCAGATAAATGTGTTTAAAAAAAAGGCATATCATTTGATCCCGTATAAAGACGACTCGCCGGCCTGTCTAAGAAACCCCATTGGCAAACAACCCATCATGACCTCATTATTTGAAAGATCCGAATGTGGGTTATCTTTTTTCTCCCAGCTCCGCTCGCTATGCATGAAGTTTTATGTAAAGAAGGAGGAGAAGAAAAAGACCCTCTCCAAAATACGAGTTTCGTCCATGCCAGCCAACGCCCGAGTGAAACGCCTCCATCAAAATGAAAATTCATATCCCCATGTTCTGCGTGTACCGATGATCTATCTTGCAGGATACTCTTGTGCCACATGAAGAGACAATGATCAGCGAAAAGGCGACAAAGGCAGCAAATTGTGTCTCTTAGCCTACTCCGACGGGGACCACCTTCCTAATGGTATGCAGAACTGGCTGGTGCGCCTCCCATAGCCATCTCACGGAATCCGTGGGGCACTTGCCAACCATGAGTCTGACAAGCGCGAATGTAAGCCTCGATGGCTTCGCCGACGCCGTAGTCACGGCTGCCGCCATTCTCAAGCTTCGCAGGACGCGGATCGGTGCTGGACATGGCAAGCCGTACCTGAAGGAGAACAGACTCTATACTGGAGACGGCGCTCCAACCGCTGTTGGTGAGAAGCTGTCAAATGTGTTAGCAGAAGTCAAGGGATTTCGGGAATGAATTACTTACTTCCATACAGATAGCGCCGCCGGCGGTGACATGTCCTCCGCCACCTTGCAAGAAACTCAGGAAGCGTGGACGAATTACGCGCACAAAGGGTGGCGACATTGGGTAGTCAGCTCCAAACCGCATCTCCATGACAACGCTCTTGATACCCTTGGCTTTCATCTCCTTTGCCAATGGAAGCTGTTCTTCAAAAGAATGGAACTCAATGATCCATTGGTACACGTTGTTAAACTGATCAGGGTCAATATACCAACCCAGTTCGTGTAGAGGCTGTGACTCTTGAACCTTGAGCAACGCTTGGAAATCCTTCTGTAGACGACGTGTGGCAGTTTGGCTTGCAAATGATGGCTGTTCCATCAGCGGCAGTGTTGTATAATCCAACTGCCCCGGCACGAAGTCTGTCATCGGCTTCTCTAGTTTGGAGGATCTGGACGACGAGATTTTTGACTTGATTCCGCTGAAGAAGCCGCCATGTTTTCCGTTGGCATTCTTTGTCTGTGACGCCTCAGCCGCAGGGATCGTACGAACATCTTCGTCAATCAGGATGTTGAGGTCCTCAACGTCGGTGTCTATGCTAGCGGTATCGTCGTCATCCAGGTCGATTGGATGGGATGCAGATCCAAGACCCTTCACCTTCTTCTTCGCTCGTCCTGTGGTGGTTGGAAGAGCTGGTCGACGGGACTTTGGCATCGCACCAATTGGAATCATGACCTTGCCCTTCTGTCCGTTGGGCGTCATATGAGGATCTTGTGCGTGCATGACGTTGCTGCTACAACTGTCAGATGGCTTGACATCGCCATTACAATGGACAAAAAGATGCCGGGTTTGGATCCAGTCCAGTTGAGCCACGACAAGATGAGGTTGCATACTCACGAACTCCTTTGGAGCATTGACAATTTCATTCAAAGCCATAGCACAGGAGATTTTGAGCAGACTTGAGGGCCAGCTTTCCTGGCCACTTCCAGCTCCACGATAGGACATGCCCGAGTAGCCGTAGCTGGTATTGAAGTCCATTGAGTGGTAGCAACCATTGCCGAAGGCTCTCCCATGATGGACCTCCTTGAAGTGTAGACCTTCACGAATTATGCTATGCCAATTCGCCAGCGGGCTGCCATGCCATGCAAAGAGTGTTGGGTAGCTGAGATTCAGTCGAGCTGCGGTGGACTGAACGGACTCCATGAAGCGACGTTCTTTGTCAGGTGCCCCCATGGCAAAACGGAATTGCATCCATCCGTCCATTCCTTGCAATCGGGCATCACGATTCTTGTCGGGTTGGTCAGGGTGGTCTACCTGAACTATGCAGGCACGATTGGATGCAATGATCCAACGCAGGATACCTGATGCGGCAGGAGAGATACGATCTGTCCAACTAGCTAGTGTGGCCATTCGGTTGCGAGTCAAATACTCCTTGATTTCCATCACACTGGGCAGCAATTCCAATTGCCCAACTATAGCTCCTCGCTTTTGATTATCACTTAGGGTGTCAAAGTTTGTGTTGTAGACGACAAAAGTGAAATCCATCAGTCGTGGTAATGTTGATTTTGGTACCGTGATGCTTGGAGTGACGGTGGCCGAGATATCAGCGTCGATGCGGTCAGCCGTGATGGCTTCAGAAATTTTGATGGTTGGAAACAAAGCTGTCTCGATAACGCGAGCGTGTTGAGGAAGTGCGGACACGGAGGGATCGTTGTAACAAATCCAGTCTCCGACTCGGACAGGATTGCTCACACCCTTTTCGAAAAGAATCTCTCGCGTACGCAGATCGATTCTCGCCTTATGCGTGTCGGGATCCTGTGGGCCTGGAGTGACTGCTGGCGTACTCGGTACTGCAGCTGGATACGGTTGGCCGTATTGTGGCGCCTGAGTTGCCGCGTACTCATTGTTCATTGACCTCGGAGGCACATTGAGACTTAGTCCGGTTGGGAAGCTGTTGAGTTTACCACCAGTGGCGCTCTGATAGCAAAAGCTAATGAGCAGATCAACTACATATGGTTGAGATATAATCTCGTGCTCTATGCTTGGACCAAATCCCAATGACATGTATTGGTACAGGCATAATGGCTTTTCGCAAACGTAAGGCTTGAGGGCCTCCAAGTCATCCTCGAGCTTCGAATGACAAACAAGACAAAACTCTGTACAGCGCACAAAGTGACGCAAAACGAATTGCATCGCAAGGAGTGGGAATGAGTGTGGTTCTCCTGGTCGAGAATCGTTGAGGTGGTCACGGGTTGCGATCATTGGAAGGACCTTGTTGGTCGACTCTTGTACCATGTATTTGCTGTCGATACAGTCTCCGCCGGACATTGCGAAAGATTTGCCTTGAGTGTCATTGTAGAACTCCTCTGCACCTGTCCAGCCCATGCCGATATAACGGTATTTGATGATGGTGGCCAAGCGTTCGTTGAGAAGCTCGTTAAGAGGTCGAGAAATGAAGGAGTTGTGAAAGCCCTCTGGCTCGGATGTCTTCTCTTCTCCTTCGTTTTTGGCGTTGATCAATTCTGCTTTCGACTCTTCTTCCAACGTCAATTTCGTAAAGGCACTGATAGCCTCTTGCAATGTCGGCTTGTACGATCTGCTGCTGAGACCAACTCGAAGCTCAACTCCACGACGGGCAGAGGAGGCGTCAGAGCCTGTAATGAAATCCACAGACTTGTAACCACTAGTATAATAAATGAGAAGTATGAGATATTGAGACGAATTCAATTCCCAGGCCTGCATGGCTTCTTCGGAGATTCCAAGTTTTGAGACACGGCATGAAATGCTCACATAGCACGGCGCTCCATCAAGCAAGGCGCCGTGGGCAGCAACCTTGAAACCAGCTGACTTGGCCGCCTTCAAGTCGGAACGAATTCGTTCGCGAAAGTGAACAGTCGTAGGTCCGCCTGTGATTGGATGTGGTGCCAGGGATCTCGAGGCACTGCGTTCACCGCCAAAGAAATCGTCATTGGCATACTCATCCTCCGAGTAGTCTTCATCATCGTCATCCTCTTCCTCTTCTTCGTACTGAGAGTCCACCATAGGAGTATCTCCGTCATTGTCCGGTGAGAAGGCCTTCGACACAATATCCAAAAGCGAGGGTAGGTCCTTTCCCATGGTGTTGGGCAAATTGTTCAAAGTGGCGCCCACTGAAGACGGGGCGTTGTCGTCTGCAGAGAAGATATGGTACATGTGGCTCCCTGGGTAGTCCGAAACGTCTGATATAAAGTCAGTAAGAATCCCGGAGGTAATTAATGGTATGGGAGCGAAGTATCAGAGCCTCCCCCAAATCCGATCACGTGTTGGCGATTTTTTGATGACGAGAACCTCTTGAATGCTGCCAGCGGTCGTCCCAAGGAAAGAAGACTGATTTAAAAGACATACGGGCTAAATGTATGGATATGGGGAAAGCGATGGAAAGGGAAACTGGAGCACATACCAGGAATGAGGGCGGAAATCTCATACGGCTGGCTGGTGCCCGTGGGCGTAACTTTGAATCGAAATTCGCCGTCATCATCGCCTGAGCAAACTTCTGATATACCGTTGATAGCACTGCCGGGTTCTGTAGACAACCGCTTCAGGTCAGCGATGTATGCCTTGCGAGGCATGGTTGCAAGGCTGGTTAACGAAGTTGACGCTAGAGCTGAGGTTGTTGCAGCTGTTGCGAATTGTTTTGAGTCGAAGTGATGGGGCAGATGGTAATAGCGGGAAGGCGGCCGAGGACGGGGGTCTTATTGATGGCCGGAGTGTTGAAGCAGCATTTGCTCACTTTGAAGTCGAGTGTTGCAGTTATTATTAGGCGGGCAGAAAGACATGGGGTTCAATGGAATAAGGCTCTTTTAGCTCCCTGTGCCGTGACAGAGTGTAGGCGATGAAGACAGCTGAATCATTTGAATCGGCTGATAATTGAGGTCGGGTCGTCGTTGGGAACGAGTGTTGTTGGTGGAAGGGAAGTTGGTCGGTTCAGTACCTGACAGTTATTTGGCAAGCAAAATGTGGCTCATCGAAGCCTGTTGTAGCCTAGTACAGGCCGTTTTGTCCCACAGGCAGCACTCTCGTCTAGAGTCACGTCGAGTCTCGCATTGGCTCCAATTCGGACCACTACTGGCAGTCGTGATTGTTTGGTCGAAAGCTTCTCGTTGCCGGCTTTGTTGCAGTGAAGTCGTGCCAGTGAGGCGAGTCGTGTTTAGTGGAGCTGTCGCCCATCGCTAACTTTTAAATTGATATGATATTGATATTGATACCCAGCTACTCCGGAGTTACCTCCTAGCTGTGATACCTTCCACCTTGAATTGCGACTCATCTGGTAGAGCAAATCTTGACCTAGATATGTCCATTGATCATAATCGATTGGGCTCGTCAAACTCGACTCACTCTCAACTTAGAACCTCAGGGCTCGAAATGATATACTACGAGTCGTTATAGCCCCGCTGTGAAGCCAATATCATACCACGTCCTACTGAACCCCCACCTCTACATCCATAGTCATGGCCTCAGATACTTCAATACTGGAACCTTTCCTGCAACCTGGCCCCTTCGATGCAGCCGCTTACCTGAACGCGACTCTCAACCCGAAGCTAAACCTCTCAGAACTCTCCTCTCAAACCCAGAATCTCCTCTTACAGCTAAATGCTCAGACCTCACGATTAACGACTGTGCTCACACAATTGACCGACGATATACTGCGCAGCGGAGCCAGACTGGCATACGAGGTGGATCTACTACGAGGCGAAGCAATTGGCCTTTCAGAAGCTCTCAACGAAGGCCTACAAGATGACATCGCTCTATTCGTGCCCGAAACGACACAGCCAACAGCAGAAGTAAGTCATCCTCCTTCGCTCATGCTTTCGAATACACAAGACCATCACCAACCAAAGCTCCTACTTACAAACCCTCCCATCAAACCAAACCAAACCAACTCACTAACACCCTCCTCCAGAACACCCCCCCTCCTCCAAACGAACCACCCTACATAACCCACCTCCGCACCCTAACCCACGTAAAAACCCGTCTCGAATCCGTCATCAAAGTCTTCGGCGAAGCAATGCACTGGTCCCTGCCCCCCTCAGAAATCTCCTCCTCCCTATCCTCCTTCATCACAGTCTCCGATTCCGAAAGCCACAGCCGCGAAGAAAAAGGCCGTCAATTCGCCGAAAACCTGCGTTCCGAAATCGCCCATCTGATTGTACACGCGGACAGCAGGGCCGAGGGACATGAAGCTGCATTGGCGCGGGTGGATGCGTTGAGGGAGTTGGCCGAGGTGTGGAAGGGCACGGCCGAGGAGAAGGCCAGGGTTAGGTTTGTGGAGGGCTTGGTTGGTTTGGCGGATGGGAAGTTGAGGGATTTAGAGAGGGAGGATGGGGTGAAGTTTCGGACGGCGGAGTCGAAGAAGGGTGGTGGTGGTTCTGTTGCTGCTGCCAAAAATGGTCAAGGGAGTGAGAAGAAGGGGACTTTGGGGTTCTTGGATAATCTCCATCGGATGGGGAGTAACATATCTTTTGAATGAATTCGGCACTTCTTTGGGTCAAGTTCGATATTGAAATATTCCTGGCTATTGGTAACTCTAAAGTCATATTTTAAAGTCAACGCCGACAGCTCTATTGAGCTTTATTGTAGAAACCATAAACACAAGTGAATTGACGAACAGCTCAAATCTCGAAATGAACACTGCAGCTCCAAGATTCCCAAACTGATATCTTGCCATCCCAAACATATCGTTCTAAATAGTAGCAAACTCCAGCTCAAAACAAACCCCCACCTACAATCCACTCAAAACCGCCTGAACACCCACACTCCCCACATCCTCCCTCCTCTCAACATACTTCCTCAACTCAGCGACCTCATCACTCCCCTTCCCACTCCCCCTCAATCTCTCCCTCAACGCCTCTGGAGAAATAATGAACAGATTAGCCACATCCTTGACAACCTTCATTCCCTCCTGTCTTTCCCAGACCGTCCCATCACACTTCCATCCCTGCACCAATTCCTCATATTTCGCCACATCCTTCGATAAAATTATACCCCCAAGCAGCGACACGGGGAACTTCTTCAGATGGTCGAGGAGGAGGGCGCGGAAGCCGAGGGCTAATTCCGAGAGGAAGGAGGAGAGATTGGAGCCGTCAAGCGTCGTGTTTGCCAGATTGGCGACCTTGGTCAAGAAGTTGTATATGAAGAGGCACGTGGGTGTTTGCAAAGCTCCAATGGCCGAGTCCACATCCTCTTCTTTCGGTTTGAAATCCGTCTTTTTCTGACTCGCAAGCAGTCTTGCTGTCCATGCCAAGCTGACATCCAGCGTCTTGTGAAGGATGATGCTGATTTTGCTTTCTAGTCTAGAGATGGTTGCGGTCGTCGTTTTCTCGACATCGCGACGAATGGTGACGTTTGATAGTGCTAGCGGGAGGAGCATGGTGTTTACGCTCGTTTGCAGCAAATGGAGAATCTGTATCGAACTTCTCAGAGATGGTAAGAATGAGAGATCCGGTTCCACTTTGGTGACGGATTCTTGAGAGGTCGCCATATCCACGGCCCAATCCAGGCTGGAGTCTATGTAGATATCGCCCATGTGCGTTATGAGAAGTTGATGTAGGGCTTGGACATCTTTTGGAGTCTCAGTCCCACCGCCGTTCAACTCAAGACCACGACCAACGCCTTCCGCAAGCCACCTGAGCATTTTCTTAGCTTTGAGAATGTCCAGTTGGCCGTCCTCTTCTGTGACTTCAATTTCGGCCTTCTTGTCGCCGTTAGATTCTGCAGGTTTGATGCCCGCAAGGCGAATGAGCATTGCCTTTTGTGAAGCAGGAATGTCGGCTGAATCTAGCTTTTCAAAGTATGCCTCACGAGTCGAGTCTACGAATTGTCGACTTCTTTGCGCCATACGATCGAGCATTGACGTTGATGTCATCTTCTTCCGCCGTTCCTTTTCAATCGTTAGCACACTGTCGACTGGTTAGGCCATGTGTGTTCCTTACATGGTACATTGTGAATTTGAACAACAGAGCTCTATACAAATATTCTAGACTCTTCTTCTCTCGTTCGATATATGCTACACCCGTTAGGTATGGCGTAAACAGCTCTTCCATTTGCTGGTCTAGAAAAGACACAATCTGGGGTGTCGCGGGCTCAGGATGCTCCGTCAAGCCATGGCTTTTTAGATCCTCGACCATGCTGCTGATGTAACTCCTCGACGTTTGCACCGTGCGTAAAAACGCCAGCGTCGATATTGATTCCGCTTTTTCCAAGACTAGCTCAAGGCGTTGTTGTATCTATGGCGATTAGTATGCTCTAGAAATGAGAGGTGTAGGGGGCCATACAGATTGTTGGAAGACTCGTTGTAAGAATCTTGTCAAGACTTCTTCATAAAAAGGGAAGGCTCTCTTGATCGTGAAGCATTCTTCTTGCACAACAAGCCTGATCTCATCGATCAAAGCTTGCAAGCCAGGCTCGACTCCGGGGGGCTCGGCATCAGCATCCGCTATACGTTCCCACGTCTCCGCATCACCGCCCACTGCCTCTGTCACTAGTTGGCTTTTGTCGATAAAGAATTGATGCTGATTTACGAACATGCCAATGACACTGGACCCATCATTGAAATCGCGAACCGCAATCGCACAGTCTCTCATACCGTTGAGGTTTTGACGTCTGTAATGATCGTCGAATTGATCAAGTAAGTCCTTCTCAAGACTCTCCAGGAATTTCTCAATAACTACCCTTGTACGGTTCGTAGTTTCATTATCATTACTGCTCAACATGTCCTTGCCCCTGACGCCATTTGTTCCGTTCGCGCGTTTCCCATTCATCTGCGAATTGTGTTCAGGATCCAGCCTATGGCTTATCTTCAACAGTTGTCGAGCAATGGCAGCACATTGTACTTTGCTACTGCCACCCAGTCTCCGCTTATCTTCTAATCTCGACAGACTGCCTTTCTCACTGACTTCGATCCAATATTCTATCAGATCCTTTGTGTCAACTGCACGTTGTCGCTGTCTCTCCAGCTCTTCTAACCTCTCCCCTATCTGGAGGGCGACTGCTCCACCAGCATCTGTACTCGAGCTGTCTCCAATACCTCCATTCAGGGTATTTTCCAGGCGATTGAACTGGTCGGTAGCTTCCTCCAGCTTCCTGCTCAAAGACGAGACAGTCTGGTTGTGTTGCGACTCGGCGCGTCGCACTGCGGCTGATAATTCCGTCTCTTGCTCTGTGAGGTCTTCAGAAAGGGATCCTAGTCTCGAGAGAGCTGCTTCGAAAGTTCGTATGAGCGGTTTGGGGTCGAAAGCAGCTTGCTGGGCGCTTGCAGGGGCCGAACGCCTGCTCGTCGCATTCTCCGAGAGGGTTTCGACAAAGTCCTTGACGATGAAGTCCCTACTCTCGAAGGTATCTAGGTGGAAAGTAGGGCCGCGAGTAAGTGTGGATCTTCGGGTGTCCTGTGACCTTATCGAGGGCGCTTCCGAAGCTCGGTGGTAAGCCATTGGAAGAAGTTCGGCATTGGTGTTGCGGAATGTGTCTGGTCATAGCATGGTTCCTCCTAAGGTTGGTGATGGGCGACAGGATGTTTTGTTCGTGGATATCCCCAGCTGAGCCCCTGCACGACTACTGTGGTACCAACTGATTGACAAGCTCTTGTGGCTCATAGGGCTGAATTACGTGTCCGGGTCGGGGGTGTAGCTGCATTATCATATCGACCATTACCTACTACTATGTATACTTCCCAGCTTGCAGGACCCCAACTAACAGGCTGTCACTTCCTACCAAATACTGAGTACCCCCCTACATATTCAGAAACTGCACCTCCTCCTCCTCTTCCCTTGCAGCCCATTTCCAGCTCCAACAACCACCAAGAACCGAGCAATTCATAAACCACCCGAACCGTGATCTCCGGCTAGTGCCCCCTGCTCCCAAAATGTTGAACCCGCGAGAGCACCAAGCTTTCCATAACAGCAAATCCCTCGACGGAAAACCAATAACAAAAGAAGAGAGCGAACAAATCATGCAACGCTTTCTGCCTCCAACTCCGACAAATGGCATCTCGAATCCCTCGGTAAAGCGACAAAGGTCGCAACGAAAGAGACCAGGAGTGCGGAGGGCCCTGCAATCGCAGCTGCACTTCTTCATCTACTCCCTAATACACCTCTTCTTCGGTCTCTACGTCCGCGCTCGAATTGCCTACCACACAATCGTCGACCGCGTTCTCGCCATCCTGTACTACCACCACCGAACGCCCGATTTGATTCGAAAAGATGTTCGCAACCTCTCTAGACTTCCTGAACACCTGAGTGTCATCCTCCGATTCAACCCGGACGAAGACAGAGCGAACGCTTTGGAGACCCTCGTTCACGAAGTCAGCGAAGTGACGGCTTGGTGCGCAAGTGCTGGCATTCCCTTCCTCAGCGTCTACGAACGAACTGGCATTCTCAAATCCTACATCCCGCAAACACACAATACCGTTACTAGAACCTTGCAAGCATACTTTGGCAATACCCCGTACTCGAATTGCCCGACCGTATCACTTAGATCGCCCAATCAACCCACTTTCTCCCCTCCTCACACTCCACCGAACCATCCGGATGACACCGATCACCTACCCAACCACTTGACTATTCTGCTTCTCTCCGAAGATGATGGCAGATCGACACTGGTGGATCTGACAAAGACACTCGCCGAGATGTCTCAGCGAAACAAAATCCAGCCCTCAGACATCAGCGCCGAGCTCATCGATGCCGAAATCAGCGAGAGCGTCATGGGAGAACCAGATCTCTTACTACTGTTCGGTCCAAGAGTTGTATTAGACGGATACCCACCATGGCAGGTGAGATTGACCGAGATCTATCACGTCCCTGACAACACTGAGGGAGTTGGGTATCAAGTGTTCCTGCGAGCCGTACACCGATTCGCAAAGACACAGATGAGATTTGGCAGATAGGCCGTTCATTGCAGTAATGGATCAGGGGGAAAGGCTGGGCATTTTTTGGTTGGGAGACTGTTTCATTGTACTGCAAGTATAGATACACCATTCACGCCGACACTTTGGTTACATCATTTGCATGAATAAAAAATAGACGATTCAATTCATTGTTGTTAGCTATCTGTTTCAGCTCCTTCAATACGTGATTTCAGCTCTTTCGACAAGTGCTTTCAGTCCCCATCGCCTAGTGATACCTTGTGATCGAAACTTCAGCGATGCCATTGGATCCTCAATGTCCCGGAAATGAACGTAACAATTAATTAAAAAAACCAATGTGCTAATTTGGGTTCCGAAAATACACAGGACTCGAAAATGGGACTCGCTACCAAAAGGCATCTTCTCATCCTCGAAATTTAACTTGACTTTATAAAGTGATATATATCTCACCTAGATCTGGATCGTGGTTTTGAATTTATAGGCGAGGGATAGATGGATTTGAGTCGTGATTATTTGGGCTTTTGGGGATTTGGGTTCTCATGTTCGTCGGTCGTTTTAGGTAGGTAGTTTGAGCGTTGATGAGGATTTGTATGGGGAGGACTGTTTGTCTTGGTGTTAATTTATAGCCAAAGGGGTGGAGAACTTGATGGTTGATTAGTTGATTTCATTTGAAGGGAGAGATCTTTCATTCTCTACGGTTATCTAGGCTGTCGGGCTTTTGTTGTTCAATTTATACCTCATCATGGAGATTTCACAGGTGTATCCATGATACTTTGGATGCTGGTGGTGTGTTGCCTAGTCGAGGGATACTCCAGTCTCGGATTGCATAGATATGGAAATGTACCTATAGAGACTGACAAACAGCCACCTCATGCTGCTCAAATGTGTCTCGGCAACCTTGCCGTCCGAACGCCTTGCTAAGTGACCATCCAACCATCAACCATTAGAAACTCGAATAATACCAGGGTGCTGCACAATTCCCAAATAAGGTGAAGCCAAGTCCAACAGTATGGCCTCATCAAATCATACAACCCTCCATCACTCATACCAAGAAGATCTACCATCCATTAACCCTTCGTCACGTTTATGCCCACTCCTCTGCGCAACCGCATCCTCATCCGACCTCTTCCGTCCACTAGACTCACTCTTCTCCCCATTATCACCCCGCCGATCCATGACCGTAGCCCACGAAATCGGCGGCGTCTTTGACCTCCCAAAAGCATGATTCCGGTACTCCCTTTCCAGTCTATGTCCCATACGATCAATAATCCATTCACTCTCCGTCGCATTCCCCATCAACGGACTTCTAGTTCCAATCCACGACCACGTCAAATCCTCCCCTCCGTCACCCGTTCCGGCAAACTCAAATTTCGTCTTTTCACCCTTTGTATCTTTACCGTGCTTCGCTTTTCGATGGAGTTCGGCCTTCGATTCGTCCTGCCCGATTAATTTGAGATACCATGCCCATTCCTGGTAACTGTACTCTTTGGGCGGTGATTCTGTCATATCTTTTCGTAGCTTTCGGAGTTCGCGAACGAGCACGAAGCAGTAGAGATGTCGATCGCGTTCTTGAGCGTTCTCGTGCACATCTGCTTCGTGGGCTTTTTCGAGTTCGCCATCCTGAATATGTGACATGAGTCGGTCCATTGCGTGCTCTTCGATTGAGCTCTGTTTCTTTTCCTCGCCGTCTGTATTGTCATTGCGGTTTGGTAACATCCCCGGAGGTAGTGCCGTGTGAATTGTTCCCGGTTGGAATATTGCGCCACCTGTTATCCTGTGTGCTGTTGCTTTGAGTGTGGCTCGAGTACTGTTCTCTCCTGGAAGGATAGTCAAGCTACCAGCCCAAATAGTGAAGTCAGAGAAGGATTTCACGACCGTGTCCCCCATATCCGAAATCAGAATCGTTAGGGTTGGTACAGCAAGAATACTCCAGAAGACGAAAAACGGCCTTCCACTATTCGAAGTAGGTTGAAGATCTCCATATCCTATGGTAAGGAGGGAAGTGTAAGCGAAATATAGTCCAGTGAAATAAGACCATTCTTGGTTTCGCTCCGAGGTTTTGAAGACAAAAGCACCAACGAGCCAGAGAAACAAGGCAGCTGTTGTAGAACTACCCAATGCCATCCACTTCCTCCTTGTTGATGCTTCTGATTGGATTCTCCGCATGATGTTGAATTCCTGCTCGCGTCGTTGTACCTCGGATAGTCCATCTTCTGAAAAGGAGTAGGTTTTCCAGCCGACCTTGATTGTCCTTTTGTCAAGATTGACAGAGTTCAAAGCACTTTCGCGTTTCTTTTCCACGAATCTTGCATCCATCTTCTTCTTACCCCGCTCCAAAACCAGGCTGCGTATCGAGCCAACCACCAAACCGACCGTAAGAATACCGCCGATTGCGTAGGGAAATAGAAGAGACCGACCAAGATGTGTTTTTGGGACAAGAGGAGAACCGATTCCGACTGTAAGCAAAGTAAAGTCCGACCAATAGACTGCATCCAAGTATGCCCATCCTTCGATAGTCTTAAAGATGAGAGCACCGATCAACAGGTAGCACAAAAATCCGATCGTCTGAAGCATCAAGGTTCTCTGGCTTACTGTGAGACGAAACTCCTTCTCATAATGTCCACGATAAGCACCAACGACGGTTATGACCATCAAAAATGCTACAATGGAGTACATCACCGCTGCGATAATTGCATAGTAGAAGGCTTGAGACAGTGCATGTTTTTCCGGGGGATTGATGCGAAAAATGCTGGAGCTGGTTACGGAAACCAAGGCGATAAGGAGGAAGGAGCTTAGAAACCAGCCAACGATCGTAATAGATTGCGCAATAGCAAAAGGTAGGCGGCGAGCCATGTTGAGAAGGAGAGAAAAGTTCGCTATCAGAGCTAGAGCGAGTTGTATACCATTGATTGCAAGCAACCTCTTTACATTAGTCTCAAAGCCTGTACGAGTATGGAAATTATACTCACCATTTGGGATCCGTGATTGATTCGCCAATTGCCTCAGAACCGCCGGGCGGGATCGAAACCCTCCAGCTTTCCACAAGTGCACATATGCTGAAAGCATTGGCCATCGGTCCAAAAGTTCCGGCTATGAGAGGACATGCTGTTGAGGCGAACCACCACCGACTGAATAATTGTTAGTTAGACTAAGCATTAATGGAGACAAAATTGGACCAAGACAATGGTAGGCCTCAAGTTAAATACAAAGGGTCTGAATCGAGATTGTGCACATGGAATTTCTGGAGACCCTCGATTCTGATATGTTGGGAATGGCAAACGATGGATCGCGAGTTTGAATAAGTATCAAAAATGGAGCTTTCCCAATTTCGTCGACACTGGCCCGCTGCTTAAGTTTATTCCGTACGTACCTTGGATCGAGAAAATCCTCTTCTTCCTCTTCCTCGAGCTCTTCTTGTTTCTCGTAAGGATTTGTTTCGGCGGCCTCCTGGATAGGAGCATCGACTCCGGGGTCTGGTGGCAAAGGCAAGAGTTAGCCATCTAGAATTGAGTGCGTGCCACCTTGAAGGAAAAAGCCCATTCTGGTGATAGTTCTTAAACACGGGGTCAAATGGTGAAATTCCTGGCAAGCCGCGAACAGACAGATTGGCGGCATCCGTCGGCAATGCGAAAGTTCTTGGTGGCAGGCTCGCTCCACCAGTGTATTGTTGCACCTTCCGTCGATGATGAAGAATGTCGGGCACTTACCGTTCATGGTACTTTGCTTTTGGAGGGATGCGCAGGGGGAGAAGCGGCTTCCACCTTCAAGCTGGAGAGCATTGTGGGTTCGATCGGACACTTGGGTCGGCGGAATCGAGTGGCACTTTGATCTGCAGATTCAAGTTTTGGATGATCTTACTAGAGCAGGTGAAGCCATACCGTCATTTTCTCATATCAGCTGGCAAGGACCCCCTAGACTCGGAGTTTCCTGCAGAGCATAGGACGCCGAGTGCCACTTGCCCCTTGGCAAGCGCTGTTATCTCGACTTCAATCGTCCATGAAGGTTTCCATATAGGCCGCGAATTGCACTCAGTACGCCGATTTGAGTTATCTTCCTTGGGTGACATGCCGCTCTTCGATCTCCGAACCAGACTACACCCTGTCGACCCGTAACCCTCCTCCAACCACTTCGAAATCCCTACCTAACGAGCTTCGGACCACGCAAACACCCCAAACTGGCCCAGCTATTGATTGACAGTATGCTTCGGGCCACAGTAACAACCGTCATGCAACACCTCTACAACCCTCCGCACATCCTCGGTTCGCGCATGAAGTCGACATGAACGGCACACTGCGCAGAGAGAGACAGCTAGGCGCTGCAAAGGGAACTGGCAAAGAGAAGGATATGTGTCTGCTGGTCGGGAGCCAATAGACTGTCAAATTGCCCGTGCAATCTCTTGGAATGGACCTACGCGGAGATGGCCTCGATTTGTACCTCCCATGAAGTTACTTTCTCGGCCGGTCATTCTCCAGAGCTAGCGAAACCTCGTTGCCACAATTCGCAATCACCGAGCCTCTTCTCATTCTGCCTGGTGTAGAAATCTTTCTACAAGACACACTGCCGTTGGCGGACTTCTGCGAAGGAACTGCACAGACGGCTGGTCTCCTACACTCAGAACATCTCGCGAAGCTTCTACCCCCTCTGCATGTCGCAATGCAGTAACCAAGCTCGGCGGATCAACTACGACAAATGGCATTACTGATTGTCTACGCCTGTCAAGAAGGTACAACATGCTGGCTGTACAGCCAGTCCGCGAGAAAGCATTCCAAAGACACCTCAACAAGATTTGGAACTGCCTTACCTCCACCGCAACAGCGATAACCTTGGTTGCTATTAAGTCTCGAGGCAGCTGAAATGATGACCATGAGGCATACGAAGATCCGGAGAAAGAGCAGGATCATTGAATCAGCTGGTACAGCACAATCTGTTGCGAAGTCTTGCCAAGGCGCGTTGAGGCGAAATGGTCTAGACGGACACCAAGATCCACGACTTTTGCTCGGTCCACTTGTTGATGACCATTCCAAGGTACTGTAAGCCTACAGGGGTGTTCTTTCAGATATGTCTCTTGGGACAGGTTCTTCCGCGCAGGGACCTCGCAGCCTATTTCCCGGGTCCAGCACAAATGCTTGAAGTTCAAACTTGATTCGGCCTGCTCGACCCTTCCGCCATCTGGATGATAATAAAGTTCACCCGAATGTAAGCTCCGGCTTTCCATTCATGGCAAAGCATTCGATCTAGATGTCAGGGCATCCTTGGACTCTTGGCTGAACATGGATTGGTTTCGGAGCCTAGTTTTTCATTTTCTAGCCGACCATGACATTCTATGACCTTGGGCACTATTTAAAGAGCTTGGTGAAACACTGTGGGTAATATCCTTGATTGTTGGATACAGCCTCCACTCTGTCGTTTTCTTGGACTCTTGGCGGAATGAAGAGTATCGTCGGCATATATTATGCGATGGATTATCTCATTGAATGGTGCAAAGCACCTGAAGCTTCCATTCCCATGTTCTATACACGTAAGAGACGGAAGGGCTGTGGGTTGGAAGATGAAGAGTGCCTCAGGTTGGGCCTATGGTCACGTGAGACTGATCATCGGATTAAAGAGCTTGGATCGTTGGCTTACATGAAAAGTGGCCAGGAGCTCGACATGTGATTTCTTGGAAGGAACCTGAAGCTCTTTTGCATCGTTGAGATGATTACGTCGGCGCTGACATGAGATCGATGGTGATGAAATCCTGGCCCTTTGCCGGCCTATAATTGCCGGGAGTTTGCAAGCACGATTAGCGTTCATGCATTGCATCCTGTTTTCGATGAGCTAATGATGGTGGATTCGACGTTTCGGCATATCCAGCCCGACTGTCCTGCCAAAACTCTCGAGAGTGCCACGTCTATGTCGGCGGGAATGATTGTTTCCTACTCTTCTTAATTCTCATGCTTTGACAGACATGCAGAGAGGACGCATTGATATTAGCGCCTATGAGTATGGAAAGAGCTGTGCGTTTGTACCTCATGGGCGATGTCGATGAATCTCCAGCGACTTTCGAAAGGATCATCGTATACCAGGCACTATAAGCTGGTTTCGGGGAGCTGAACGTGCTGGCGATTCCTCTCTGGCGCGTTGGTTTGGAAGGTTCGGTCATTCAATGTGCTGGTCATTTTCCATTGATTGAACCCTCCGTCACACACGATATTGAGGGTGTCTGCCAGTTCTCTTGTGGCCCGCAACTCGGAAGCAAACTTCGAGAGCTTCCTTTTCGGACTACAGAGGATTCTTCTGTCGCACCTCAATGATCTCTTGCTAACCACAGCTCTTTACATCGCCTGGTACTCTGCTCTTTGAATGGGATACCTGCACTGCTGCCACATTCTGATACCAAGCTCTTCCACAACTTGTGTCACCAGGAGACGGTCGACATGGGTACTGCCATTTCCCCGAATGTACCATCACTCTCTGACCATTCGGTCCTCTGCGCGATAACCTATCGCCAAATTAGCACATTTATCGGTGCGGTTGAACCCTGTGCTCTTGTCTGTCGGGTGTAGCACTTCGTATGCTGGAAAACATCAGCGATGCCGATAAACTTCTGGCATTTCCGCTTGTGAAGCTTTCCTAGACCTGATAGATGCCGGTTCTCAACGGTAGAGATTGCATGCCAAATCTACAAGATTAGTTTAATCCTCTTATCCTGCTCGGCGTCCTGTTTACAAAGGGTTCCGGAGGTCGCCGTCCGGGACTTGAAGCTCACTACATCATGCTGCTGGTTTACACACTAGGATAATGTATGTTTGCTGAAATAACTATGCTACTCGGTGAACGTTGTCACTCCATTGCCATTATTCTCCTGCCCTGCTCAGTCTTCCTCCCATGCCTCCTCTTTTGTAGGGTCGAGAGCTTGTCCGCTCTGGTACTTGGTTGCAAAGGAGGAGATCGGTAGAGGTATGCGTTTGTTCGTTATTGGCGACCGCGAGGAGAAGGAGACACGGTCTGTGATCTCAGTGGCTCATGAGAAGGCGATTCGATAGATAGTCCCGACGACCATCAGGATGAAGATGAGGGGAATGATGATTGTGTCTCGCATCTGCCAGAAGCATTCCCAGTATCGCCAGACGGACTCGAGCATCCTCCAGGCGCGCTGCCACAGAGAACTGTGCTTCTTCCGACGGCCTTGATATGATGACTTGGGCTTTGCCTTCTTCTCCAGCTTCGCTGCTCGACGTCGCTGGCGGCGGTTTTGTAGCTCGTAGGGCATGGCTGGTTATGTGGTGAAGCCTGGCAGTATGTTTGAATGAGTTCGTGATGCGGACGAAGATGGTCTGTATGGAGAACGGCTCGTGCAAGAGAGGTACAATTGTTTCGAGGATGCCGCTCTGGTGCTTCGAATTCGAACTACGACTGCCCAAGAGGATTGTGATGCGATGCTATGCCGACTACAAGCCTGCGATCGTGAGTCCTGGAATAGTGGGACCTGTTTGCTGATTGTCAAAATCTCACAAATAAGATACTGCTTGTCTGGGAGAAAGCAAGTACATTCCACTCAATCATGGACGCATTGCTGAACAAGATGGACTGAAACTTCATCGAGTCTATCTACATCTACAGACTACAGACTACATGTACTGTCCTACCGTCCAGTATCTACCTTGGTGCAGACCTGCAGCTACTTACTGTCGACCTCGTCGTCGTGCTCACTCAACGCAACAAGAGACGGAGGTCGATGGACGGCATAGATATGCTGCTGGGCTCCGCCTAGGTATCCAGGGGCATCGGCCCCCCTGTGCTGACGCTCCTCAAGACACACCCTGCCTTCCATGGCCTTCCATCCAACCGCCAGGGCAGTGTGCCTGACAGATCGACAGGCTGCTATCCCATGAGAGGTAGCAGAGGGTGAAGGAGCGCAGGGTAGTGGTCTGCGGGTGGCTGAAATAATCTGACTTAACAGCGCTTGGGCCACCCTGGTGTCGATAAAACTTCGACTTCTGCGACGACTTCCTTCCACCACCAACAACAACAAACTCCTTTCGCAAAGCTTCGAGTCTTCTTCCAGCTTTGCCTCATTCGTTCGCTACATTTACCAGACACATCCGGTCCACTCCAATTTCTAGCGCCGGATCCTGGTATTCGCCTTCAAAGCAAAGCGCTCTCCAGGTAAGCTTTGCCATCCCTCCATCTTCCCTCCAAATTGCGCTGTGTTTGTATTGAGTACGCGACCACTTCATTGAGCGCGCCCGATCAAGACAGGCATCGCTCCCTCTCTTACCCAGCCATCACTTCACATTTCTCGCACACTTCCTTCCATCACTCCCATCACCCACCCACTCACACTCGTGCCCTTGGTCGCGTCCCATCCACACCTTACCCACTCACCCACTCGCAATCGTGCCCTTGGTCGCGTCCCATCACCCACCCTACCCACACACGCGCTTCCCTCCATTCCTCATTCACACACATCCTAATCACTGACACGTCTCACTTTCAGTATTCATAATGTCCGACTCTGGTGATAACGAGGTGGTCTCCTTCGACGAGGTCGTTGCCTCCCCCTTCGATACCGCTGAAATGGAAGCTGCCTTGAGCGATACCTCCAAAGTCCGCCCAGAGCAGAACTATGTCGGCGCTCCCCAGAACAAGGAGGAAGCTGAGAACAAAGCCCGCGAGCACGGCTACACTGCGCCCGTCCCATACGACTACAGCGCGTACGGAGCGCGTGGACAGGCTGCCACCGATGGAGGCGAGGGCATGTTGGCTCCAGTCACGGTCGGTATCAACACCGCTCAGGCTGCACGCTACGAGTGGAAGGAGGAGTACGGTGACGTCGGTCCCAAAATTCCTGAGCTCGAGCAGCACCTATTCACCAACGGTTTTCACGTGGAGGCTGGTCTTGGCCGCAACCGCATCGATGCCATCGGTATCGAGATCAAGGAACACGCCACTGGCAAGATCATTGAACGCGAGGAATTTAAGGTCAGTCTCCAGCTAATCTCTGCAATTCGAGATCGGCATCGATAAACTCTTGGCAACTCAAACTCCGAAGATTGCCAGGAATTTGTCGCTGTCGGTCTCGAATTGAGAGCCTTCCAAGCCATCACTGTTGCTAACCTCTTTCACAGTCGTTCGAGGATACCAATGTTCATCCAGTTGTCAAGGAGACACTCGGATTGATGGGCTACACTGTCCCCACTCCTATACAGTGCGCCACGATTCCAATGATGCTTGCTGGTCGCGATGTCGTTGCCTCCGCTCAGACAGGTTCTGGCAAGACTGCCGCCTACCTCATCCCAATCATCTCGATGCTGATGGGCAAGGCCAAGAAGCTCGCCGCCAAGCGCCCAGATCCAAGCACGTACAATCCCACAACCGATCGAGTTCGCGCCGAGCCTCTGGTTTTGGTTGTTTGCCCAACCCGAGAATTATGCATCCAAATTTTTGATGAGTGTCGTCGGTTGTGCTACCGCACAATGCTCCGTCCATGCATCGCCTACGGTGGTGGCCCTCTTGGGAAGCAGATTGAGGAACTCGCAAAGGGATGCGACATCATCGTCTGCACCCCAGGCCGCCTCAAGGACCTCATCAACAAGCCTTCTGTCTTGAGTTTGCGTCGTGTTCGGTAAGTACCTCTCTTTCTATCATTCCACTCCTCGCAGTTCATTTGCTGACACTTTCCCAGTTACACCGTCATCGATGAAGCTGACGAGCTCCTCCACGGCGACTGGGAGGAGGACATGAATGCGATCATGACTGGCGGCGATCTCTGTGAGGACGCCGATACCAATTACTATATGTTTTCTGCAACTTTCCCGAAGGAGTTCCGCAAGATTGCGAGTACCTTCATGGCCGAAAACTACGTCCACATCTGCGCTGGCCGCACCGGCTCGTCTCATGAGAACATCAAGCAAGATGTCATCTGGGTCGAGGAAAACAAGAAGCGCGATGCTCTCTGGGACTTGCTCTTCCAGACTCCTCCATGCCGCACGATTATATTCGTCAACAGCAAGAAGGCCGCCGACATGCTCGACGACTTCATGTTCAACAAGGGCCTGCCATCGACCTCGATCCACTCCGATCGCACCCAGGTCGAGCGTGAGGACTCGATTCTGTCTTTCCGCCAAGGCACATCGCCCATTCTGATCACCACTGGTGTTGCCGCTCGCGGATTGGATATTAAGCACGTCCTTCATGTGATCAACTACGACATGCCCTCTGGCATGCATGGTGGCATTGGGGAGTACGTTCACCGCATTGGTCGCACTGCACGCATCGGCAACGAGGGTCGAGCCACGTCCTTCTACAACGACCGTTCCCAGGACATGGGCGAGCCTCTGGTCAAGATCCTTATGGAGAACAAACAGGAGGTTCCCGATTTCTTGTCGGAACTCAAGCCCCTCGATGGGAAGCTGATGTGGGATGATGACAGCGATTCAGATGAGGAGAATGCTACCGCTGATGGTGCTGAGGGTGGAGGATGGGGCGCTCCGGTTATTGTTGAGGAGGAGGCTACCGACACTGGCTTCACTGCTGATTCTGCTGATGCTGGCTCCGCCACCGAGGGTGGTGAGTCTGGCTTTGGTGTTCAGTCTGAGGCTTCCTTTGCCTGGTAAGCATCTTCACTGCATGGTCTTTGTCTGCTGCATCCCTGATGCACTCTCAATGTCATTTCCATCTGCGGCCAGGCTTCCGCATCACCATTCACATGCCACAAAACCTGCAAGCTGGGTTACTGATGGCTCAGACAACACAACTCGTCTCCATTTTCCCTGTCTTCCCCAAAAAAAAATTAAATTTGAGTGCGCGATTTCTTTGCTTGGCTGATGGTACGATATGGCTGATGATTGAATGTTGAATTTGGTTTTGCTCACTGGTTGCTATGGTGATCGGTCTCTGCTATTTGTTCGGAAGAAAATTCAGGAAGAGAAGTAGTCGGTCAGAGCTTCATGGTAGTAACAAAACATTAACAACTTGCTCCAGTACTCCCTCTTATGGGCCTTATGACTGATTGAATCCTGGCTTGTCAGTGATGCTGCCTTTACTTCTCTTTCTGTCTACCTTCCTACAGCGGGCTCGACTGCATCTGCATGAAGCGCTTGTCATCATTCTACTAGAATCTGACAACTTTCGATATAGAGTCTAAAGTGTTCAGAAATGTGGCAGGTTGATCAGGCTAGGCATTTTAATATTGCCTGAAGGATGCCAGTTGCCTGTTTTACTCGCCCATCACACACGAGTCCAGAATGCTAGCTATCACAAGAAGTGTCACTCTTCTTACTGGCCTAGCATCAAGACAAACCGTGGATCTTCTCGATCGTAACTTTACTTCGACGCCGGGTGATATCAAAGAACTATCGACAGGCCTTTCTCCTTCGTTTTTCATACTACTAGATTTCGTCAAGGCCACTGCCCTGACCTTTGATTGGAGCTTCAGATGGAACTTTGTAGATCGCGTTTAAGCAATGATTGTTAGTGATGATGTTTCTGGCGAACTCGGCATGAGGATCGAATGGAATTTTGAGAGGAATGGGCTCCTTGAATTCGAATCGTTGGAGAGGAGAATGAGGTGATGGAGGTACCGTTGTACTGATTTACACGGGGTTGGTGAGTGTGTTTTGGCAAGTGGTTATTTGAAGCTCCGTCCTATTTTGAGATTCTTGGGTTGTGGGGTTGTCTACAAGTGGACTAGGGGATGGGAATAAGAGGGATATAGACTTCTGTCTGTTTTTCTTCTACCGATGATTATCGACTGCTTTTCGCGCCTTGATCCATGATTCGATGGATCGAGGCCTTACCTCTGCGTGATCTTCCAATCCAATCGCCTTTATTCCTGACGGTTATGAGTGGCGTTTCAGTGGGGTTGGGTGCGAATGATTTGTGTGTCAAATCTAAGGGATAAAAGAATGGAGATTCTGTTTGTTGGCTACGATATTACAATAAAATGTGATTGAAACTGAGCTAGCAATATTGAAAGCCAAGGAAGAAATGAGCGATCCTTGATGTCAGTGTTCAATCTCAGTCTCACATTAAAAGCAGTCGGTCGTTGTATCACCTCCCTTATTCGCCTAGTTGGAGGTTCCAAAAGAGCAACTCTTCAAGACCATTCGAAGACCCAGTAGCGATCACATATCTACTGGATGCTCATTCGAGAAATGAGGGAAAGACATGTGGAAGACGAACCAAGAGAAGATAGACGAAAGAGTCACGGCAAACGCAAGCCAGCAGCAAAGGCAATTTCCATCATCTTATAATCGTTACAAAATTAGTCTCTCCATCATCAGGAGGCTGATAGAACTATCTATCTCTCGTGCCCGTACATCATACAAAGCTTCATCTCTCGCGTAATGGATATCTAACAACAAGGCCATAAAACCTTCAAATGCGGTTACGAAAAAAGTTCGTCCGCCATGCTCATCTCATACCATCCTTGGTAGAGTTTCCATACCGCAAACGCCGAAAAAAGCAGATCACCACCCCAAACACCGTTTTTGTTTTGTTCGTTGCCGGAAAAGAAAGAAAACGTCTGCCGCTAATGCATATTACCTCCTCTCCTTCGTTCATTCGATCATTCTTTCTCTCATTCGTGGTCGTGCTGGATCAGATCAGAACCCAATCCAGCTCGTTCTCTTCCTCCCCTGATTAAAGTCCTGGAAAAGCACCATCTCGCGACCGCCACGATCGACGCGCTCAATACCTAGGTGCTCCTGTCCATCTCTCCCAACAAAGACACCAAACCCATAGCGTGTTTCTTGGTTACCCTTGGCCATAGTCGCATCCTTGGCTTTCTCCTCTTCACTCCTTGGATTGACGTTGCGAAAATCTTCGCCAAGCACCGTGGCAGCTTTGCGAGGAAGGCTGTGTCCTTCAGGAATGCCGGAAAGTCGCTTCTCTGGCTGAATCATTGCAGTGCTTGGTCCCACACCTGCATCGCTGTCTGAGTATAGAGCCTCCTCTTCAGCACGTCTAGCGGCATCAGCCTCATCCAGTGGTTTAGCTAGTGCTCGAATGCTTTCCCAAATGCGGCTCTGGATGCTGTTCTTCTTCGTCTCTTGCGACGCGTGGTAGGGTCGGGCACCTACAAGTTTAGTGACAAGTTCCGCTTTGGTCTGGCAACGGGCAAAAGCACGATCGCACAAGAGCGGGCTCATGTACAACCAGCTGATAACCTCCGACAAGCTGCGAGCGTCGTGGGGCAGTGCAACAGTTTTGCGTCCAGGAACGAGCGCGAAGAGGGCGATCGTGTACAGTGCGAGGAAGAAGCAAATGGCATAGAGGCCGGTTGGTTGAGCTGCAATGCGGACTTTCTGCGCGCTTGGATACCACTGTGCCCAAAAGACGCCGCCGGCAAGAACTGGGATGACCATGTTGATCGTGGACATAGCGGAGAGGAGGGCAACCTTGTAGTGGCGATTCGAAAGTGCGGACGCGGTGACAGAGATCGGAAGGGCGAATGGGTAGTCTAAGAGCAGTGACTTTTCAGCGTTGGCGCCATTGGGACCGCTCATGGCTGCGAACGGAGCGAGTCTGCGGTGTGTAAAATCGAGTGGAAGCCAGATGAGGTACATGATAAGGCCCAGAAGACAAGGTATGAATGAGTACAGAAAATTGGCCGGGGAGAAGCCCTCCGAATCAGCTGCAGCATCAAGTTGGGGTAAGAAACCGCGAGTCAAAGCCTGGTTGGTAAAGGCGACAGCGTAGAAAGTGATTAGAAGCACAATGGCTAGAATAATCCAGGCAAGAATGGCACTTGATGACAGAAACCATGGCATGTATCCTCTGCGCACTGCTGTGCTTCGGATGTCTGCGCGGATGTTGAAGCTATCTGCTGTGTCTGGTCCATTATTTTCAATGTCGCCAATTGATGAGACGGTAGAAGAAATAGATGAGTGCTGGGAGTGTCCTGGTCCGGTTGGTTTCTCTCGAATGCGACCTTGCTCAATGGAGTATCTTCTGGTTGCACCGCCTTCTTCTCCGAGCCCATAGAAAATATCCTGGGGTCGGCGAGATGTATGCCAGTACCCGAGTCGATCTGTGCGATTCCACAAAAGTTGCTTGAATTGGCTCATCTTCTTGAACGTCTCGCTGCCGATGTAATCGCTCATGATGTTCGCGCGCTCGAGGAGTGCAATGATATCTGCGAGTGATCGTGGGTCCCACTTCAGGCCAGTCGAAGTGCGCCATAGCTTGAATGAAAGGACCACGAGAGCAATGATCAAGATGATGTAGAGTGCAACGAGCGTCCAGATCACGCCCTGGACAGCAACCCAGCGCCATGCTGAGATTCCAGTGTAGTATCGCACATTGAATGTTGAAGCCAGGAGAGGGACCGAGAATAGGAATAGCCAGAAGACCAAGAAGCACGCGCCTATGATTGGTTGGTCTGCTCTGAAATGCTGGAATTTCGGAAGAAGGAAGTCTGTTGGGTAAAGATCAAGGAATGAAGCTTCGGATCTCGATCTAGTCGAGTGTGATGCCATGGCCATGTATGGTGAGATGCGCTGAACTGCAAACTGGATTTGGAACAGCCAAATCAATATCAACATGCCAAACAGTGTTGGTAGGTATTCGAAAACGAAGTATCGGTTGTCGCCAAACTTGCTATAATTCCAGAGACCTCGATGCGAGCTAGACCAGACGGCGCTGAAAATTAATCCTACGAGCATAAGAATGCATAGGAATAGGTAGATGCTCATCCAAAGTGGTCGAAGAATAGCTGGAAGAAAATCGAGTTTTGGCTGGCTACTGGTAGGGCTTGGAGAGTTGTATGGCACGAAGACATCATAAGGTTGTGGTAGGAATGAATCCTGCGAGGAGTTCGACATGTCCTGCACTGGGTGCCGTGGAGCTGTGCCTGCCTGTATCTCCTTCTGTCTTGCCATGTCCTGCTTCTGCTTCTCCTTGCGCGTCGGCAAATAGCTTGAGAAGTGAGAAGAAGATATCTCATCCTCGTCTCGCAGCGATTGTGATAGTGGTTGTGAGGCTTCAGCGATCACATCTTGAAAGTCTTCCTCCTCCTCTTGGCCGTTGCTACGTCCTGGGTATTGCCTGGAGCCTCTGACTTCTTCGTCACGCGTCAACTGATCCAAGGCGAATCGTATGTAGGGAGTCTCGTCAATGCCAGGTGAGACGGAAGGCGAGAAGGGGTCCAGCTTGCCATCTTGTGGGTTTGGTGCCCTCCTCTGCTGAGAGGCCAGTGACTTCTGCTCCATACCTGCAGCAAGCTCCTTTGTCGGCGATGAGCCAATTGGTATCCGTCGAACTTGCGCCTCCTGTGGTTGAACACGTCCAACTTGTTGCCGCGACCTGACGGGCCTTATTGATTGTAACGTGGCTTCGGATTGGGGTGCTTGCTCATCGCCTGGGGTATGTATGCGTGACGGGGGTGTTGTGAATCGGGGTGGAGGGTTGAGTCGAGAGGTTTCGTCCTCGCCGTTGCTTGAGGCAGCGTAGTCGGATCCAGAGAGAGAATAATAATCTTGCGATGCGGCTATCGATTGTTTGGATGGGACATTGGATAGTTTTGGTTTGGAAACTAAACAAATAGAAAATCAGTGAGCTCTGTTTCTATTGCAGACATAATCTCACAAGCAGCAGCAGTTAGGAAGCTTGCTATGTTGCTAGGATGGAGCTGTGTTGGTTGTTGCCAGGGGTGGGATCCGACGTACCATTAGTTTGCTTCAATGAGAACGGTTCTTGCAAATTCGAGCTCATGTCTGTCCGTGCAAATGTTCAATGGTCTGGAATTATCTCAATGATAGTAAAAGGATAGATGCCCGTCCACAATGCTTGCAGCCATGGCTGATGTTAAGAAGGTTTCTGGTTGTCGGTGGTTGGGAAGGCTGGGGGCCAGCCTCTCCAAATCCCCCTTTGGAGATATGATTCGTGCAAAGGAATACGCTCATCTTCGAACTCGGAGAATAAGCTCAAGTTCGCCAATCTTTATGGACGAGTTCATGCACGATAGAACACTTAAACGTGTAGATTCTCGGTTCCTTGGATCTGTGCTGCGTGGAGTGCGCATTCAGGGGCCAGTTCTCCACCATTCGATCCGAGCTTAAATCTGTGGGGTGCCGAACCACATCTCGTTTTCAATCCTACGATGCATCTTTCATTCTTCGAAGAGCTGGCACTATACGCTGGCACAACACGCTGGCAAGATGTTCGTAGAGTTTGTCATGAAGAACGCTATTGCTCTAATGGCGGTCGCATTGATCGCATCAAAGTCGCAATCTCACGGCTTTAGCAACAGACACGGTGATGAGAACCAGCTTCGTCCACTGGTGTACACATACACATACGAATACGGAAGACAACGACTCTCATTGATCGGGAGCAAGGCGCGCGAAGAAAATGCCGTGTAAAACCTCTTCTCCACACACAGCACACAAGCATCCTCTGTTAATCATACAAAACAAAAACAGCTCCCTCCACCCTACTAAGCCCCGCAGAAGAACTCCTCAATGCTCACGAGGTTGTTCTTTTGCAATTCGGCCCTCTTCTTTGGAGCTTCACGCGGATCGCCCGTCTTGAACGTTGCCACAAACGCGTCCATAAACTCCCGAGAGTTTCCCCTCTCCTTCACACGTCCTTCCCATCCCTCTGCCCACAAGACCACCTTTCCCCCGATATACATGCAATCTGCTAGGCACTCGGGTCCCAAAGCTGCGACGGTGGTGAAGAGCTGAACCACGCTCTTCGCGGGTAGTAGCGGGAGCGCCGCATTGGGGACAGAGATGAGGGCGCGGGCAGTTCGATGGAGCTTAAGAAGGAGGTATTTGGCTTTACCGTATTCTTGAGGCTGGGATTGGAGGAGGTCGATGTGGATTGCTCCTTGGAATGCGTATCCGAGGATTTTTTGGCGGATTTCGCGTGGCAGGGTGAGGAAGGTTGGTGCTGGCATTGTGGGCGGTGATTGGTGATGATGACCGTGGTGAATGTACTATTGAGTATGAGCTTATTGGTGGTGTATTGCTGGATACTCAAATAGTCAATGTAATGCCGGAGAGGGAAATGGGTTGAGGGACGATGTGCTTTTTAAAGCGCCCACGGAGAATCGTCGGTAAGTTGAGTATAAATTACAACAACACGAGGGATGCATTGGGTGTAGGAGTAGATTGAAACCATTGACTTTCTAGAGAGCCCTGTGTACACCCTCATCAACTCGTAAGAGTTTGAAACTCCGGGGATCTGAAGTTAGAAAGAACGAAGATCAAGCAGTATTTAGAAGAGCTTGTCAAACGGTAATTGTCTTGCTTGATCTCACCTATATCAAGCGGTCACGATGTTATAGACGAGCTAAAGTATACTTCACTTCCCAGGATCACTTACAGTTCAAATGAAATACCGAGATATACCTCCGAAGCTCAACATGAAGTCGAATTTTTGACGCTCAAGCGAACTGATATATACATTGGAAGATCATGTCATGACGATTGTTGAATCTCTAGCTTATCTCATGATATACTTCAATGGCGACGAAAATATAGCTAGATTTGACTCTTGATCAAGACTGAATTCAACTCAGTAGTCAATGCGGGCCAACTGAGAGATCCTGCATCTAGATCCTCGAGAACTCTCTCTACATCGTAGAAGATGCACTCCACAGGACATATCCATACTGATCCCGTCAACAAAGAAAGCATCGCACTCCACAGATCGTACGTCTACCTCTCAAAGAGGTCAGGACGACGCTGAACTTTGGCTTTGGAGCAGGACCTGCAGTCTTCAGATCTTTGAGCTCTTTCAAATTTATACAACAAGCTGTTTGGAGAATATAATACTAAAAACAAAGAGCGAGGGAGGTGGAGGATCTTTTCAGAATTAGGGTTGATGCTTTTGGAGTTTGTGACTCAATGACTAGATGTTGCTAGATCTGCGAACAAGATTGACTCGAAATGTGTCCTTACCGCTGTACTCCGTACGTCCGCAGCGTCCCCATGACCGGGTTGTAGATATGATAGAATAACGAGACTCGGAAACTTCCGTAACGGTAGGACGGAGAAATTTGCTTGAGATATGGAGGACTGAATGATAGGACAGTTGGCCCACCATTTTCAACCATTTTTTATATGCTTTTTTAATATGTCTGCCTGCAAAGTTGCTTGTGAAGGTGGAGACTACGAGTTCGAGATGGATATCGCTACATGTTTGGCGATGTCAGTCATGAAAATTGCCACGGACGTGTCGATATCGATCATCGACTGAAGATGACTGATTACTTTCGATGCATGTTGGCTGACCAGACTCTGAAACACAAATTCTTCTACCTAGACAGATGGCGAACCTTGGAAAGAAGGATGGACTGAGTCGAGATGTGTCATACATAGTCGCTATTGCCTGATCAACTTGAAGTTGCGCGGCATCAGATTGATCTCCAGACATGCTGGCACACACACAGCTTCTCGTGTATACACTATGCATGGCACGAGAATCAGTCCAAGATCACAGACCAAGTGTCTCAGTTTCCCCCCATACTGGGTAATGCACAGTACGCCATGATCTGACTCGATTGTCAGATGAGCACCGTCGGTGATGGAGTTTATGGATTGGTGCAGATCATGATCCAATCGTCGCAGCGGTCAACGATGATGCTTGCTGCGATCTCCCGTGATGTTGCTCGCCAGCGAGGTTGGCGGTGAAGCTGGAGAGAATTGCAGCGTATCGTAGACCCGTGGAGTTGGCCGTGATGCTTTCAGAAGACCGAATGCAGGGAGACGGAACTGAAGCGAGAGCTGTAGAACTACTATTAGAACTATTCTAGCTGTCAAGTGCGGCGCGTGCCATGGGTAGCAACCCTGTCTGCCAGTGTCTCCTGTCATTGCGATAGCGACTTCCACCAACGCTGCGTTTCACAAATTAGCCTCAACCGAATCACGAACCATGGATTATACTACTCTAGTATACCCAAAGGACCGTCGAGTCTTCTCTCGGATCAATTTTGCGCCCTTTGCTCCTCATATAATCCTACCAAGGTATCGCCTTACCCAGTATCCGACCACGTCATACTTCCTACGTAAGCCCTGCAACCTGTGATACTCAGTGTCTCGAAACGGACAGACAGACAGAACATCGCTATCCCATATACAGCACCCTGGCTGTTGGTTAAGTACTGGGGCTTGAGCGCATCCCCAAGAACACAACACAAATCTTGCATGGTTCATCTTAGCTCTTACCGACCTGTCCTACCCTTTAATCTCCGCCATGGTTCGTTGGAAACTCTTTGGAGATGCAGATAAAAGAGATGGAGGGCTCGAGAAGGAACAGCGTTCCGGATCCGACGATGCAGAAGCAGGAGGGGAGAGCAGCAAGACACGCCCAGCGAAGTGGAGTCTCGGTATACTGAATGACAAGGAGACAGACGAAGTGCCTGGTCAGTGAATAATTGCTTGGGCACAAAGACTACCGTCTAACACGTTTCGAACAGGATCGATACTACTCCTGTCCAAAGTCCACAATCGTAACGAACCTCTCGGGCTCCGCCATGAGCCAGCTCGAACCTCTGCCTCATCTCTTCCCTCGCAAAGCCGCCCCTCGAGCAGAAGTCGGTCCAAGACGCCAAGTCGCCCAGCAAAGAAGACCACGCCGGACGGCAAAACTATTTTGGAACCCCAGCCCGATGACACCCCTAATGATCCTCTACAATGGCCTCTTTGGAGAAGAAATGCTGCTTTGCTTTCTCTGGGACTCTACTGCTTGCTCGGAGGTGGTATGACTCCAATTCTGGCAGCTGCATTCAATGCAAGTAATGCTCTAAGAAACGATACGCTTGACTGTGCAGTAACTAATAGTTCGTCTACAGAACGTCGCGACTACTTATAACGTTACGGTTCCGCAGGTCGCACTGACTACAGGCTTGTACATGATGGGTTTGGGAATTGGCTGTGTAATCATGTCTCCGACCGCTATACTGTTCGGGAAACGCCCTGTCTATCTTGGCTCAGCTATCCTGTTCCTCCTTACGAACGTCTGGTGTGCTTTGTCACCAACTTATTCGTCGCTTGTAGTTGCAAGGATAGTTCAGGGTATCGCTGTCAGCCCTGTCGAATGCCTCCCGTCTGCTACAGTTGCCGAAATCTTTTATCTCCACGAGCGAGCGTATCGTCTGGGAATTTACACTCTCCTGCTCCTTGGTGGTAAGAATCTGGTACCCCTTGTTTCAGCTGCAATTGTTGAAAGTCTTTCGTGGCGTTGGGTCTTTTGGTACGTATCCCCATGACCATGCCTCATTCTTATTCTGACATTCCGGACTAGGATTGTCACATTTATCGTTGCCTTTTTTGGCAGCTTACTCTTCTTCTTTGTCCCCGAGACTTTCTGGGATCGCACTCCCAGGCCGCATCACGTTACCAGGCACGTTTCAACAATACTAAGGCCGCGCTCGATGCAGAGCATGCAACACCATGACGGTGCTAAAGACGGCGAACAAGAGCGAGCGCTGAGCCAGTTTACTGGAAAAAAGCCCCACTCAGCTGCCTCTGGGGAACTTCCTGCTCCTCTTAAAATCAACACGGCTTCCGGAAGCAACGTTGTGCCTACTCTTTCATCTTGGCAATCTCCCACAGAATGGGCTCCCATTGAAAGGACCACTGCTTCGATGAAGGTCTCTACTCCAGATTTACACAACCTTAACTCACCTTGGTACAATGAGAAAGTTGAAGAGAGTTCAGGCATCGATTACTTCAACCAGAGAACGTCGAACGACTCCTCATCTTCGCCTCCCACTCCAGATCCTACACCCGCTCCAAATCCGACTCTCGTTATTCCATCACCGCCATCAATGTCACTTGATTTACCTACAACACCGGCATCACCTGTCAATCCTGGCAGATCAGCTTTGAAACCGAGTGGTTTGCCTCACCCTGCATCATTGCTTCCAGGCACTGGAAAACACGTCACTTTACCTGAAAGCTTGAAACGAGAGTCAGACAGCTCGACATCCCCAGTCTCCAACGAGGTATCGACAGAAAATCCAATGTCCGCACTACCAGACTATGATACTCACATTCATCATTCATCTTCGCACCATGGACCGAGAGAGCCTTTGACAACCGAGTACACAGAATACTATCGCGCAGCACCTGCAAAGACGTATTGGCAAACCCTTCGTCCATTTTCGGGCCGCCTCTGTCACGATAACTGGCTTCGTGTTGCATTTCGCCCTTTTGTTCTTTATGCCTATCCCGCCATTTTGTGGAGCTCAGTTGTCTACTCGCTCTCAGTCGGCTGGCTCATTGTGCTCTCAGAATCAGTCAGTTCAGTCTACAAGAACTCTGAATCGTACAACTTTACTTCTCTCCAAACTGGTCTCGTATATGTCTCGCCTTTCATTGGCGGTATTCTCGGTACCGCCGTTGCTGGCAAGGTTTCCGACCTGATTGTTCGTTTCATGTCACGTCGAAATGGTGGAATCTATGAACCCGAGTACAGGCTTGTCATGGCTATTCCTATTGCACTCTGCACGGCTATTGGGTTGATGGGTTTCGGTTGGTCAGCTCAGGAACGGGACAATTGGATCGTGCCAACCGTATTTTTCGGTATCATCAGCTTCGGTTGCTCGCTCGGATCAACAACTGCAATCACGTTCGCAGTGGATAGTTACAGAGTGTATGCTGGCGAGGCCCTTGTCACGCTCAATTTCTCGAAGAGTATGTGTCACTTGCCATCAAGCTCTAGGTGTATGCTAACACGCCATAGACATCTTCCACGGCCTTGTCTTCTCCCTCTTCTTCCCCAAGTGGCTCGAATCGGACGGCAGTAGAAATGTCTTCCTCGCTCTGGGCGGCATCCACGTTGCATGCCTCCTCTCCACCATTCCCATGTATATCTTTGGCAAGAGAGCTAGGATGATGACTGTGCGGAAGAACATGATGGAGAAGTTCTGATCTCTTTTGCATATCTTGATATCAATGATGATTTGTGCTAATTTCTTTTTCTGTGTCAAGGGAGTACATCGTTATTCTTTTCGATAGGATGTTTGGTGATGTGGATGAGGAGGGGATCAGGAGCTGGCGCGTTGCGAGGAGATGCATGGAGACGTGGGAGCATTAGCATTGGCATAGCGCTTGGTCCTTTTTTTTTTGCTTTCAAATGGTGTTTGGGGTGTATGTTTTTGCTTGCAGATACCCATAGATGGAGACTTGTTGCGTTTTTTTTTTTGGCTTGAATGCTTTTGGATTGAGAAGATGAGAGCCAAAAATGAATTCATTTGCAATACGCAATGATTTGACTATGGGCAAGTGACTTGAACGGATGAAGATATTCCGTTTATGAAAGGCGCATTTGACCTGACCGAGTCACAATCCACCTAGAGATGTCCTTAGCGATAAACCAAAGAAGCAAATACATTGGCGGGTTTTCCCTCCCGATAAATAAAAACGCTAATGCAGTACTACGACATCAACATCTTTCTGACTAATTACACGAAAACTGTCTCTTTCAATACACAAGGGGTATTTATAACAACAAGGCCCAAACGGGAACAATCAATACAACAAAGGCTGACACACCAATATTCACTTTGCCAGCAGCGCCGGTAAATTGCACTGGCGAGGCTGTTTTGCTTCCGGAAGGCGTGGCGTATCCACTTGCTGCTGCGGCGTATGTCTGTACGACTGGCGAAATGGGCGAAGAGGAGGGCTTGATGGGGGAAACGGGCGATGATGATGATGATGGTGATGCGGCTTTCATGGGGTATCCAGATGGTGAAGCGAGGATGGGTTTCACAGGTGTGCTTGATGCGCTGACAACGGGATAACTTGGTTCAGCTTTCAACGGGGCAGCGGGGATACTTTTTATAGGAGCTGCAGCGGGGATACTGGATGTTTTGTCCTTGTTGATGACGACGGTGGTGAGTGAGGTAGCTGTGTATTCCTTCTGCGGCACTGGTTTAACGACGAGGGTGACACTTTCAACAATCGTGCTTGCGGCGTATGGTTTTGTGATTGTGATTGTTGTTGGTTTGGGGCCACAATTTTTGCAGACGGTTATTGTTGTTGTCCAACCTATTGGGACGGCGGGGGTGGTTGAGCCGGGGCAGACGGTGGTTTTGTATGTTGCTGTTACGGTTGTGAGGCCGGTGGGGCAGATGTCTACGTAGGTTGTTGTGATTGTGGTTGTGTAGACGGAGGTTGAGGTGTATGATGGTTCGTCATAGGAGTAATGGGGTTTACTGGTTACTGTTGGCTTTGAGGGAATACTTGAGGATGGGTTGTCGTAGTTGCGGACGCTTGAGATCGAGGATGTGGTGGATATCTGTGTCGATGGCTCATTGTAACCGTTGCCCTTGCTAGTTGGGTACAATTTGCTGCTCGTGGTGGTAGGGAGGACTGGAGATCCTGGAGTTGACGATGTAGTGTGAGTGTATGTGCTGTTAGTATAGTAGTGGAAAGAGCTGGATGAGCTACTGCTAGTCGTTACATCGTAAGTACTACTTGTCGTAGTTGGCAGGACTGGAGGTCTAGAGGTGCTTGGTGACGTAGGTATCGAGCTAGTGGACTCTGTGGAAGATGATAGATAGCTTGACGTGCTCGAAAAGCTGCTGGTCAATTCCCTTGAGCTGGAGCTCTCGGTTGACGACGAGAAATAGGTCGAAATGGTTGAGGAGCTAGAGCGATCCGACGAGGATGAAGACGTAGCCGAGATGGAGCTTTCCAATGATGAACTGGAAGAAAAGCTCAAAGTTTCGGATGACGACGATGAAGCAAGACTCTGGGGACCCGAGGCTGAGCTAGATGTATCTGAGACGATCGAAGACGACGACATCGACGCTGAGGACGTGATTGTTGAAGACACAATAGGGGATGAGCTTGGAGTATTGGAGGAGCTCACTGATGAGCTTGAGATGCTTGAGGAGCTTGAAGATGAACTCGAAATATCAGAGGAACTCAATGACGATGATGTAATCGTTGGTGAAGCAGAGATGGACGGTGTTAAGCTCAAAATATCTGAATGACTGGACGACGAAGACGTAATTATGGGCGAGGAAGTTGTTGATGAGCTCAAAATGTCTGAATGACTGGACGATGAGGACGTAATTATGGGCGATGTGGGAATTGATGATGATGTCCACGCCACAGATGAGCTGGAGGAACTGGACGACGTGATCGTGATCGATGAAGATGTAGACGACGCCACAGATGAGCTGGAGGAACTGGACGACGTGATCGTGATCGATGAAGATGTAGACGACGCCAGAGATGAAGTTGAGCTGGCTATTGACGAGCTGCTGGACGATGATGGACAGGTTTCGGAGAAAGTAGAACCGGAGAAGCAAGCATCAAGTGCTTTTCGGACCCACCAGGCGTAGTCATTACCGCAGACCAGGTTGCGAGCAGAAGCAGTGGCTTCCCAGAGCATGATACCACCGAAATTCGACGTGCTAATGAAAGAGCTCAGCAAGGTGTGTACTTGACTTGGAGTAAGGTAGAATCCAGAGTTGGCAGAAGCAGTCGAAGCAGGAAGTCCAATGTAGACCTTGGTGTTCGGATTGACATATGATGCAGATGCCCAATCATTGAAGTTAAAGGAGTTTGGAGTGCCCTGAATAAAGTCCATGGCCGAACAACCGGCGGTGTTGTAAAACTGCACAAAAACATAATCGAACCAACCAGTGCTCAAGGCTGGTCCAAGATGAACATCAGGTCGTGCACATTGAGGAGCGGCGGATGTCAAGTATCCAAGATTGTGTAGGGTGTTTGCCATGGTCGCGTAACCGCGCGTCGCAGCATCCGAATAACTTTGCCCATCAAAGACTGGGGCAACAGGAAAGTCACTCTCAATATCGAAGTCGAAACCATCCACCTGAGAATCCCCAATCGGCCTGGGTCCATTGGCTGCTGTCCAGCTGGAAGTTGGTGCACCAAATGCGCCAACGAGGAACTGAGCAAAAGAGATGGCAGATATATCGCTGTGGAGCCATTGATCGGTTGGATAGCCTCCGGCGATGGAAAGGAGAACTTTTTTGCCAGCTGCTCGGCATGCTGCAATATCTGGTATCATGGTGCCGCAATGTGCTCCATCCAACAACTGGGTAGCAGTTCCATCTGGTTTCGAAATCGTTTGCCCACCACAAGAAGATCCAAAATTTGTCCCAGGCCAGCCGCTGGGGGATTGGTCGGGGAAGATGTTAACGAATGATAGAACCACGATATCGACATTCGGGTTAGAGCAGACATCAGACAAGGGAATGTTGGTGTCTCCTTGTCCCTGACTATCTATTAGCATTCATATTTGAACAGTTGCAGCCATCAAGCTTACCCAATAAGCAACAATACTGTTTCCCGCAGAAGAAACCGTGGGTAACGCTAATGCTGAAGAGGCCACTGCAAGAATGGTGGCAACGGACGTCGTGAAATGCATGATTATGGTATACAGAAACTAAAATTATACGTGCAGAAGAAAGAATGAGTGGAATGGCCGAAGCCTGTAAAGACGGTATATTCGATGAACGAAAGGACGCGAACAAAGGCTCGCAAGGCTAGAAGGATACACACAAGAGAGAGGTAGGTGGATTGAGGTGAGGAAAGATCAAGAAGAAAGACCCCTAGGGGTGAGGGCAAGGCAACATGAACATCGAGCGCCATCCTCCGGTGGACCCACGCTCGTACACAGGGCATAGCTGCGGCAAGTCAGCTTCGCGAAGTCAGTGGTCTCAAGGCGAGGCTGGAAGAAGTAAGTGAGGTTCCATTTTAGGAGCGTGAAGGAGCTTGTGGCTTAATGTTGACGCTTGGATGCGAAGTGTGCCTGCATAAGCTCCTGGACTAGGAGAAGCTTGACCTCATCCTTGAAAGTGGAAAGATGCAATTCGTTGACGAACCCTCCTTTTAAGGCTGAAGCGAGATGGGTGGACTCAGACGAGCATCTCCTTTACGCTGGCGGTCAAGATGAGGAAGCTCGACAAAGAGATTTCCAGAATCTGGATCTTCGTCAGTGATTCATGTGGCCAAACAGCTGGCAGCGACTTCAATGTGCAATGTGCAAGACTCTGTCGAGACGGCCAGGACAGCACGGCAGTTCCTTGTCGGAGGAGGTTGTTCTCGTATTACTCGGGGTGGTGGGTGAGATGTAGAGGAGATGAGTAATGGAGTGGGCTTGTTGATGGCGCCCAATTTCCTCCCGCGTCAATGTCAATGCCAAAAATAGCCACACGTGTTCATCTCGAGTCCATGGTCGGGAGATCAACACACTGCCATGCAAATACAATGAGGACCATCTCGTAGAATACAGATACAGACTTGCTGATCACACCTCACCGTGTCTCGATGCGATTCCAACCACCCACAGAACAGCAACCATCACGCTCTGGCGGGTTAGAGTCAGGCTCCCAGTCTTCAACTCAGTCGCCACAGAAGGAGGTCGAAATGTGGACATTACACTCGTCGCGACTCACCTCGAGCTCGTCTCCGTCCATAAGGAAAAGGGAGAGCATCGAAGCAGTTCAGAAGGCAACTATTACCTTGGTTCCTGTGAATGCAGCATCCCTCCTTCAATGTCTAAAATGGATGGATGAACAGAATCGGCAATATGATGCAGTACAAATACCCACTCCTTATGATCCAGTACATGAATACCAGTCGTAGTTGTCAAAGGCGAAAACTAAAGTATGGAATCGAAAGTCAGACAGAAATCATACATGTTGCTTCAAAAGAATATCATGTTTCTTCCTCTAATTCCAATAACAACAACAAACAAAGCCTGCCCCAAACTCCATCATCAGTGCGAAGCTGAAATCTACGCTCTCATGGTCATCAGTCATCAAACGCAATTCAACCAGCCAGGTACGCTCAAACCTCAATGCTTACAATAAAAAACAACACCCTCGGAAAGCAAGAAAAAGGAGAAGAGAACGAGTACATAGTGCATGCGAAAGTTGATCAAAACAAAATATCCTGCCGTCCAAAATCATATTGGAAATGTTTATTCGCACCAGGGCAGACATCTCCATCATCTTCATTGTCGTCGTTGTCGTCGTCGCAGTATCCAGAGTCGCGGCGAAGCTCGGTCCCAGGCGATGGTCTGATTCTGTTGGTTAGCCACATAAACATGATGCGAATGAGCAAATGGAGGAGTGGAGTCCTTACGCTCTCGTATCCTTCGCCGTCGTAATCCTACTTTGCGACCGAGTAGGCTCGTCGCTGTTCTCTGTCTTAGTCTCCTCACTCTTGAGTTCGGCTGAGAGCAATGATTTCCGTCGTGGATGCGTGAGGGACGTGTCAAGTACTCGTTGTCCGAAGGCCCCTTCGTCGAATCTTTGGTAGTGTGTCTGAAGTGGTTTCTCCTTTAGACCGCGCGCTTGGGCTCGACGGATCATTGCCTGACGGATTTGCTGGTTTAAGTTGTGCCTGATTGGTGGCGGTGCTGCTGCTGGACGTGGGAAGACGAAACCTTGTTCAGTAGCCCATTCTTGCGCTGTAAGAGCTTTTGTCCGGCTATCCTCCCGTTCGGCCTTTTCGGGTCCGGTAGGAGTTTTATCTTGTTTCGAACAATGATTCCACGCGGGAAAGGGACGAAGGGTGTCCACTCGGTAGACTCCCCCTGTGGACAGCTTGCGCTGACCATGCTTCTTTTGTAGTTGTGGGGGAGGTGTGGTTGCAAATTCGGGATTTGGGGTATCTTCTGTTTTCGCAACCGAAAGTCTATGCACATGGGTCTCCAGTGATGAGCTGTGAAGGGCATCTGGATATGGATTCCAAGGCTGAGGACACCCTCTTATATCCCTTTCTTTCTCTTTCCATTGTTGGATCAAAGACAATCGACGGTCAAGATCTGCACAGAACTCATCTTGAGCAGTATATGAATCACGGCGACCTCTAGGCCTGATAATCGTCAGTGGGAGCGTCTCTCAGACCCACTTGTAGGAAAGCGATCTGATTAGGGATGAGGTACATTATGACATTATAGGTCGAGTGATTCTCAGGAGACTAGCCACAGCAGCTGCGACAAGGAAAGGGTGGGGAAATCAACCGTGAAACTAGTACAGTTTCCAAAGACGGGGGTAATTTAAAGTGATGTCAAATATAAGAGAAACGCTTGCTCAACACTCGCAAAAAAAGACAATGCGAGCAAAAGCGTAGGCTCCGAGTCCTGACCGCTTGAAAGTGAGCAGAGCTTCACCATATACTCGATAAAACTGTCAAATGCCATCTAGACTCATTTGGTCCCATGCGGCAACGTTATTGTCAACGTTACCATGGATTCACGTCGACGGGGAAGCGGGCATTGTATTCGCAACCATACCGTGGTTAATTGATGTCAGCCCCGAATCATTATATGGCTTGTGAAACCGTGTCTAAAGAAAGTGAATGGATGAAGGGAAAGAATGCTTTGTTCTTTGTATGAAGCTTGATAAGCCAGCCGGCATAGGTAGCTTCCAACCTGTTGGTTGGTGTAGCAATTCGGCTATGGGAATTTCTTTGTTCAGAAAATGTGACACTTAATCGAATTAAACAATGTAACGATGGACGTTGGCCACGCCGTTTGGCCTTTGAGGTAATATTGAAAGGTTCCCTGTTTCGACTTGACTGAGCAGACGTTGTACGGTCTATTTGTGGAGAGGCCTTGTACAAGACCCTAGAATATTGCCTCTTTGAGCTTGAGAACCGAGCGACATGGTCTAGAGTTTTGGGGAAGTTGAGGGGAAAGACGAGGTTTGGTAGAGACTCGTTAGACTCACAGAATCCAACGTATCAAAACCAAGTCTATATGCGTTAGATTTGACATGATGGGTGATAGCAATTCTTGTGAAAACGAGCAGATGTGGCTGAACTCAGCATATTCGCACTTGTTTGATCCGCGTTGAAACCATAGTGGGCTAGCGAAGACTGGGTTCCTCGAGGTACTTGAACTTGACGATAGCCTCCGAGTCAAGGCTGATCGACCCGGATTGTCCTTGGATGGCCGTTGGACCAAAACGGCATATTGATCTTTCCGCGGACAATCGAGGTCTTTCTCCTCCATCTCATTGTATGCGACCTTTACTCAGCGGCCGCGGACAAGTCATTGGATCCAGTGTCGGTCGGAAGAAGTCGATGGTTGCGAAGATACTTGGCGAGGTGTTGTTGTTATTGTTGTTGTTGGAGATGGGCCACAGGGAAGCGGGAAGCACCTGCGTGCCTACGAGTACCTCCGTACCGTACGTCTGTCTCGTTTGGGAGACCCGAGAGGGTTTGCGTCATCACACCGTCGAATGACTGGTGATACTCGTAGTATCTTACCATGCCTCCATCTATAAATCAGTACACGAAGATACATCATCGGCCACCATGAAGCTCGATTCAGCCGTGGCCGCGGTGCTCAAGGTCGACATGGCGACAACCACTGTCTCTTCAGCTGGAGGTGGAGGATGCTCTTCCGCTTCAACAGCCAAGATCACGGCGACTCTACCAGACGGCAAAGAGAAGAAGTTCTTCATGAAGACGGGTCATGGAAGGGATGCCGAGGTCATGTTTGAGGGTACGTTGTTTTCCATTGGGTGCATACTATACTAATGGAATGTCCAGGAGAGTATAACTCGCTCAAAGCCATTCACGATACTGTTCCCTCTTTGTGTCCCCAAGCCTTTGGATGGGGCCACTTCGATCATTCACCAGAAATGTACTTCTTAGTCACTGATTTCCTCGATCTCTCGTCCCGTCGTTCCTCTACATCAAGCAATGCACCCAGTCTTGCTCAGAAGCTAGCAAAGTTGCATACCACTCCTGCACCTACACCTGAAGGATACTCCAACCCAGTGTTTGGATTTCCATCTACCACTTGCTGTGGAGATACGCCACAAGACAATTCTTATAATGAGAGTTGGGCAGACTTTTACGCGCACAACCGTCTTCGTTTTATACTCCGACGTTCCGAGAAATCCAATGGCAAGGATGGCGAGCTGGCAAAGCTAGTAGAGACGACAGCATCATCCGTAGTCCCACGTTTAATTGGTGATGATCATCTCAACAATGGCGAAGGAGTCACGCCTGTCGTTGTCCACGGTGACCTGTGGAGCGGTAACGCGAGCCGTGGCATCATCGGAGGCGAAGGAGACCCGCAAGATGTTGTATACGATTCCTCAGCATGCTATGCGCACAGCGAATTCGACCTGGGAATAATGAAGATGTTTGGCGGCTTCGGAACAGCATTCTTGAAAGACTATCACTCTCTATGTCCGAAAACAGAACCCGTGGATGAGTATGAAGACAGGGTTGCCCTATACGAGCTCTACCACCATCTCAATCATCATGTATGGATTGACTCTGCTTTGTGTATATCACGCGGCTTCTGACTAAATTGAACAGGCTCTCTTTGGAGGTGGCTATCGATCGGGAGCTGTCAACATCATGCAAAAACTGATCAGGAAGTATGCGCACAAGTAGATTCTACAGGCAACAGTCATCGTTGCGCACCTTGAGGTTGACGTCATCTAGCATTCAAGTGAAGGAGATCAAGTATTGAAACGGTTTGAGTTGATGAGATGGAGATGAATTTACGATGCTCTCTACGGAGGTAACAACGACTCCTTAAGCACTGCTCAGAGATTCGTAATTGAAATATGCGGAAACGTAACAATCCAACTATCAGATCCGGTCCAACAGTAGTAGATGCGTGTTCCAATCGAGCCAATTCTGCAGCTCTCATCTGTAACGATTGGCCTAACGAGGTTGCGGAGTGCAATGTCAAGCACCGAGGGCCTTAGAACAAGCCAAAGCATTGATCCCGGGATCTAGTACGGAACTTCTTGGATCCTAGCGATTACCTGGATTGGTCGAGCAACTCGACGACGCAAAAACGCCATTTCTCAGAATCCAGCGTAGCAGCTCATGTAAAGAGTCAACTCGCCAACTCATGTCCTGTTTTGACGCCTCACCCGTCTCAGCACTGGGCTTTCGCACGTTTGCTTGCCTTCTATGCATGGAATTCTCATGCAGGCCCAGTTTCGTTTCACACATTTCCGTCGCGCAGCGCAAAGGTGGCGAGCGCAGCAAGGGTCTTCGAACATGTCTCCCCAGGTTCTTCTTATGTCGACTTTCTTTTCATTCAATAGTCTGTTCTGTTGCCGACTTCGTGTGCGGATGTGCTTTTGTTGTTAATATTTCCACTTGCCATTGCGGTAAGCCGGCGACCCTTGACCTCACAACCAAACCCCTCGATCATTACCGAAACTTGAAAGTATGGACGCGAAAATTGATCCCGAGAGGCTGAAGAAGTTGGAGCACAGGCAGCCCTTGGCGAATGCTGTGATTGTGACTGTGAGCTTGCTTTTGCTATTTCCTCTGACGATCGTTGCTCTGAGGTAAGTTTTCTGCTATCCAGACTTTTTGCTCTGAGGCATGCTAACCTAGTATTCACAGGATGTATGTCCGGGTTTGCATAGCGAAGAAGGTTCGCATGGATGATTTCTTCGTCATTCTGGCATCGGTAAGATGCTATCCCTGGTTGCAAGAACTTCACATACTCACTCTATCGAGTTATTGTCAATCGGCGTCACTGTAGCGATAGGATATGAGAGCAAATCTGGCATTTTAAGCAGCGCTGGCATTAAGGCAAGTTGTGTATTTGAGGAAACTCCATCTGGGTCTAATTTTCGAGTAGTCTGGTGTTGCTCTTCACTTGCTCCACTTCACGTCTGCTTGGTGAGCACCTCTTTCCTGCTATGAGTATCGTCATACTAAGAACACGTACAGGGCTTTAAAAATGAGTGTGTGCTGTTTCTGCCAGAACATCTTCGGACGTGTGATCAGCCGGCGGCAGAATTTTATTATCTGGACATCCATGGCCATTGTTTCCTCAATCTGGATCATTTCATGCGGAGTATGCATACTCCCTTTCGCTTGATAGACCTTTGCAAGGGTGATCTACTAATCAGGTGTAGACTCTCATCTTCTCCTGCAGCCCCATTTCCTCTCTCTGGGACGCACGCAAGGTCGTCCTAGGCGACGGCTGCATAAACATAGCCGCCGAACAACTCGCTCTCGCCATCATAAATGCCATCTCTGATTGGCTCATTATGTATCTACCCCTTGTCCTTATCAAACAGAGTGACTTGAATTCGACGCAGAAAAGTAAGACTCTCTCTATCCCCATCTCACATTCCAATCAGGCCTGCATCCCTACCTTGCACAGACCTCACTAACTTCTACTCACTCAGAATACATCTCCGGTATCCTTTCCCTCGCCTTCCTCGCTGCCCTCGCCTCAGTTACCAGAGTCATCTCCTACGGCATCGTTATAGGTGGTTCCCGCCAAAGAGCACCAATGTTATGGATACTCCTCCCCATCTCTACTTCTTTGGAACTAAACTGCGCCATTGCTGCTTCTTCTCTTCCGTCGCTGTCGCCGTTGTTCAGGAGTGCAGCGCAGAGGTTCAGAGGTGGTAAGGGGAAGGGTGATGTGAATCGGGACATGGAACCGAATTTCATCAAACCCGTTGCCTTTTATGACAAGGAATATGATTTTGGTGGGGAGAGCGACTGGGAATGGGAATGTCAGAGTGAAAAACTGGACAACGGGAATGGGAAGACTGGCGAAGGAGGTATCTTGGTGGAAACGAGTTATGTGGTCGAGACGAGCAATCCTCGCTGTCCTTCCAAGGTACCGTTTAGTCCGAGAAGGTGGGCCGCTGACCGGCATTCTGGGAGAATGGGGATGGGGGCTGGTGGTGTTGCACTTAGTGTTGGTGGGATGAATATCAATAAAGCGCATCCATCGTTGCCTAAGATGGAAGCGAGAGAGCCGACAATGACGGGGAATAGATTGAGTTTTTTGGAGGTGTTGAGGCAGGGACCGCCGTCTGCTGAGGAGGGCAGGGGGAAGGGTGGACGGGTTTTGGGTGTTTGATACGACTGATGGCAGTTTTTGGATCTTGGTCTGGATTTCCAGCGTTTTAGCGATTTCGCGTAGAACTATCCAATCTGTGCGGTTTCATCACATTCGTTGTGATGTCTTTTTTTCATAAGCCTGTCGCCGCTGGGCCATGTGAACGTGATGGAAAGCATCTGCGTCTTATTACTTGCTCCATAGCATCCATCCCAGAAGAATCAACAAAAGCTAATATACCGAATCGATCATCCTTGGTGATGTGAAAATTTGCGACTCTAGCTTAGCCTCGTGCTGTATCGGGACCTATCATCCACCGTAAATCGCCAATGAAGAACCCCTCGTTTCCATGACTAAAATCTAAGAAATGCCTGAGCCTCCCCTCGTCCGTCTCTGCATATCCGGTCTATCTATCAAGAACAAGAAGAGAACGTAAGTTGGCGTTTTTGCTGGAAATGCCGGGTACCAGTATACATCTATTAGTACTAACCGCTCTATACCCACGTAATCCCCTTTTGAATCGTTACCCTCCCCTCCCGCTATCCGACCTACCCATCTAATTCTATCTTATAACCCGCCTGAGAAAATCCGATTTCAATACCCCTAATACGCGTCTTTATAACCCTATTAGCGTCCATAATATCCTAATATTACAAGTAGATTTCAACCCGGTGATATGCACCCGTTACCAACCTCTCTATCCCTATGTAAACCCCCTTTGGAATTATAACCCTTCCTTCTCCCTCTCCTCCCGCTATCCGATTACCCATCCGATTTGATAGTATAACCCGTCTAAGAAGGCACGATAACGTGACTCCGATCACGCCTCTTTATAACTCTACTAGCGCCCCGAGCGCCCGTAACATTCTACTATAACACTGTTATATTGTGACCCGTCCGAGAAAATATAATAACGTGATTCCGATCACGCCTCTTTACATCTCTACTAGCGCCCGTAACATTCCAGTGTTAAATTATGAGTTATGACCCGTCTAAGAAAATATAATAGCGTGACTCCGATTACGCCTCTTCACAACCCTACTAGCGCCCGTAACATTCCACTGTTAAATTATGAGTCATAACCTATCTAAGAAAACCTTACAGCGTGACTCCGATCACGCCTCTTTACATCCCTACTAGCGCCTGTTATATTCCTCTGTTATATCATAAGTTATGACCCGTCCAAGAAAACCTAATAACGTGACTCGGATCACGCCTCTTCACATCCCTACTAGCGCCTGTTATATCCCACTGTTATATCATGACCCGGTGTACACGAGGGGCTATATATAAGTCCCTCCCATCCTTCTCTTCTTCTCTCCCAACACACTCGCACTTCCATCAGCGAAGCGATGTTCTGTGCGTCCATTACTGTTCTGAATCGAGATTCGGTCTGTGAAGGATGTTTAGGCTTGGTTCGTGGATTTTACAGGTTTGTTCTGTGATGGTTGGGTGGAAGGTCGAGGAGTTAAGCGTCTTTTCTTAGGGAGTGGTGTTGCTGAGGTTCGGCTGGTGATATAACGATAAGAAATATATTCGTTTTGATTGAGAGACTAGGGGTGGTACTACTAAGAGTATAGTCTCGAGATAAGATTAGATGGGGATGGATCTTGGTGGGATGTTGTGAGATCTTTGTTCCTAAAACAGATGCTGCAATTTCCATAACCGTGTTTGGTAATAAGTATGACCGCAAATGTGCGCTCCATTTGGAGGCTGTTGTGATATTATTAGAGAATATATACACAGTAAGATATTTGGTGGTCGGCGAATCTACTTATAGAATGAGGAGCGACCTACCTAACACGAGGATAACGTTTTCGCAAATGTCTAATCGTCATTTCCGCGTCGGTCCGCTTCTGCAGCATCTTGATAAGCCGGTCAGTCCTGAACCAACCGTTATGATCTCTTATCAGCCACATTTATAGCACACGATCGTCAAAGTATTCAAAGATATAATGGTGAGCCGTTATGAGTGTCTCAGTGCCTAATTTCGGCATGTTGACTTGCAGAACAATAAGTCCAATTATTATTCTACTTACATGATGATAAGTCCAATTGTTTCATAATGAATGGCTTAAATGTATGTCGGGAGCTAGCTCGAGGAAGCCTCTGGTGAAAGCTTGCCAGTAGTCGAGGTCGAAGGAAGGATGATGGGAATCTGGCCTTGTGGCTACAAGATAGGTAGGAAGTATATTTAAGTTCCAGTTCGTGTACGTAAATAAACATCTTTGTGCCGACGAAATGATACAAGCCGCCATCGTGATTGATGTGGAGGCGTCACGTTACGACTGAATTGATGTCTTTGATATCATGGCCTGTCCTCTTGGTCTGCGCTTCGATCTTCTGATCGCGATCGAAGTCTACTTTGGTGAATTCGTGGTTGAGAGGAACGTCCCAAAACCCCCGCATATTCCTTGCTTGGTTCTTCGGAGACCTCCGCCAGTCTCGTACCCACCACCAAGGATGGGACCTACGGAAGTCGGCCTTCGGTTGGATATTCGATCGGAATCTAAATCGTTCACCAGTTGTTTGCATTCGAATTTCGCATCAAGAGGTGTAGTTCCTCCGCCTTCCTTCCACGCCCCCATCGCCTTGCTCTCTTCGCAACAGAGGAGTTGTCGACTGTGAGCAATGCAGTGCCTGTACGGATAACCTAGATGGTATATACCCACAACTTGGTCCGATATATGTCAGTATATCGAGTTGAGTATGAGTGTCTCGGCTCAGCGAATGTGCACCTCAGAGGGACTTTGTTGATTGAATCAATGGAGGTCAGTGAGGCCACGCTGCCGGATCAACGTAAGGATCAAGGTACAAATGTTGCGGAAAACATGTCAACCCTTGGAAGCAATTTATATCTCACGACAACCTGGAATAGCCAATATCTGGCGGTGATGCTTTGGTCACAGTACGGAGAAAACAATTGATGTGACATGAAAAGTTTGATCAATATTTCGCTGGCGACGGTGGAAGTCTGAGAGGAGGTGGAAGTTGTGGTGGAATTTTCCATGATCCCGGAGTCGCTGGGGAAAAGCCCAAGCATCGACCCTGTCAGCCATCTATCTCATCTACCCATCACATGAGGGCTCATCTCGATTCGCTGGCCATCGATTTGACCAAAACATGGCAATTGAGGGACACAAGATCCAAAAGGAGAAGCCGATGCCTCACACGAGACGCGAGCCCGTCGTACAAAGTGCTCAATGTCTTGCCCACCTTGGATGGTCAGATATCCCAGACCAGAATCGACGGCATACCAGTTTGAATTTCCGTGCCAAAAGCGCCCAGTAGTGCCGTATTCAGGGCTCACAGACGGTCACTGATCCATATTCCATGGTAATCCAGACGCCAATCTCCAAATATCGACATGCCTGAATAATCGCCGCACGTGTAGTGGTACCGCTGACAGCCTCGGAATCGCTACCTGGATTACCACCGCTGTCTTAATGTTCACTTCTGGGGCATGTGCCCACCATTTCAGTCATTGTCGAGGAGCGCTTTTTTGACAACTTATGTTTGCTGCTATCTATACATAGTATGCTCGCTATATCTGCGCTCAACGAATACCTTTCCTTCTCCCACGTTCTGTAACCTGGCCATGTCCTCGACTTTAACTCTGAAGAGCAACCAAGTCTCCTTGCAAGCAGAGCAAAACCCCCGTGCGCGGGAGAGATCACGCCTCCCTCAGGAACGACGGTTTTACCAGGTGAACGCGCTTCCTAACCTGTTGTCACCACAACAAAAACCACCCGAGTTCTCGCAGATTGAATCAACCAAGCATGTTGAAATAACAGGGGCGCCGTCGACGCTCTGGAAACGCTTGTCAGCACCGGGGAATTTCTCAAGAAGATCATCCTGGAGTAGTGGGGAGCTCTTATCAATATCAAAACAAACTGCAACTCCAACTGGGGAAGAAAAGCGTTCTAAAGGACTTGGGTTAAGCGAGCGCATCAAGCAACTTCTATCACACAGGCAAACAACCAAAGGTCAACCCGACCATCTTCTTCAGCCATCGATGCCCAAGGCTGAGCCCGAGCCCGAGCCCGAGCCTGAGATCCAAACAGATCAAAGACAGTCACACTCTTTGGAAATGCAGATAGCGGAGTTCGGATCAACACCCTTCAGGATGACCCCGATGAACGAATTGGCACTGCTCGAGGCCTCAACGTCTCAGCCCGACTCAACCAATTCGAGCGTGTCCGAAATCAGAGTCAGCACATCTCTCTTCAATCTGACCGAGGGACTCCACGACCCGGATTCTCGTCCTGCAACACCCTCAACCATTCCTTTCCTTGAGGAAAGAATGTCTGCATCCCAGCCTCTTCCCGATCGCCGGACTGTGCCCAATTTCAGCATGAAAGGTTCGGCCTGGACGGCCAGGCAACTCGAGCCCTACAAACCCGAAAGTCGCGCAACAAGTCCTTTCGATGCCAATGCGAGCGAGGATGTCGTCCTGGACAGCATAGTCGACTTTTTCGAGTCGTTCGGAGTAGGATTTTGTTGGACCGACTTGGAAGAAGACAGGTTCGGCATACGCTCGCCGGCAGATATTGAATCAATCAACAAACCGGTTGCATCCAGACAGCAAGTGGTGGCAAAGACGGCATGACCACTGTATTGGGACCGGAATCTTTCCACCATCCATCCAATCCGACCGTCCTCGCCAAGCTCATTGCTACACTGAAGGAGCCGATCGTCCGGCGTCGAGTAGCCAGAATCTTTCATGAGATGGATTTTGAAGGGGCCGTGCTCATATCTCTTGAGCGTTGCACAGGAAGGTACGGTTGACGCGTAGTTGCCGGTCTCCCAACTTGGAGACTAGCCCACTTCAATCGGCCTCTGAACCACTCCCGGTCTCTGACAGGGCTAGATCCGAGGAGATGGATCGAAACCCACAGCCCCGCGGTGCGGCTTCGAAGATTTTGAGTCGACCTGATGCGAGGCATGACTGTGGACACGAGAGAAGGCAAAGAGGGCTCGGTGTGGTTTTGGATTCTCAGCCTTGTAAGAGTGGAGCAAAGCCGTCGTAACACTGAATTTGCTTCTTATTGAGGTCGTGGGGTTGATTACTCCAATGGCGACGGGGCGAAGACCTGTCTCTGTATATTATGCTACACCCTTGCAAGGTGTGACTTGCTTCATCAGATGTTCTCACATCAACGGCCAAGGTCTTGCGTACCAGAAAATAGGTTTCTTCAGGCCCACTGTGTAGGTTAGATATCTCCGTCTCTCCAGCGCGTGAGCTGACGCCTGTAGTATCACGACAAGTAAGCAAGGAGCCCGCACTTGCACTGCTCCCCTGGAGTATGATACAACATCTGCCAGGAGCTATACAGCGGCCTCTTGGGAATACGCGTGGCGCCGATGCAATGTTAAGATTACGAGGGAGTTTGACCAAAGTCTGCCTTGTCGAAGACCAAGAGTCTGCCTTGTCGAAGCCCAGAGACGTCTTATGCAATGGAAGTTATGCGGCTCTCGAGGGACAGAGACGGAGAAAAGGAAAGTCCGAGGCCAATGGAGATCTGCACTGAGGATTCCCGATTGTAAAATGAGGCAGCGAATGGGAGGCCATCACACGTTTTGCTTGCTCCTCCAGTCGGCAAACTAGACCCCTCCGGGCCTAGCTCCGATGTCACAAATGCATTGACTGCCTTCTTCCTGGTCGTACAATACCGTAACCGGGCACGATGGGCGTGACCCTTGGTGAACAACGCAGCGTCTGCTGCTGTCCTCAGCCAACCCATGTCCTGGCACGCCTGGCACAACCCTTTGAAAGTCCATTTGTCTGCTTCGTCGCCTCGTCTTGATCCCTTCGTCGCCTCGTCTTTGACATCCCACACTTCGTCGCCTCGTCTTTGCCAACCCTCACTTCTATTCCCCTTCGTCTGAACATTGCAACGTGCTCTGTACACCTCATCAACAACAACGCCCCAACGATCTTCAACCTCTAGACCTCAAGTTGCATCGTCGTCAGGGACACTACCGATCCGACACTATCGATCTTCCATCTATTTGCCTCGTCTCTGAAAGTACTGCCCGCAAGCGATCATGGATTTACTGCTCTCCCCCTCCGATCCAGCTGTTCAGCAAGCTGCCCACGAATACCGCCAAAAGTATGCGCATATCCCAGCCAACGTCTTCGCCCAAGCTTTGCAGATGCAATCAAGTACTTCCCTGCCTGCATCAACAAATGTAAGCTCATGATGACTTGACGATAACAATAAACAGTTTGAATCTAACCCATATAGCCTCTTCAGTCTGAAGCAATGTCTTCTGCAGACATGGGCCGAAGACACAGTGCCGCTGTCGATGCCTCTGCTGCCATGCAAGCCAGAATAAGAGATTCATCCAAGCAGTATCAACCTCAACCAAATCTGCACGCTGACAACTGGTACGGGACTGAAGGCACATCGTCCACTCGCCAACAACCTCGACACATCCCAGGTCTGCTTATGGACATTCAGGAGTACACCTCGCAGCACGGTGATGAGATTGATATGCCATCGTATTCGCCAAACTTCTCGCAGCAACAGTACGACAACGAGTGGCTCTCGCCAGTGCACCAGAGTTCCCATTACTCGTACAACTCATCGCCTACCGACACATCGCCCATAAACACACCGAGTACCCCATTAACAACAACATCGAACCATTCCCCGACAACCATGAGTCGAAATTGCAGTGTCGCAAGTAGCCTAAGCATTGGGCATCCGTTACAGAACGACCTGGCTATGTTGCACGTGAATTCCAGTGCCTCACATTTCTCTCATTCACGTTCTCACTCTGGTGCTGGTCTCTCAGCACCATCAACTCACTCTGCTCGTTCCCGTTCAAACAGTCACGCTCAGATTCCTTCACCTCACATATCACCTGATCTCGACTCTCCTCAATTCCCTACCTCGAATCATCAGTTTGTCTCGTCTAGTCAACCGTCCTTGAACGATGCGGACGCATCCTTCATGGCACGATCCGATTCTTCTTCAAGCAACTCATCAACTTCGTCAAGTCAATCTCGCATCTCTCGTCGCTCTCACGAAATTTCTCAGCACGCTCAACGTGACCTAGCGCCAAAAGAATCCGACCCTGTTGACGTCGTCAAGATGAAGCGCGTCCAGTCTGGTGATGGCTCATACAAGAACAAAGCTGAGATTCCAAGAGAGTCTCAAAACTACAAACGACCACAGCACCCAAAGCTCTACTGCTCGTACTGTTCAGACCACCCCGATGGCTTTCGTGGCGACCATGAGTTGCAGAGACACGTCAGCCGGGCTCACCCTATGGGTCACACTCGCAAGGTCTGGGTATGCATCGATGCATCGAAAGATGGCAAGCCGTTCCTCCAAAATTGCAAGGCCTGTCGCACGGAGAAAAAGTATGGAGCTTACTATAATGCTGCCGCACAGTATGTCTCTTCCTTGCCTCACCCATACAATACTAACCAAAACAGTCTTCGTAGAGCTCATTTCAATCCTCGAAAAAGAGGCAGAAAAGCAAAGAATGAAGCTGAGAAACGCGGCGGGAAAGGTGGTGGGAGCTGGCCTCCTATGGATGAACTCAAAGAGCATTGGATTCGTGAAGTCGAGGAGGTTGTCCCGCCGGACTCGAAACCTCTCTCGAAAGATGACGAAGCAGTAGATCAACCCGACAGCGACAACGACGACGAGCTCGACAGCCCCAGCACAAACGTGACCTCCCTCATCGGCGCTGCATTTGAAAACAACATTGTCGACACCGCAGTTCAGCAAGTAAGCTTCGACTTCATACAGCCCGGCAACTCACACAGCATCCCCGTAGACACGACCGACCTCGTGAACTTCAACTCCTCGCCCTTCACAAGTGCGCTAGAAATGCCATGCACTGGCTACGATATAATGTCGCAAGTTGCTGGCGTGAGTGATTTCACAGCACAACATTTTGGTGACGTCAACATGTATCAACCCGCATTTGATGAGAACTTCTCTCAACATCTTGTATCCCAAGAATCTGCTCTGTATCTTCATCCCAACAACCAGATGTGGAGCTGAAAAATTCGATCAGCAACGATTCGAGGTTTCAGCTACCCGCCACATCTGTAAGCCTTTGTATTCCTCTCTTTTCAAGATGGGAGGCTGCGACACAATAGTGTTTAACCGCTCCCATCTGGGACGTGGAGGCTGCGACTGAAATTTGGTTTTTCGCTTCGGAACCCGCAAGGGCGATGTTGGCTGCACCGAAAATTGGTTTATCCGCTCCATGTCCCCTTTTGTTGTTACCTTGTATCAGCTTTTTAGCGCTCTGTAGCATGATTAAATTTGTTTGTGACGCGATTGAATACTCCATACTATGTAGCAGTACGAAGCTCGCGCGTCTAGAACAAATCACGGGGTGGACGCTTCCTCTCTTCTTGTTATTCTGAGCTGGCGCTGATGGGGTGTGAATCTCGGACTTCGAGCGTCTTTCTTCATGTTTCGCAGCTGCGAACGACGATTACGATCATGATGTTATGACAGTAGGATGGAAAAACGAATGGGCTGGACACCATTTCAAGATCTTCAAATGTAATTTATTACGGCTGGAACTATGGAAGCATTGATGGGCATTGGGCATGTGGTTTAGTGAGACGCTCTGCTGGCTGGGAGCATCTACCTTTATCATGTCCAGGAAGGCGTCACCAAATCAAGCCAAATCACGATAACCGTTGACTCCAATTGTTTTCGCTAGTCAATCATATGTTTCTCTCTCCAGGCTTGTCTTGAAGACGGACCGATCGTAAGTCGAACAAGCCTCGCGCAAAATGCAGACGCGCACTATGGTTTGCACCGTTGTTGCATGCAGGCAGCCGGCGTCTCATAATTTTCCTTCCACGTGTATACGAGTCCAAGCTGGAGGAGGTCCCCAAATAGCACCGTGACGATACTGGAGGAGGCCCCCAAATACCTCCGTAGCACCGTGACGATACGGGAGAAGATCCACTGATCAACTCAAAGGGACGCCTCAGGCCTGAAGATCCAGAGAGACGGTCCAGGAACAAGGTGCTAAAAAGTTGGGGTTGGAGGCAAATCAGACCAATGAGAGACAGCACTGGCCTTGCAGTATGGCCATTGAAACGCGGGTGGCAGCAGCAATGGAGAAGGCCATTCCGTCAGGTATATGTGATAGACAAGTCGCCGCGTATCGTCCAAGATCAATTCAGCCTCCTCTCCTTTCCTTTCCAACCGTCGAGAATGAATCGGACTCTGCAGCCTGTCTCGACCGGGCCGCGCCCTCGGTCTTAATCTCTTTGGTGCCGGAACATGACACTGTCTAAGACAATGAGGGGCGTCTTTTCTTGCCAGGATGGCTGCCAGCTCAGAGTTCCGACAGCCATCTTGAGCCTGACTCCACTCCCAACAGCTGCTCCAATTCGACCAATGTTTATGCAATCTTCCGGTGGTAAAAGCCCGTAGCCTACCAAGATTCACCGCTCAGAACATTCCGCCCACAGAACCACAGAAACCTGGGGAGAGCTAATACACCAAAGCCTACAATCCGAACCTCACCGGAAGAGACGCTTGATTTGAGCATGTTGGCCATACAGAATCCATTGGACCTACACCCTTTGTTCTCGACTTCCTCCCTCCCCTTTCGCCAGATCCTAGAGACCGCGCTTCCCTACATATTCAAAGTGGTGGTTGCGCGGTGACAGTGCTGGAGCAGGAAGGCAAGGCGCAGCTCTTCTATTGCATCGCATCGCATGTCAATTGCGCGCCCAACCAGCTCCTGGATGAATTCACGCGAGTGCGTGTTCACAGAGCTCACTTCGGTAAGTCATTTCTATGCGCTTTGATGCGCAATTCTTGCTTCGTTGTCCTGGGAAAATAGGGTGGCTGGGAACCCAACCTCTCTCCCAACCCTCGATATACGACGTGCGCAGAAGCAACGCAGGTGTGGGAATATCCTCTACTCAATCGTCTGCCATCATTCTTCCCTCCAAACTACCTACCTCTTCGACAGACGCTAAAATCCCTGTAGACCATTGGAGCCCATCCTCGCTGCCCATCACCCACCATATCAATTTTACCTTCCAGCGCACAGCATACAATACATCGCGGCCCGGTGTAACACTACATACGCCCAGGCCCACACATCCGCTGTGAGGCGTTGATCCCGAATTGACATCTTCATTGACTTCACCGCCAGACGCGGCGACCGGCACAATACAGCCGTCTACATACGATTTTAACGAGCCCCACGACCGCTATCTTACGACTTCCTTTCAGCAACGCGAGCAGCGAGAAACAGCCCTTGGGCGACTGCCAACTTCTTTTTCACCACGACCTTCTAGTTCCTCTGGCAGTGCAAGTCAGCCGTTGCGCCGTACACCTGGCATCGAAGACCTTCACCGACCGCAATTGAGATCTGCTTCAGCAGGGCCATCGGAGCATTCGCGTACGCAAGGACGTCCACAGGTTAGATTTGCAGACCCTGCCTCTACACCATCTCACCCACGCTCAGCCTCAGTATCTGCGATCGAAGGCCGCAATTCGACTCACCCCGCTCTACGCATTTCACGCCGTACTGCGGCCGCAATTCTTGTGGCACTGGAGTCAACCCGTACTCCTCAGTCCTTCACGCCGGATCTTATTGAAGAAAGCGCACAAATGGCAGACCTGGGACGCGCTTCAAATGGAGGCGCGCGTGGTGGACCTATACCTGTGGGAGGCAGTGGACGTCCCGGCGTGGTACCACCTACAGAGATTATGAGACGTCGGGCAGAGAGAGCTGCTGCACAGGCCGCTGCTGCCGAAGAGCAAAGACGATTGCAAACGGCTCAAGCCGCGGCCGCTGTACAGCCAGCCGATCCACCAAGTCAATCGTCTAGTCGTCGTCACTCGCGCCGTCAGAGTGAAGCGGATGCCAACCGAAGAAGTAGTGGGAGACCAATTTCGGACCAGCGACCAGAAGACCCTCGAACTTCTATGTCCCATCAAGCTACACTCACCAATGCACCGCCGCCGCTTGGTCCACCACAAGCAGAGCGGACCTCTTACGAACAGCCGCCTCCGCGAACAAGAGCAAACACTCAAGGTTCTGTTCAACTTCGACCAGCACTTTCGCAGACACAGCCAGGTCCAAGCGGCACACAACGCATGTCGGGGAACGACCCGCAGTACGAACAAGAGACTGATTCCTCGCCATTAATGGACGACCGACAGCACGGACAACAAACACCGCAAGGTCAACGATCTGCGCCTGCTGCGAGTCGCCCAGGTTTTCCTCACGCTTTTCAACGATGGGAAGACTTGTCAGCAAAATGGGAGGGACTGACCGGCTACTGGTTACGAAGGATTGACCAAACTGCAGAGGAGACGCGTGATCAACCACTTAACACGCAGCTGTCGCGTCAGATTACAGATCTGTCCGCTGCCGGAGGAAATCTGTTCCATGCGTTGGTGGAGCTACAGCGATTAAGAGCATCTTCGGAGCGTAAGTTCCAGCGCTGGTTCTTTGAGACGCGTAAGAATGAAGAACGCACCCAGGAAATCAGTGCGCAGCTGGAACGGGCTCTGGTCGCTGAGAGACAGGCACGTGCAGATGACATCGCCTCCTGGGAAGCCAAAGTCGAGCAAGCAAAGCGTACTGAGTCCAACGCCGCGAAACTGCTTGGAGAGATGCGACGCGAGCTGGATATTTCGAAAGGAGAGTCACGTCGTGCATGGGAAGAGCTTGGTCGCCGTGAAGAAGAAGAACGCGAGCGTGTTGCAGCACTCAAGGAAGGGCAGGCTATTGTGGTCGGGGGTTACACAGTGCATCCAAAGCAATTCCAACAAGAGAGTACTTTGGGAGGAAGTATGTCGCAATCGCAATCGCAATCGCAATTCCAGCGACCAACCACGTCCCACGGCCAGAGCCAAGCAGCAGCGGAGCGAGAATACCAAGAGAACCCCAGTTCACCGACAAACACTGATCCCTTCATTGAGATGAGGCCGTCGCAGTCTACTGTGGCTCCCAGCACGCGGCCCTGGCAGTCCCAAGCTGCGGCAGTGGGTCCAGCCGCGGCTCTCGCTGCTAACCAAGGTCACTTGCACCAGCAGCAGCAACCTGGCAGGGCTTCAGCATCGAGCTCTGGATTCAACCCATCTACTTATGTGCCAGCTGGAGCTCCTCAGCCACGAATCATTGGCTACCAGAACGACCAGCCAGTCTATGAATCTCGTGGGTCACTTTACAGCCAGCAAAATGCCAGTCTGCAGCCAAGCGTGACCGCAGCAATCGGCTCTCCGACCGCTACTTATGCGACACACACCAATACTGATGAGTACGGCTCTGAGCTCGAGGAAGGATACGAGATGGATGAACAAGGCAACATCGTTCGGGACGCTTCAGGTAGGCCAATCCCTTACCGGCGTGGGCTCCACCGACTCGCTAGCCAAAGCGAAGACTCTGAAGGTTCTGACATTGAACGCGAAGCCACGCACTCAGCAGCAGTCGAGGAATATGAGCGACAAGAAGCAGAAATGCAGGCAGCTCCTCGCCAACGCGAACAAGAAGCTCGTCAGGCCCTTGCTCGTGAACAGCAAGCATGGGAAGCAGAACAAGCGAGGCACCAGCAACGAATGGCACAATTGCAACTAGAAGCTGCACAGACAGGCAGCAGCACTGCGGTATCTTATCCGAGCGTTCCTGCTTCATCGTCGGCGCCGAGCACGGTGAGGCCATACTATGGTTCTCGCACCCCTTCGCCACCGCAACCGCAAACGACATCAATGCGCATACCCACTACAGAAGCCACAGCAGGTGACCTTCCACAACGATCCTTCTTCGGAACACCATCACCGCCACCAGAGATGCGAACCTCAGCTGGTAGCTCGGGCGCCTTCACTCAATCAGCTCCACCTGTGCCCGCACCACCGGCAGACTATTCTGGAGCAGGTTACGGAGCTCGATGGGATCCCGTTCACCATCAGCCAACAAGGTTGAGTGATGTTATGGAGGAAGAAGATGAGGCGAGAAGCAGAATTTCGTCGAGAAGTTTAGGATTGGGAAGAAGTAGTGGTGCGCCTTTTTGATATATGACTGATCGAGGTATGTCTGGCACGATATTGTGATTATTATTAAGTTTTCCCGGACCCGGCAGCGAGCGAGACTGAACGAGCACGCCGAATACTGTTGATCGAAACTACGGATCAGCTAAGAAGGCAATATCAAGTCGACAGGTGGGCGGGTAGAATCTGTAGAGATGAAAGCCGCGAATGGCTTGTTGGGATCCCTTAATTTGTTGGATTGCAGGGCGTGGATTGCACTGAATGGATGACCGAATTGGGCATTGCAGGTAACGTAGGCAAGGCATGGTTGTTCCCCTCTCTCTTGATTGTCTGGTCTTTTGACACGACATGAGAGGACTGTTTGATACATCTACAGCGCCCCCTTTTTTGTGTACGAGTATCGCCCGTTGTCACGTTTGTTGAGAGCTTTATACCACATGGTCCTTTGAGACTTGTTATTGTTTTTTTTTCTTTTTTTTTCTTTTTTTTTCTTTTCGTAACTGTAACAGTACTTGTTGAGCGGGGGATGGGATTGGTAGCATTGCGATGGGGCATGGCATGGCATGGGTTAGGGGCTTTTGGCGTGAATAGTACTTAGATGGGCATGGGGTTTGATGGGGTTTAGCTGAGTAGATGAATGTTTAGTGTAATTTTTCGTGGCTTTTTTTGGGGGTTTGATGTGCCGAGCTTGGATTGTGAAGTGGGTAGGTTTTGACATTGTGTTTCTTTCTTTCTTTCTTTCTTTCTTGGGTTTGTGGATTGATTTGGATTGGATTGGATTGAATTAGATTGGATTGAATTGAATTGGATTGAATTGGATTGGATTGGATTGGATTGGATTGGATTGGACTGAATTGGATTGGATTGAGAGATGGGGGGTGCTTGCGGATTGTGGGCGTTTTGGTTGAGTGGTGAGGTTTTGGGATCTGGGTGTTCCCTCAAATGGAGATGCGAGTGAGGGATTTGTGGGGATTTGGTTTGGGATGGCGATGGGAGGTTTTGCTATTCGGGTTTTCTTAGTTGGATATCTAGCGTTTTATTGTCGTCTAGGGGTTGGCCTGGATGGATGGGGTACTCGTAGGTAGGTAGGTAGGTAGGTAGGTAGGTAGGTAGGTATTAGTAAGGTGGTGGTGGGTTGTTGCGTAGGTTGATGTGTACTCATGTTTCTACTCATTTCCTTGACTGGGTACCCGCGCATTTTGGATTTTGTACTTTTTTCTGTGGATTGGACAGTGCTTTTCTGTACTGTGGTTCTTAGCGATGCGATTATTGTACGGTGATGACCTGGACTTATTGTATTGGCTACAGATGGGGGAACGGTGGTGGAGGGGGGATGTGGTTTTGTGGGTGCAGTGGTTTGGACTTTGGGGGCGTGGCTTGGGATTTAGGGGGGTTTTTGAGGGGTGGGATTTTGGATTTTGGAGGGATTTGGGGGAGGGGGTGTAGATGGGATTGGCCTTTTTCTTCCGCCATCTTTCTCCTTTTCGCCTTTCGCCTTTCGCCTTTCGCCTCTTCTTGGATGGGTTGGTTGGGTTTGGGGTTTCTATCGTTTGGGCGCTTCTACTCGTGGTCATCTTACCGTGATGTTTTTACTTTGGATGCAGTGGTGGTTCCTACGAAAATAACCAGGGGCGAGGATTGTACAATCTAGGAGGCCGGAAAGTTGAATAGGGGAGGTAAGTTTCTTTCAGAGGGATGGAGGGCGAAGGGGATGAAGTTGGGGATATAAGGTAGTAGACTAGGCTAGACAGCACGACTTCAAATCACTCAATCTTGATTGCTAATTGAGGAGGTATGGGTATGTAGAGTTGCTTGCTCGCCAGGCTGTTCAGCAATGTTAATGGAATGCAGCATTTTTGTTGATTAGAGGATTGGTAGAATAGATCGTTGGATTGAGGACTGTGTTCTCGTCCATTGGTTGCTTGATAATTGCTCACTTGATGTCCAAGGCTGAAATACCTATGATGAATCGTCAATTGTAGATCGTCACCGATCAGCGTTCGCTCCTTCCCATGCAGGTCTTGGAGGAAAGACATTCCGAGTCCCTCATCATCTGAGTTTGGGTTTCCAGAGCCCAGATGTCTAGGCAGTTACCCTGTTGGTTAGAAGAAATGCCAATACGGAGAATTGCTGGATATATGCACGATGGATGAATTGATTAACAGCGTACTGTGATGTCTCAACACACAACTCATGCAACTACTTGAAGACGCCAGCCTATACATCCAACCCGAAAAGTAGTACCGTGGAAAAGAATGACACATAACTCCACTTCAGACATGCAAGTCGAGTTCCCATTACGCCAATCCATGTCCATGTCACGGATCGTCCCATGACCCCATGACCGACCCGAGCCACCGGGTCTTCCTCTCACGATGCAAGACCCGCAAACCAACCAACCATGTTGGTTCGTCCCTGGCCTATTAAGAAGAAAATGTGCTCGGCACGTCGGTGAACGCTCCGTCTCCCCTCCGTCTCCCCTCCCAAAACAGAAAGTGAATGGATTCTAGTAGAGCCAGGACGTCTCGCTGGAAGGATCGGATCAGACAGACTTTTCCCGCAGAAGAGGATGGTTGGATGGTTTGATTCCACGTGGAAGTGCCTTCTGCAGGTTGATTGATCAACTCATCATCTAGTGAGGAGTACACTGGGAAACAGCGATCATAGGTGATCGTGTCCGCTTGCACATGTTGATGTCGGTATCAAGGTTGCTGCGAGGGTTGTGGGGCTGACGCCGAACATGGCTGCTACGTGAGTTGCATAGCGGAGGCGGTTGGCCGACGCTATGTCTTTTGTGTCTAGCTTTGAGTAGGCGGTTGACGATGTGGTCGAGGTAGATTTTACTGAGGCAGTGGACGATATTGAGGCGTTGCGGGTGGGAAAGGCTTCTTCATGCATGCTGTCGAAGGAGACGATTGACTTTGAGCTGTTAGTTGGATTTTACGAAGGTGATTTGCGAGTCATTTATGGAGAGAACTTACGCTTGAGCGGCTGTAGGTGTAAGAGGCTGCTGTTGGTTGAGAAGGCATTATGACGGTGAAGAGTGACGATTTGATGCAAGGCGAGATGTGATTGAGAAGCAAGGTGAGGGATTGTCTGATCGCGGTGAGGAGTTTTGAGGGAGGTTTGAGCTTGATATATGGATAACTGAATATGATTTTGATGAGATATGCGAAGCAGTGGAGTATGCAGATGGGGGAATGGGTCAAGTGTCAAATGCGTTCTTGCTTTTACAACATTTGGGAGCGGATTGGTAGCAGAACAATGCAATGAAGAGAAGTGGAATGAATATCAGAAAGAGTGAAGGAGGAAGGAATTCATATAGCATCTGAGGATGAACAGAGTAGTAAGCTATAACCCAGCAGTTTCACAAGAGTACAGAGCTATACGTGCGATTACGCCATAAACAAAATCCTTGGTCCCATAGTCCTGCACCTAAAAGGGTACCTAGAAATCGCAATGGACACAATTAAACCCTCAAACAAAGGGAGGACTGCAGACTCGTGGAAATGAGAACAAGGTAGGCTGGGGCTTGCGCGACTCGATTCTCCGTGGTACCGCCTGGCATGAAGACGGGGTAAGACCTGATGACACTGGCAGAGGTCCGACTCCGACCTTGATGGCTACCCTTTGGTTCCGTCCGGCGAGTCATCGAATGCCACCAGCCAGGGCTCCGTGCGAAAGTGTATTCCCAGATGCGTTCTCAGGTATCCCAGGGTCTACATTATTGCGCAAGCGATCGCAAGCGTTGCGCGATATTTGATGTGATCTTCGCAGTCGAGGCTGCGTTAATGTGGTCGACTATGGCCTGCTGATACCTCCTAGGTCTAAGTGCAACGAGTGAGATCTTCGAGAGGCATTTATGATGGAGGCAAAGTACGGATGCGTACGGCGTAGTGGGTTTGATGAAATGAGGTCGTGTGGTGGTTGTTGGTTGAGGGAGCGCGCGTCTCACCGTGTGAGAAATAGAACAAAAACTCATCGGCGGAAAATGCCCTTCGGCCCATTCTTTGGGCAACTTTCCTGTGGCCTTGTTTGAGATTCACAATTCGGAGTACGGTCGGTATGTCTGTGATCGTCATATTGAGAATTATTCCGTCCTTATTGCAGCAGGATCTTGGATCTCGGATTATTCACCTCGTCACAAGGGCATACAACCTGTCGACTCATATTCGAAAATATTAAGTCCTCAGAACCCAATATCATCAGAAGACCCTCTGGCATTTGTACATCTATATTACAGACCCTCAACCGCAATAACAAGCCACTAAAGAATTGTCCTTCCAATACGGAAAATGCCAAAAAAGTAAGACCAGATGAGAGGAGAGGGGTTCGAACCTGATACGCGTTAGTATCAACCTTCGATGACTATTTTATGGTGTAAAATACCCTCGCTCTTTCGAACTGCGGATCTGTTTTGGGAAACCTAAACACAGCGCCTTAACCACTCGGCCATCCTCCCTGAAGTATGGCTGCGGCGTCGTGCAGTAGGAACATGACCGTGGTAGTTTTAGTGGATTCAGGGTCATCGCAAAGTTACAGGACGCATCTATTACTGGTTGGGTAGTGGTGATGCTGTAAGGTACGATTACCATCCCTGGTTCCCTGGCCATATTGGCTGCCTGGAAAAGCTGTCGATGACCAATCTGTAAGACTGGATGATGTCTTCTATCCGTCAGGCATTGCAAGTTGAGAGAGCCCGAGTCTTGTGTATACATGGCTCGGATATGACATTGATTTGGGGTTGATAATCTGGAAGAAGCAGAAGGCGTGGAAATCATACATGATCAATTGTCCTTCGACGTGTTCTGATCAAGCGGTACCTCCGTAATTCAAGTTTGGTAAATTCGGATCTTCACAGGGGGCAACTGTGGCAATAAGACCTTTCCTTGAGTCCACACCGCCTCAACCAGCCCCTCATCCCCCTTTTCAAAGCTGAACCACACCTCATCTTGCCCAACGACTATTTCCGCCTGCATCGGTCTACAGGCTAGTATGTTGCAAGCTCGGTGCTTGCGCTGATGGGCATCGCCTGTCAGAGCCTCGTGGCTATCTTTTTACCTCATAAATTGAACACTCGGAGTATGCGGCCGAGACATCAAAGCCCTGCATCTTCCAGACTTGCAGTATACCACACGAATACTGAAGCGCATTGGACCAACAATCGCGGACACATGGAAGAAATTTAACGTAGTTTTGACTTTGGCAAAACGAGTTGGCTGGACTTTGGGCGAGAGACTTCAGGGGTAACATGCTTGAGAGGTGCAAGTTGAAAAAGGTTCCAAGACATGATGTTCAGAACAATTTTCTTTGAACAGAAGGGTCGGAAAGACTTTCGAAGTTTATGTTTTGCTAAGACGTAAAATCGGAATCGAATAATCAAGTGTCGAACACGACATGCGTTCACCAACAATCTAGCGCGGCCGTGCCTTCGCAAGACTTTGAAATTCTTGTGATGGTGGGACACAGCAGGAAGATTAGACAAAGAGCTTGGAAACTTTTACGAGATTGAGACTGTCGTGGCGCTAGAAATCGATATCCCAGTATGCACCAGCCTTTTCGCACTGCAAGCCCAGTATTGGGTTCGCAAAGCACTGTTGGGTAACCCCAATACACTCTTGGATGATGGCACTGGTGGAAAGAACCAAAGGACGAGCCGCAAGAATACAATAACCACCCTTCAATCCCGCCTCCTGCACTGCTCGTCGAACAAAGAGCCTTAGGATAGGGCGAATATCTTAAAGCCGGACTTGATAAGAAAGGGTTTGTGGACGCTGGCAATCAAAGATCGCCATCCATGTATCAATCACCTTGCAAATTGGACAAATCGCAACGACGAATCTCTCTCGACGCCTGGGTGATGGGACTCAATGAAGCTTCATTCCCTCCATTCAGCGCTCCCAGTACCGCTTGTGGTGATTCAAGAAGTAGATGCCCAGGTCTCTGCCTTGCCATCGATAGCCAGAGTGAATCTGGATTCTCTATGCTCGTCACGATGAAGCTTCTAGATCCTCTGGATATGAAGATTGCGTTGATTATATCGATATGTACACCTGAGGGAAGGCACTTTCCTGAGATCTTGACAGCGATGTAGTCGGCCATGCGAGATTCATATCTTGATTGGACTGACGTCGGGATGTGCTTGCTTGTTTACGTGACGAGGCTCCTGCCTTGCCGGTCATATGGGTCAAAATCAACCTCTTCGACTCAACTTCCGCCTCCCTTTCACTTCTCTCTACCATCATACACACTTCAATATCCCAAGCAAAATTAGAGCGCTTTTTACAATGCATTTCCTCAAAGCATTCGTCTTTCCCCTTGCCCGCCTGGCTCTCAGCAGCGTTCCCACCGCCCCTGGCGCCTTCTCACCATCTGTTTACACAGGTGTTCCGGCGATGCACGCGTTTTGCTTACCAAATTCCAAATGCGTCTTTGTCGATAAGGTTGAGAACTTCACTTTTGCCCACCTTTCGAATGGTCAGTACGCGTATTCGGTCGAGTATGATCCTATCACTGGCACTCAAGTCCCCTTGACCCTCAAGAGCAACGCTTTCTGTGCTGCCGGTGTCCTTCTGGCCAACGGAAAATACCTCCTCGTCGGTGGAAATGCCCCGTTGCCAGATGTTGATCCCACTGTGGGCGATGGCTTCCGAAGCATCCGATATCTAGATCACCCAGCTGATGGCAGCCGCGACGGTGCTGGCTGGGACGAGTTCAAATGGCAGCTTGACACGCCTAGATGGTATCCAACGACCATTTTGCTGAACAACTCAATGGTCCTCGTCGTCTCTGGCAGCCGAAACGGCCTCGATCCGCGCAATTCGACCAACAACAATCCTACATACGAGATTCTGAATGAACATGGCTATCCCATGGGCACTAGCTTCCCTTCCAAACTCCTCGTAGAAAATCAGCCAACCTTCATGTACCCTATCGTCTTCCTATTGTCGGACGGCCTAGTCTTGATGTGCGTCAGCCGCAACTGCGTGGTTCACGATCCTATCGCCAATGCCACTGTACGTGCGCTTCCCGTTATTCCAGGCGCCGTGCGAACATATCCGAATGCTGGTGGCTCTGCAATGCTGCCTCTTGCCAGCTTCAACAATTGGAAGTCCGACATTCTGATTTGTGGAGGCGGCGATACTCAAAATCTCACCTCAGACAGCGACCCTACGTGCGTGCGCATTAATCCATACGATCCAGCGGCGCAATGGCAGATAGACAATATGGGACAAGGCCGCGTCATGGGTAACATTGTGCTTCACCCGAATGGAAACATTACGATCGTGAATGGCGCAAGTCAGGGCGCTGAGGGATACAAGCTTGCCAGATATCCCGTCCAGGACGCTCTCGCTTACAAATATCAAATGCCACTCGGTCAACGAATCACGAAAACCGCTCGCAGTTCAATCCCGCGCCTGTACCATTCAGTCACCTTCATCGATGATCAAGGCCTCACTCACATCGCTGGGAGCAACCCTAATGAGCAGCCTGTTCTCGTGCCAAACGATGAGAACCCATATCCGACTGAATTCCGCAGCGAAATCTACCGCACCGACTGCCAGCTTGACCAAAACGCCTGGAATCAACGCCCTCAGAACGTCACAGTAGCGAACACTGTATGGCCCACACTTGCTACAACAGGAGGAACCAGCCAGAAGGTGACATTCTGGGCCCCATCTCGCGGTTCAAATCTCATGGTCTCACTTGAGTACGGTGGTTTCAGTACACACGGTCTGACAATGGCAAATCGCCTCATTCACCTTGACTACACCGGTTTCATCCCCAACTCTAAGTGGGGAGTACAGAACATATCCGTCACGCCACCTCCTAACCACAATGTCACGCCTCGAGGTTGGTATCGTCTTTGGATTATGGTGGATTGCGTTAATTCTGATGCCACATGGATCCAGATTCTCTGATCGGTGGAGCGAACGGAGGATCACTTTTGAAGGATGGATATTGACTGCTTTTGAGGAATTTTTACAAATTCCTGGCCTTGAATCTCTTCAATGTATTATAGCATAGCACAAGTATATTGGCCGCAATGAACATGGATCCGTCTTGATATCGCCTTCTTCAGTCTGTGATGAATTGTAGTACTGCTGAAAGCGATGGATTGTCGTTCATTTCTATGAGAGGACGTCAAAATCCTGGTGATCCCAGAACACAACCTCGCGAGAAACATGGCAATATTGGTTTGATTTCGAAGATTGCAGATTGTAGTTTGTAGATGAATGGAAACCGCAGTCATACAAAGATATCATGAGCATCAAGCAGCAGTGGACAAGACGTTTCAAAATACTGGACAGATGATCATCCTTTGAACATATGTTGATATGCAACGAAACTTCTTTCGAACGAGGATACAACGCGTGGTCTTTCCTCTCGAGAGACGTGTTTTGTCATGTTCCTATTTCGTGGTCATCTTTACATGTCTGGATCTTTGAGGTCGTGTGCGTCGCTTCGTGGACTACATCGATAGATAGATAGATAGATAGATAGATAGGTATTGAGTTGTAGTTTGGTGGGTTGGGAGAGGGATGGTTTGGTCTTGCGAGTTTGGATTTGGTTTTTGGATCTCGGGGCTTTGGTTGTATGCGTGGGTTTGAGGTATTGGGATGGGATGGGATGGGTTTTGGGTTTTTGGTGGTTCTGGGTTTGGTGGGTGGGTGTTTGATGCGTTTTTTTGAAGGGTGAGAGGGCTTTTCTTGGAATGGGTTGGATCTTATTTCTGGTGAGGGGGTTGACTTCTGTGTCTGGTTATTGGGGTGTTTGGAATCCGTTGGCTGGATTGGGTTGTGTTGATTTTGATGGTTCGATCCGCTCGTTTTGTCTTAAGACTTAGTCTTAACTCTGATGGTTGGAGTGTTTGTTACTCTTTGATGTGTTTGGCTTGTCTCGTTTGTGATGCCTAGTTTATCGTGTTTCGCCGCAGTGTCGATATCAGGATCTGATCGGTGAAGTCTTTGGTACTACTGAGATACAATTGTGTGTCTCAATCGTGATAGTCAGTGGCTCAAATTCCCCCACAGTACAAACTTCAAACTCTGATTTCAAGGGCTTTCACCGTGTATGCGGATGTGTTACGCGTTTGGTATTGCGTTGAGCCAGTACTCCATTCTCTGGGTATCATTCATAATCGCCAGAATCAAAGCATCGCTCCACTGGTATCATCAAACTCCAAACTCCCAAAAAGGATATCTGACTTCCCATCGTTGCCCTCCTTCTTCAATGCCTCCTCCACTTCCTTCACGTGCTCTGCTCGCATTATGTCCAGTACTCCTTGAATCGGGGTCTCCATCTCCTTCTTCGGAAGGGCGAATGATATGGCTGCGGAGTACCAGTTGTAGGTCCGCTCTGGGTTATATGCTGCGATTCGAGCGGGCTATCCTTATGAATTAGTACAATGTAAAGGCAATTGCAATGCCTCTCAGTGTGAGGTGGAAAAACTGGCATATATGTGTCTTCTCGACGTTTCCACTGGAACTTGGAAAGCTGTAGTACCACTTCATCTTAGGCGGAGGCAGAATGGATTTGGCAGACGCCTTATGCTTGTTTGTAGCTTTCCGAGAGGGTTTAAATAGAGAAGGCTTGCGATTGCTATCAGTACTATCTATAGAGGGTTGCTTTGCTCGCTCTGGGTGCTGTTTGAGGCTCCTGAATCCTGCTCTCCAGGCTCCTGTGAATCTAGCCATCTCTGAGACCCACGAAGACAGCGGAATCGCCCTATTCCTAAACCCCCCTCTTCGCCAAAAGATAACAGAGGCTTTCAATTGGCTGGCCATCACATGACAATCACGTAGCGTGGTGGCCCCAGCGCCCAGAATTGTCCATAAAACAACTGGCTTCCTCCGTCTTTCTTTCTTCTCCAGATACATGAGAGACAAGAGAAGCTACCAATTTTGAGTCATTGCGACAGTGGGGATCTGGGGGCAGGCATTCGCAATGACAGCGGCGACGCACCAAGTCCTGAAGGGTTGCTTCGCAAGGAGTTTTACCTTAAAGCTGCCTGGGTCTCAACCAGTCCAGGTAGTTCTTTTCATTCTGTTTCTCGCGCGCGCGCGGGTTCAGGAAGAAGAGCAATCATTTTGTCTTCTTCCTTCTTCGAGTAGTACTTGTTGATCGTCTTGTGGAATCATAACAGAACGCGTGTCGAAATGTGTGTGCGTTGTGGATTTTGAAGCCGGTGGTGAGGTGCCATGTCTTCAGACCAGCGGTGGTCAATGTGTGTTTGATAGTGGCCTTCAAGTCTGTTGTGATAGCCATGGCCAGTGTATCTCGTCGTCCTCTCAGCTTGCTCTCCAGACGTGCATGAGTTGTCAGGTATATCAACCAGCGAGCGAAGTCGTGTCTTAGGACTGGTGAGCCTGAGATGGCCTTCTTGTGCTTCACCATACTTCAATTCATATCTGTTCCTCGATCCTGATCTTGCTCCCGACCTTCTCATAGGACCTGGCAGCGTCAACACCGGCAGCTTTTACGTGTAGCTCAGACACAAATTTTCCCACTGAAAACTCTTCTTCACGCGGCCACACAACATTCTCTTACTCCAAGCCTTCACCTACGATCAAGTACGCTCTTCCAACTCCATCACACGGTCCCGCCAATCCTCCTTCTTATCCTCTACCTTCCATCGAACCATCATGTCTTCCACCTCCATCACACGGTCCGGCCTATCCTACTTCTTGTCCTCTACCTTCCAACGAACATTCATGTACACACTGTTCAACAACCAATTCATCACGAACGTCCTGAGTTCCACGAGTCATGGATTCCAGCGCGTCAAAGACTTCCACAGCCAGTATCGCCGCAAGATCTGGACTGTCATCATCATCTGCTGTGGCCTCCTAGCTCTCTTGCTTTTCGGTCTCGCTGTGACCAGAAACCTGGGGAATCCACGCAACTCCGTCGAACAGGCATGAAGACGACACTGTGTGTCACAGTTGGAGGTACGTGGCGAACAACTCATGGAGTATAGTCGTTTAGCTATTCATCATGCATGGCGTCGTCGATATGGCTGGACTCATGATTCACAATCTATCCAGGAGTACCAAATCCACGATCCTCATCAAGGACCACCACCATGCACCAGATGGATTATAGGTTCATTACTCTAATATCGTTCAAGCGGTCAGCGTCTGATAGAACTTCAGTGCTGAGAACTGTGCTCCGGAAAATCATCATCTCGCTCAAGCGATCACTACCAATACTTCCGCCTCACATGTGCACAACATCTTGGTCGGGCGCCATTCTCACCGATGTCTAGATGAGCAGAACGAGGAGCGAATGCGCAGGTTGGCCTCCCCCATCCCACAACCCACAACCCACAACCCACACAACCACCCCCTAACCTAGCTTCTCCGTACAAAATCCAACAGTCCCTCCGTTGCTCTTACACCGATTATCCCATTTACAATTATTAATCGCCCAAGGAGCCAAAAAGGCCGGCCACCTATCCTTGTACCGATGACACGTCGGCCAACTGATCTTACCGGCAGTCTCGTAGGCGCCTGGTTTTTTACACGCGCTTTGCGTTACGGTGTCGTTATGGGCGCTCACGCCTTTGTTGTCCTTACTTTCGCACCAGCATCTTTTGTACCAGTCGCAGCTGAGGGTTGGTGCGGCAAGGATGAGGAGGGTGAGTAGGAGGATGGAAAGCTTTATTTTTGGGCGTCGGAGACGGGGACGAGATTTGCGGTTGGAGAGCGAGCGGTGAGATTGAGGTGTGTTCGAGGCTGTTGGGGGATTCTCGGAGTGTGATTCTGGTTCGTTCGCTGAAGATTTGGCTGGGGACGGAGTGCGTTGGATGGGCACTGGAAGGATGGGTGTTGCTTCATATCTGATGCGCAACGTGGACAGGACGGAAGCAGCCATGTTTCGGAATAGACAGCGTTCGCTGGGAACTCCGCGCGCGGCAGATGGTCTTCCATAATTTATAGTAAATAGAAGAGCTTACCGCAGATTGCAGAATGACAATATAATATATCAGGCAACCACAATGAAAACAATCGTGGTCGTGGTGGTGCCTTACTACGCCAGCCTGTCTCCCGATCCGAGATCTAAAGTGCATGGAGATTGGGGCTCGAGGTTCTTATCGTACTCACAGTATCTGTAGTACAGATGTAGGTATCCCACGTGCCCACCATATCTCCTAGTTATGGAAGGTAGCATCGAATTTGGCATGAACAGGAATAGAATACTGTGGACTATGTAGGCTTCGACCGCAGAGAAAGCAAGAAGGACCGAATTCGCGGGATAGAATAGGGGGTGTGCGTCGGAAGATGGCGTGGGCGTGGGCGTGGGCGTAGGCGTAGGCGTGGGCGTGGGCGTGCAGCTGAAGATTTCCCCTCATGGCGAGACTTGGTGACTTGCTAGAGTACTTGGAAATGGATGGTTCCTCACAAGCGAATGCTCTTGCCCAATGATACCTGACGATGTAGACAGTAGGTAGACAGTAAGTAATAGTAACCTCTTTGCATTGTGAAACAAAAGCTTGAACGAGTCAAGGCTTCGCTTGCTGGCCAGAGGCACATCCCCGCTGGAGATCACAATACTACACAGCACACAGTACTGTGTACGGAGTACTCTGTGTACAGTGCACAGTATCGTGCCTCTGTGTACAGTGCACAGTATCGTAGCTCCATACACAGTAGGTCAGCCCAGGAGAAGCTCTGTGCTCCAGTTTGCCCACGGACCATGACCATGGTCCACCAAGGCTCTCCTCGTGCTCGTGGTGACCCAAACAAGATGAGGAGTTATCCATTTCATCGGGATACAAAAGCAGATCGAACAGACTCGGCCCCTGTTCTTCTCCCAGGGTGCGCGCATTCGTCTCCTGAAGTCCACATCGAGAACATTCACTCTCACCAATTGGTCCGAGGATTGGAGCCACGGCTTGACCAGTCGAGCCAGTCAAGTGGCTTCTCCCTTCCATGGCTTTTCTTCAAGCTCAAGCCGGCAGATCTTCGAGCTGTGACCATTCCCGGCTGGCACTGCGTAGTGCGTACGGATAGTGCGTAATAGTGCCATGCCAGCATCATGCAGCAACCAAAGACGGCCAAAGGCAGACCAGCAAATCTCGCAAGAGTCGGCTGCTGGTCGACATCGCCCGTCCATCTCGCACACATCCTGGATACACATTCGCCCTCCTCCTCCCACAGAAATCCGATATTCATTCGACAACCTACGCCACGAACAAATCAGATCGCAAGAGCTTACTGTCCAGGGAGACCTCAGCGCGCCATACCCGTGGCCGGGGAATATTATAAGTGGCGCCGATCCAGATTTAGAGGCGTCGACTATTGGCAATCGGAGTATTTTGGAATCTGGGAGCTGGAGCCACTCCCATATTTTATCACCGACCCAGAGAGAAAGCAGAGGACCTGCATCAGGCTGCCTCTACAAGCCTTGCACGACCGCGAGCTTTCGCGATGGCACTGTCACAGATCACAACATTTGAGCCAAGTGCCGCCGAGCTGATCAACCTCAAGAAGATTTTGGATAGATGCAAAGTCCCAGATGTCGGCGAATTCGCCTTACTCCCAGAGCTCGCCGTGGACCAGCACTACTGCTTCGCCCTGGATCGCTTCGAAACAACAAGCCGTGTCTTCGACAAATCATACTACGAAGAGGAGGTTCTTTCGGTGGTTATGAACGAGGAGAAGCTGGACGAGATATTGCAGAACGACGCAAAGGCGAAGGGCGTGCCAGAGTCGCACTTTCCTCCCAAACGAAGAAGAGCACGTCCGATGCGATCCAAAGCTCCTTTGCTCTCACCACTCAACATGCCTCGCATCTACGAGTCCACCAGTCCGTCCCCGGTCCACAACCCCCCCATAACCTTCTCAGAGGCCCAGGAATCCATCGTCGAGGGAGGTATCATGTCGCCGCGCAGCTCTGCGCGACCCTCATTGTCCCTCTCGAATTTTGAAAACAAAGGAGTACAGTTTCGCATACCGACAGCGACAAATTCTGTCGTCTCGTTCATGACAGGATCCTCACATTCTTCTTGTCATCCACAAAAGCAACAGAAGAGGCGGCGAGACAGCCTCATGCAATTCTTTCGACGCGGTTCAACCAATACTTCTCTTGACAAGGGTAGAAGACTCTATCCGAGCGATCAAATCAACCCTCCAAGCATAGCCGAGGTGCCCGAATTACTATCGCCACGTTCTCATGAATCGCAGGACCTTTCGTCTCTCCAAAGCATGTCTGTGAGCACAAGGACATCTACTAGCTCGATCGTCGATCCACTCAACCTCAATTTCTCCATGTCGGATCAACGCGCCATCTCTATCTTCAAGAAGACCCAGCCATTTAGAACCTTGCAGTGGCAGTGCAATTGCGAAGTTCTCCGATTTAGCGACTTCGCCCAACACCAAAGGGTCGCTCTTCCACTCATAGTGGGACGGAACAGGCTCTACCTGGAAGATCGAAGAAGAGCGAGATTGGCCGCGTTCAAAAAGAAGGTACGTCGATTCTATATTTACAACCATCTTCATGTCATTGGCTGAAAGGTTCCGACTTTGCTGAGGCTGAACGCCACTTTTTACTTTTTTGGGAGTTGTGGATCTTGGGCGATCTGGAATTCCAGCCAGATGTCTCAACCGTCTCGCAGCTGCAATTTCAAATTATTCTCTTTCGCGAAGCACGGGGCGATTCATGTCATGGCTTCATTCATCCAACTGGATCCCCCCTGCCTCTTACTGTGCAGTCCATGTCGGTTTGACAGACTGGGGAGCCATGCCTCTCTGCTTGCGAACTATTCCCGATTGATCTTGCTTACCCACCTACTCCATTCTTTGCAACATGCGCTTACAGGATTATAGCAACATGAAGTCCTAGAACAATTGGAGAACCGGCATGTCGAAAAGGAACTCGAGGAATTGGAGCGACATCGTTTGGCAACTGAAGACGTTTCTGCTCGAAATGCAACCGCATTGAAATTTGTCCGAAAGCGACTTAGCCTCCTCGGAGAGGATGCAACTCCTGAGCACCACATGCGGCTGGAAGAGGAGACTTCAGCCATGGAAAGGCTTGCAAGCAGACATGAGCGGGAGATGCAAGGTCTGATTCGAACCCAGGAGCGAGAGAAGCTGGATCTCCATCGACAACAAGAAAAGGAGGTTGAGGACTACCAGAAGAGCTTGGACGACGATATGGTTTCCTCGGTCCAGACAAAACTAGATGCTCTTGCCATGAACATGATCAAGCTCGATGATTTGATTGAGGATCGAAAAGCCCGTCTAGCCTCGAGGTGGTACATTCGACTCCAGATTGCGAAGATGGAGTGTCTAGAAACTGCCTTCATCAGGGGACCATTGCCCTTAACCACTCTGGAGCTTCCATCGGGATTCATCAGTGCCTTCTCTTACACTTGAGTGCCACAACGCGAACAACAATAGTGGACCTGTATGTCTCTTATCATCCATTTCTCAGTATTCATCCACGGATATCAAAAGTTGCAATCTCATCACCACTGACATTGGTCCTGAATCGGCAGCGACATTCAGGGTTTCCGGATTCGGCCTCTTTGACTTCCGGTTGCAGCAGGACAGCAGGTCGGGAAAGCCTTTGACATTGTGTTTCCGAAATCAATCCTGGCCCGTTTTGGCCACACATCACCAGCCTCCGCTCATGATTGCAATGCCTCCTCTTTATAATTCACTTGGCCTATGGACAGCCTCTCTCATGTCTTAGTTTAAGTCATTTAGAGAGGAGTGCGTCTTCGGGTGTCCATCTGCTCCGCACATCATCAGTATTCCTTCTCTTGCTATGAACAAGCAAGCAATATCTCCAAATTATGGGAACCTCTCGTTTTGATCCTTCTAACGAGCTTTCCGAATGCAATATCGCGAAGCGGCGGTATGACAGTTCTCGAGTTGACACGCTGGGGAGCGTCTGCTATCGCTGTCCCTGGCTTCTCCGCGTTTCAAAGGCGAAGAAAGTACAACAGCTCAATGGCTTCTATGGGAATAGCGCTTCATCACATACCTGGATGCTCGCGGTCTCCTTTCGAAAAGCATGCCTGTGTATCCACGCCCTTTGTTTAATCTTTTCCACGCTAGAAGCCTTTTGTGTGTAGGCGAGAAGCGCATTCTTGTGCCTCATTTGGGGGCTCGATAGACTGCTTGGCCACTCGCGAAGCGATGCAGTGTACGACCGCGGTTGGTCGTCCGAAACGTTGATTGATTGTGGCGTGGTGATGATTGAGTCGTCGGTGGTGGCCTGTGGCCAGTGGTTGGTTTGGAGCGCGGCGCGTTGCAGACGAACGGGAGAGGTCGATGGAAGAACTACATGACCCTGACAATGTCGTGGACCAATGTTAATAGTAATCATTATGAGGTGGTCCTAGGGTGGGCGATTTGTGGTACCAACGAGTGTGAACCGGTGATGGAACAACGAACAGGTGGAGGAGATGGAGATCTTGGGACCCTTAACGACAACCTTCGACAAGGACGTTCAATTTTTAATGAGAAAGGCGGGACTTGAATCGATGCGGCTCAATCGGCTCATATGATTGCCCGCCTACGACGAATTCGACCAAGGATGCACATCAACAAGCATCATATCATGGCTGGGAGAATTATAATGGCCATGGGGCATGGTTTGTGATGTTCTTTGAGTCTATATACCCCCGACAATTGATTACAGTCTTTCCTTCATTTCAATCTGAAGAACATGTCAGTGGCACACTGACATTGTGTTGATGGCGCTCTACTTAACCCCCCTACCTTTACTGACGATTCTATGCTCAATCCCAATGCTTCTTGAAGAAACTTCCTGCTCGGTCAACGGCTACTCTCCTACAATCCTTCCATGCTTCGTGCTTCGAGAAAAGCATCACCCACCCTGGACATTTGGCCACGCACGCACTGCTAACATCAGAGTAATTTCCTTGAACGGCAATCAGACTTGGGAATTGAAACCTCGACGCATCGAAGGGTCTCAATGGCGCCATCTTTCCAGTTCATTAATCGGGATACCCGCGACAGCACAACGAGTCCACGCTTTACATGTGGTGGGGATGGTACTGCGGTAGTACTCATGCTATGGGGCATTCGTCGCTTCACAATAGATATAATAGCATCGATCGTCTGCAACAAGGCTTTTGGGCAGTTCGAAGTGAACATTGACCAGTATTTCCGGTCTATTGCTACAGATACGATGAGGGCTGGAACCGCATGATATCGCATCATTCGCCCACAAGAAGCCGGGTCTAGGTGAAGCATGCAATGGTGTATGTTACCTGCTCGCCTCGCAGCCAACACATCAACTCCAGGGTGTCAGCTGTCTCTGCGGCACGCAGCTTTCACATTTATATAAGTGGTCTTTTCTTCCATTGCCCGTCTATTTCAATTTCTTCCTTTCACTGCATACAGCGTACCCTCTTTTCAGACCATACTGTCTCTCCATCACCCACCATGCTGAGAATTTGGAACTTAGGGCGCGCTCTTGATCTGCTGGCATCAAGCCTGCCCTCGGAATTTCAAGCTGTATCTACGGATGTTTCCCAAGCCTCGATACAACCGATTCGTGTCGACGAGAGCTATTCGACAACAGTCACTCTACCACCTGTCTGGGCGACCGCGCAACCTCAATCCTCGCAGAAGCGACGCATTCCGATCTCCATCGCTGCAGAAATCCCTTCGGTGAGCACTGTCTGGGCCGAGGAAACGGTCTACGTGACTGTGACTGTGGACGTCATGCCGACCTCGAGCAGTACTTCCGAACAGTCTTGGACGACGGAAACAACTCCATATATCCATGTGGATGATAATCACTTCATGCCGACTGTCATTCCGGGGAAAAGAGCAAGGGAGCCTGATGTTGGCACTTTCACCGTCGAGGAACTCGTCTACGTTACGGTTACCGTGGATGTCCCGCCAAAGACTGGCAGTACGTGGCAGCATTCTTGGATGACGGCTACAACTTCTTGTTCGCATGAAGTTGTTAACGGGACTATGAAGTCCTCTACGATTGGCGTGGATGTCCCACTCACAAGTAGCACTACATCGCAGCATTCTTGGACGACGGCTACAACTCCTTGTTCGCATGAAGTTGTTGACGGGACTATGAAGTTCTCTGCGATTGGCGTGGACGTCCCATCCACAACTAGCAGTACGTCGCAGCATTCTTGGATGACGGCTACAACTCCTTGTTCGCATGAAGTTGTTGACGGGACTATGAAGTCCTCTACGATTAGCGTGGACGTCCTACCCACAACTAGCACTACGTCGCAGCATTCTTGGACGACGGTTACAACTCCATGTGCGCATGAAGATGATGATAGGCTTATCAAGCCCAACCTTCCTGGAAAAAGAGCTGTTGTTGTGAAGGAGCTTGTTGGAACAGAATTTGTTCACGTCACTGTCACAGACAGCAGCAGCGTAAGTCTCGATTTGAGCAGTGTAATCAGCAATTACAATCCTACATCCACGTACACAATTGAAGAATCGGCTGTTCCAGCTACTTCCAGTCCCAGCTTCGTTCTACCACCTTTGCCCCTCACTTCCAAGAGTACGATGAAACCAGAGGACGCGCCGGGATACTGGCTGAAGGGAGGAATCGTGTCTACAAGGGGTCAAGCTGTGCATCGGAAACATGCGGAATCATCGTCTGTCACGACTGACTACACACACGACGTGCATCCAACTATCCAGGCGAATGAGTGGCTAGGGCGATTCCGAAATTTTGCTCGAAAAGAGGCTATCAAGAAGGGATCCACGTGTGGTTCGACTATACCTACTTTGGCTGCAGCTCCCACTTGTCCCACGACTACTGCAGAAGAACAATTGGATTCCAAAGACTCACTGACTAAATCCAATAAAGCCCGCGAATGGCTGCGTCTACTCGTTAATCGGTCAGATACACCTACTGCTGCAAAAAGAGATATACATACTTCCACCATCCGTTCTGTCAGCCTGGCGAATTTCCCACCTTGGACTGAGTACCGAATCATCGATGATCATGATGGGACCGCATCGCCTTCGACGTGGACCACGAGTATTTTCTCTCGGGATTCATCGTCGACGGAATCGTTGGGGACGACTACTCGGACTTCGTATTCGACGTCGACAAGATCGGTGCAGGTGACGGCTTCTCTACAGGAAACAACACTGACGTCGTGGACTAGGAGTACCACTATTTGGCCTGATTCGGCTACGAGCTGGAGCCCTTCGCCGACGCCTACTCCGACGAGTTTGGAGTGGGATTGGTGGAAGGGGACGAAGTGGCAGAAGACTATTGCGGGTGAGAAGAAGGTGCGGTCTGCGGCTGCGGCTGCGGCTGTGGAACAGAAGGTGGAGATGAGTGGTTGGAAGAGAGCTGAGAATCATGTTAGTCCGTGGGTGATTACTTTTGGTGTTGTACTTCTTGCGTTGACATTGACCGTCATGTAAGTTGCTCTTCCCTTGGATATCTTTGTGTACTGATGAGCTAAGGCTAGTTGATTGAGTAGCTACTACGCGTCTCAGAGACTTGGGCAGATTAGGTATCCGAGGTAGGGCTTGCAGTTACGATCCGGAGGGTGGTATTCGTGCTTGAGTTGGATCCCGAGGAGTCGGACATCTCCTTGTTGTCCCTTTGGGTGTTTGCTTGGGAAGCTGTTTGGGAATTCGAAGCGGTATGTATAATATGTCGAGAACTGATATATACGCTTGAACTCTAGTCAGCACTTCACTATCAATAGTATCAAAGGCTTCCGTTTGAGTTGTTCCTTAGCACGTGCTCAGTTATCCGTTGGTAGTTGTCGAATTTTGGAGTATCAAAATACGAAATCTCGAACACCCTCCCTCCCTTTTCACAACTACCACCACCCGTAGCCCACACGCACAGAGTCGATTTCCCGTCGCTCTTCTGCATCCCGCTGCCTTCAAGAACCATCTATCCCTTCATGTTCACAGTCTCCCCATCTCAAACAGCCAACATGTCAGACATGAACAACCAAGCAGAGTCTTCGACATCCGACAACACCTCCGCTGCATCCATGGCCATTGAAGACTCCCAAACGAAAGGCAACGTCCGACTGCTAGACCTAGGTGCCACACAAGAAGCAGTCAATCATTCACGGCTCGACACTGACATGCTCTGCCCCTCAACAAACGTCGCCTCGCTCAAGCTAAACAAGAAGCCAACCAGTTTGATGAGCTTGCCAGGAGAAGTTCGAAACCGCATCTATCACTACTATCTTGCTCCACAAGGTACTGCTCTCGATGGACAAGGAGAACGACGCATCCACCCCATCCATCCAGACGACATCGACACCATCTGTGTGAAGAACACGGATACTCTGGTGTCTTGGGCAACGCCAAAGTCTGGACATATGGTCGACATGAACCTCCTCTTCACGTGCAAGCAAGCCTATGGCGAAGCTAAAGGCATCTTCTTCAAGCAGAGACTAGTCCAGGTACCAATGCACGGATCCTTCCACCGCTACGTCGCACAAGCTCTTCGAGAGGCATTGCGTGTGGAACTGCGCCTAGACTGGTACAACAGCTCACCAGCCCGTCCCCACCACTTCCTGGAAATCCTGGAGGCGAGAAGCGATTTGCAGGAGTTCACCTTTCGAATCGGCCATGAAGATCGGGCGTTGATGAACAGCAGCCGGGTTGAAGAGTTGTTTGAAGAAGTATCGGACATCCGGGCATCGAAATCGGTCTTCCTGGTCTGGACTGGTGCAGAGGAGGAGTTCGGATCTGATATCGCTGAATACCATGAATTCATCAGGCACAGCGAAGCGACGATGATCAGGTAGATCAAAGCAGTGGAGGTTGCTAAATCGTCAACATCAAAAGGTAAAGATCATGGTCAGCATTCCTAATCCTCTCACATGCTAACTTGTAAGCTTGAGCAGCAGAAAGCATCATACTCTTTCCTCACCACAGTCCACCAAGATCCGAAAGCACTCCTCATCCTAGCGTCCTCATCAATCTTCCGGACAATGGATCTGGAATTGTCTCTTCCTCAAACACGACGACAATTATATCACCCGATAACAGCTGAAGTAAAGGCTCGATATCCTTATCGGCCTTCAGTGATCTACACATGGGACTTTGAGTGCAGCCTGGAGTGTTCGCATTATCGTTGCTGAGTTCAGGGAGATTTTGGCTTCGACAGGAGATGATATTGGGGTTCATTGTACAGCAGGATGGTTAAAGAGCTGTATATCACACAATAATTGTAATCGAGAATGATGGCTGATAGTCTCCTGGACAAAATCGAATGCAGTTGAGTGATTGTTGTCAGATCTAAATCCGTGGTCGTTGTCTGCGCCACAGTGCCCGAGCTCACCCAATGCTTGGCCAAGCCTAGAGCTTCGTCACCCTCACCTCCAATGACCTATCTCATGAACAACTCATAACAGAGAGATTCGTGTTCGATTGCGTGTCGCTGACCAGAACTGAAGCGACTGTCTTCCAGATTAATCTCCCCCGAAATACTCGACAGCTCTCCCCAGAGCTCGAAGCTCTTACACTCAACACACGCAAAAGAAGGCTACAACATAAACGGCTCACAGCCACTCACTACAGCTTCCACCACTCGCCATAACCATGTCCATGTACGGAAGTGGTCGTAATATCGATCATGGGAAGCAGGAATCCGAATTAGCCATCAACATTCGAAAAGCCACTAGCATTGGTACCTACCACTCCCTTTCTACGTCCATTGCTGCCCAGCTAACCAGTTGCAACAGAGGAGACAGCGCCAAAGAGTAGGAAGATAGCCCGCCCATGACCGCCGCTCTACTTACACGCACGCAGGAAAACATGTACGAGCATGTATCGTTTATACCTGGGACCACAAGTCCTCACAATCCTTTTGGGCTGGCATGAAAGTGTACGGGCCTTTGCCCCTTTGCGAGCCCGAGCTACCCGCTGATTACAATTATTCGTAGGCAACCGATTCTTGCCGATGAAGTCCAAACGTTCAAAGCGCTTATTACGATACATAAAGTGTTACAGGAGGGACATCCGAATGTCCTGAAAGAGGCACAAAGCAATGTAGGATGGCTGGAGAGCTTGCGACGCGGTGTCCATACCGGGGATGGTGTGAGAGGTTATGGCAAGCTCATTGAGGAGTACATTTACTTTTTGCGCGCGAAGCTTGCTTTTCACCGACAGCACCCGGAATTCAATGGCACATTTGAGTATGAGGAGTACATCAGTTTAAAGTCGATCAATGATCCGAACGAGGGGTGAGCTTATGTCGGATATGAGGGCACACACACGGTACTGATCAGCATAGATACGAGACCATTTCCGACCTGATGACCCTCCAAGACCAAATCGATTCCTTCCAGAAGCTCATTTTCGCCCATATCCCCCATTCTGCGCATTCGGAATGCCGCATTTCAGCTCTGGTGCCATTGGTTCAGGAGAGTTATGGCATTTACAAATTTATCACAAGCATGCTGCGGGCGATGCACATCACACTGGGAGAAGAGGAAGTTTTACAACCATTGCGAGGAAGATACGATATGCAGCATTACCGCCTGGTCAAATTCTACTACGAATGCAGCCAGCTGCGATATCTCACAAGTTTGATTACAGTCCCGAAGCTGCCTCAAGACCCTCCAAATCTGCTGTCTGAGGACGAAGAACGACCGGCATTGCCCTCTCGCCCGAGGAATGAAGTCGAAAAGCCCATCACACCTCCCCGGGCACCGTCCGTCGATCCAGAGCCTATAAACGAGTTTTGGAAGAATCAGCAAGCCCGAGAACAGGAGAATTTCGCCGAGGAACAGAGAAGATTACAGGAACAAATGGATGCGGCTAGGCGACAACAGGAAGAGCAGCAACGACTGGCCCAGCTCGAGTTTGAGAGGCAACAGCGTATGCAAGAGGAGCAACAGAGAATGGCTCAGGATCAACTTGCGCGAGAGCAAATGCAGCAGCAAACGTTTGGACGCATGGCCGATCTCGAACGGGAGAACCTGAATGCGCGAGCTCAGTACGAGCGTGATCAGCTTATGCTGCAACAATATGATCGCAGGGTGCAAAATCTTGAGCAAGAGCTACAAAATTTGCAGAACAACTTTATGCAACAAAACCAGTCCAAGGATGACCAGATTCGAGCGCTGCAGGAACAGCTCAACACATGGAGGGCCAAGTACGAGAATTTGGCGAAGTTATACTCACAGCTCCGTACTGAGCACATCGAGTTACTGCAGAAGTTCAAGGGTGTCCAGACCAAGGCCGCATCGGCGCAGGAGGCGATTGATGCGCGCGAGAAGCTGCAGCGAGAGCTGAAGCACAAAAATCTTGAGTTGGCCAACATGATCCGCGAACGCGATCGAGCTTTCTTGGACAAGGATCGCGTCACTGGAGGTCATAAGGAAGAGATTGACAAGCTCAATCGTGAACTTCGGTTTGCGCTCGATCAGGCCGACAAGGCTGAGCGTGGCAAGGGCTCTGAGCTGTCTGCTATGCTTAACCGACATAACAGAGAGATCGCTGATCTCGAAGAGGCTTTGCGCCAGAAGACCAACCAACTCAATGATGTGCACGGAAGACTTCGTGACGGCGATGGTGACTTGCAACGACAATTGCGCGACAAGGAAGAAGAGCTTGAGGTTTTCAAAGCTGGCATGGACCAGACTCTCATTGAGTTGCACGATCTTAGACTGAGGCAGTCGGCCAATGATGAGGCAATTGATGGCCAGCTTGACAGTGTGATCATGGATGGCATCCGTAAGATCAACGACATCATTGATTCTGTTCTTCAAAGTGGAGTCCAGCGAGTGGATGACTCCATCTACGAGCTCGAGTCTTCCATGATTGCTGGTAACCAAAACGCTTCTGGCTCGTTCGTTCTCTCACAGATCGAACGTGCGGCTCAGAATGCTATGGAGTTTTCAGGCGCCTTCCGCGAGTTCATCGCAGACGGCCCTAGCAGTACACACTCCGAGATCATTCGGACTGTCAACGCCTTCTCAGGCTCCATTGCTGATGTCCTTGGCAACACCAAGGGTCTCACGAGGTTCGCTTCTGATGAGCGCAAAGCAGATCAGCTCGTAAACGGAGCCAGGAAATCCGCTCAGTCTACCATCAAATTCTTCCGCGACTTGCAATCCTTCCGACTGGCTACTTTGGATGACGAGGGCAAGCAGGAAGTCATCATTCACGATAATGCTGATGTCCAGCTCAACTTGCAGAACTTGTCCAAGTTGGCTGATGCCTTTGCACCGAAGACCAAGCTCACTGACCAGCAAGGTGACTTGGGAGATCTTGTCGACAAGGAGTTGACAAATGCAGCTGCTATGATTGATGCCGCTGCCGAACGTCTCAACCGATTGATGAACAAGTCGAGAGAAGGCTACTCTACTTACGAATTGAAAATTCACGAGTATGTGACACTGAACTCAATTGTCTTAACGCTCGCTAATATCTTCACAGCTCCATTTTGGAAGCCGCAATCGCTATTACAAATGCAATTGCGCAATTGATCAAGGCTGCAACAGCCTCTCAGCAAGAAATTGTCAAGGAAGGCAAGGGATCTTCATCACGAACGCAATTCTACAAAAAACACAACCGCTGGACCCAAGGTCTCATTTCTGCCGCCAAAGCCGTGGCAACATCCACAAACACTCTCATCGAAACCGCCGACGGAGTCATCTCAGGCCGTGCCTCACCCGAACAACTCATCGTCGCATCCAACGATGTCGCAGCCTCGACCGCGCAACTTGTCGCAGCATCTCGTGTCAAGGCATCTCTCATGTCCAAGACTCAAGAACGTCTCGAGGCAGCTAGCCGAGCTGTTACGGCTGCTTGCAGGAGCCTGGTCAGACAAGTGCAAGATATCATTGCTCAGCGTGATCTTGGCGAGCAGCAAGAGGATTACACCAAGCTTAGCAGTCACGAATTGAAGACGCAGGAGATGGAGCAGCAGGTTGAGATCTTGAAGCTGGAGAATTCGTTGAATGCTGCTAGGAGGCAGCTGGGTGAGATGAGGAAGTTGAGTTATCAGGAGGAGTAGATTTGCGCTGGAATGAAACAGGGCTCGAGATAGGCGAGTGCTTGTGGGAAGAAATGGAGCGGCCTTTTCCTTCGATACCAATTACATAGTTGGATGTTTGATTGGTGGTATTATAGGTTATGACAGCTTCTTTTTGTCGCATTTTTAGCAGGCAGGGCGGAGAGGAAAAGTATGTATGTTAGGTGTGTGGAGTGATAGCTAGTTGAGATTGATACCTGTTTTCACTTCGAAGCCTTTGGCCCTTTGGTATAATAAGTCTTTCAAGCTGACAAGCCCTGGCACGACGGCATTATCAAGTCATGGTTTCCTGTCTTTTCAACATCTGCCAGCTTCAATTCCCTTCACACTAGGCAGATGTTTTAATTCCGATGGCCAAATGACAGCTAGCAATCCTGCTTGCAGAACAGCAGGAGCGCTGATGAGGACATTCGCTGATGCAATACACATTGCCTGACGTCTCACTCTGTATTGCTTCAATTTTTCCGCAGGATTGGCTCCACGAATCTAGTCAAATGAACGATATTTACAGATACTCTTCTTCCAGCATGTCCGCCACCTCGGCTGTCGATACTACGATTGGACCCTTCTTTCATCGAGACCTCGTCTTGATTTTCCCCCTTAAAGTACACCACTGCAAAAGGGGGTCTGAAGGTCAGCATTCGGCATTCATTGACCGACTTGGTGGGCAGGTTTTCTAAGAGACAGGAAAGAATACCTTGGTCTCGCTGAGAACGTGGTGAATGATAAGCCTTGGTTATTAACTCATTTAGATATCTGACTTTGGTTGGTTATACAACCTAGTATCGACTGACGTTTATTATGTTAGTGCTAATAAATGTCCATCGGGCGAATCGATGGATGGAGAGCTTATCGCTGTAGTAGTAGAGATATATAGCTTGTAGAGAAACGTCGTATCCGCTGCGAGGGACCTGTTTTCTTTTTTTATAACTCTGGAGGGAATTGTCTCATCGATCGCGATAGGTTACTATATATAGTTCGTTTCCTATGAGGACGTGTAACTATATATAGCAGTAACCTAGGATTCCGGAGAATATAGTACACCCACGGTATAGTATATAGCGGTCAGAAAATCCTAGAGACGCATCAGACGAGAGGTATATAAAAGTACACATACTTTCGGACCACGGCGGGGTTTGTCGAAGCAAATCGTTCTCTTCAACTCACGATCGATAATATTATTTCAGTAATTACCCGCAGTCATATAATAAGATTTATTACTATGAGGATTGAAGTCATTACCACCCTCTTCCTTATTAGCAGCGCTACTGCTGCTACTCTCGGTAGTTCTACTACTGGCGGTCTACCTCCCCCACCTCCATGGGTGAGTACCACCATCACCATCACCGCACTCCCTTAGTTCGACAAGAGTACTCTTATGCCGCGTTATTTCTAATAAACCGATTAGACACAATGCATATTCCAAGGGGCAAATGGCTATTGTTACGGAATTAGCTCCCAAACGCAGCAGCCAACCACTGAGAAACAAGAATGCTATTCCGTACGTAATCATCCCAAATCCCCATCCCTTTCCAAACCCTCTTTCTTGAACTGTGGCTAATGGTCGACATGGTTTAGCGTCATCGCTGCCAGACTCCTAGAAACGGATGTACCTGGAACGTCTACAACGACGGCACTTCACCCCTTGCCAGCTGCTCTTAATTAGATCGTCTCGAGAGACTCGGATAACATCTTGGGTGGTTAGGCAGCGGAAGTTGTTGATTTATTTGTTGTTTCATGGATTATGTAATCTTTAGGGTTACGTAAGCAGGGGGTCTATCNCGTTTCTCTAAAATAGCCTACTACGTACCTTTTAGGTCTAATTAGGGTGTAGCCGTACTAGCAGAAGTATAGATAAAAGAAGTAATTAGGTTATACAGTATCCCTAAGAAGATCCTCTCCGATAGAGGCCTAATTATGAATTCAGTATACTAGGATACCTTCTATTACTACTTATAGGCACGAAGAGTCCTTACTTTAGCCTATTATCCCTAGACGGACGGACAGACGGAGAGACTAAACTAAACTTTAGAATAGTACCTACGAATCTTCTATTCGCTAGAATAAGATAACTAGGCGTAGTAGATCTATATAGTAGAGTTCGTATACAACGATAGTAAGTACGCTATTACCGGGTTTACCCCGTTTGAAATAAACGTAGGTATTCTACCCTAGCCGCTAGTACTAACGGACTAACCCTACGGGGAAGGCGAGTCCCTACTAGTATAGGGAGCTACGG
>JEMP01000015.1:738978-867125 GCA_000738655.1 Venturia pyrina ICMP 11032
CTATAGGTTAGGAGCTCCTTTACTAACGCCCGTAGCTTCTCTATATCGTCCTCTATATCCTTATTAACCTAGATATAGTTAGAATAAGCTATTATAAGCTATAAAGATAGATCGACTTACCTTAAAATAGTACTCGTTCTTCTTGAGGTAGTAGGCGTACTTATTACCTTACTTATCCTCGTACGCGAAACTATAGGAGCGATTAGCTAGGATACGCTATAACGCGCTAGAATAGGGCAGACTTACTCTCTGATAAGGATAGAGTTATCGCTAAACTAGTACTTATCCTCTACGTATCCCTTAGCGAACCGACGGATATAGCGGAGATAGGATAAGCTATATAGCTCTACGATACGCGCGGCCTCTAGCCGGCAGGATACGATTAACTAAATTAGTATTTTTAGAGATAATCTTAGAGAAACTAGACTAGAATTAGCTAGAATACGCTAGAATACGCTATAATACGCTAGATTACTACCCGACTAGAGGCCGGAAGTAGTAATCTAACTTATAAGCTTATTAAGAGAGTATAAGAGGGATAGAGCTCGTTTCTATAGAGATTTCAGCTTCTTATAACGCGCTTTTCTATAAGTAATATTATCTACCTTATTATCGCAGTCAATAACCTAAGAAGGGGGTATTATTAGGAATCTACCACGTAATCGCTAAACGCACACGTATTATTATATAGAGAACACTCGCTAAGATCCTAACGATCTCTAGCGATTGTCTTATCAAATACAATACACGTTCCGATCTAACTTCAAATCTACTCTTCTTGACACTAGTTCTTCGGTTATCTTCATCAGCTTGCCGAAACTCTTCCTTTATCCGGATTTCCAGCTCCAAGATGCAAGGCAGGCGAGGCAGGATGACGAAGGGCTGTCACATTGCGCTGCATCTCATTTGTGGCTTGCCCTGGAGTTTTGACGAATGACAAGCTCTGTAGAACTAAATGCAACTCGAGCGTCACAACAATCATGAGTGGTTCATTTATTCGTGCAGACTGCAGACAGCCTTTTCTCTGTCTGCTGTCAGGTACAGCTGCCCTTGTTGCCATATGTCGTCAGATTGAGTACTATGTACAGCGTTTCGATCATGGGCTCCTCATGGCCGCAGCGATTTGAGACATCGGAAGAAACAGGGACAGACGGCGTCGGCCTCGGGACTTCCAGCGAGCGCTTCAGCCTACCATGATGAGCCTTATCTGTCCGAGCCGCGCCAGAGGAATACCTCCGTACTGTGGTACTATCTGCCTACCTCTCGGAGCTACCCCTCCCCTGCTTATACCAGAGGTCGTCTCGAGATGGCTCCCGTCACCTGTGTCATTAACACAGTAAACAGTCTCCGCCACATCCATGGTTAACCTGATCCATCCACCTTTCGCGCCTTCCTAGTGACTCAACCACCAGCCTTAGATTACCACTCACAGGTCATAAGCACCTGCCACTGTCTCCTACTCCCTGTCGACCACTCTTGACACCACCTCTCAACAACAACAACAACAACAACAACAACCAACCTCACCTTATCCCCATCACCACAACTTCACTTCCTAGACTGTATATCGCGTCAGCCTTGACCATAATCACGTCTCCGACATCCTGCACAACTTCAAACAGTCCTCCCTTCAAGCACCTAGTCCCACCACTCGCCATGGCCGATCTCCGCAGCAACTCTGTTGACTACAAGCGTGAGAGTGAGAGCAAGGCAAAGTGGGCTAGGGGCGAAGCCTGGGGTCCTGGCAGGGCAAAGGAAGCTCACGGAGCTCCAACTCGGATGAAGCCAAGGTATGTCAATCACTCATTCCCGTTGACTCATCTTTAACAAGACTGACAAGTTATAGATTCCCACGTACCAACCAAGAACTCGGCATCAAGAGTGCAAAGATGGCACAGCGACACGACATCGTTGACACTCGAACAACTCAGAGTGACTCCTCTGGCGACGAAATGCCGGATGAGTCCAGCGTTGCCCCCGATGCCGACATCACATACTCCTTCGATGCGCCAAAGGGCCCTACACATGGCAGTACAGTTCTAAGCACCGCTTTGGCAAAGGCCGTCGAGCGATTCGAGAACAAGGAGACTGAGAAGCTTGTCAAGAACGAGTACGAAGTCCTTGGTGAATCTGACGTCCGCACTCCCATCAAGAAGGGTGGCAAGCGCTCCATGCTCGCTGATGAGGAGGATGACTATGAGTTCATCTGATATTGCTGTTATTCTTGTATAACTACATTTGCGGGCTGGAGTTTCGGCTTTCTTTACATGTTCCGTCATCCGGCGTATGATGGATAACCATGAGATTCCCAGTTAGGATGCCAGAATTGGCTAGCTGATGGATATGTGTTGGACATGGTGGACATTGGCGTTGACTTCTACTTTTACCCCCACCTTGAGTGCTTTGGGAGCGAGATAGCGCTTGCATTGTAATCATGACCTTCTTGTATTCGCGTTACAGGTGAGGCTGAAGGCCTTCTATAGCATCCTAGTAATGCACATCACTACATTTGACACTTGTTCCTTGTATCTGAAGTGAGAGTGACAATCTGTTGAATCTGATGTCATGCTCAGCGGCCAATAGTTGGGATGGGCGGGTTGCTGGGAAGCCTTATCTCTTTGCATTGTCCAAGACGAGGCGGCGGACATCTTAACGAGGTACCCGGTGATCGTCGATCGAGCCCGCTAGTTTCCAAAGACCCGCTTTTACTTCGACGCCAGGCCAACTTGTAGAGGCCTCAGGCCGCAGTCAGCGCACTATGGCGAAAAATTTCGAAATCGAGTTCTTTGAGACACTCTTTAGGTTATGACTTTAGTCTTTCCTTACGCTCAACCCTACCTCCGTATGACTTGGGTCTTTACGCGCACTCCTGTGACTTACTTGGGTCTTTACTCTCACTCCTATGACTTTTGTCTTCTCGTTCACCCGTAGGATGGCTGTGAATTCGTGTGGGAGGATTTAGGAAGGTATGTGTTTGTTTTTGAAGGAAAGAGAAGGAAAGCGGAAAAGGGTAAGTTGTATACTATTCTAGATTTAATCAGAGGAGAGGATCGTCCGGTCATCTCTATGAGCGTATAGGAGAGTATTTCTCGTCAAAACAGGATGCATGGTGGACATCTTGCCGGCCTTTTGGGTATACGATAAACAATGTACTAACCGTAACATTTAGAACTCGATCGATGTCCTGTATTATGTTATTCTACCTCCTATCCACGAGAATCCTGTCCGGCATATATACATATATCTATCGATACATATACTAGATAACGCGAACAACTCTCGAGAGAAGAGTTTGGCATGGAGGATTTTCAAAATGGTTCAGAGACGGATACGGGACCTTGTTTGGCATTACTAGATACCCACGAGTACAAGACAGAGTACAAGCAACCCAAAGCGTGATGCCCAATTCCGAAATACGGCATATCGACAACTTAAAAGGCATTGAATATTGAGAAAACCACCGATCTCATACTAAGCAAGCCCTTCCTCAACAGACTTGCCATAGTCACCATGATAGAGTAGAAAACATCTCCCAGGCCAGTCTCGACAAGGCACTGCATAAAATTCTCGAAAGAATCCACGTGTTCCCTCCTCTCATCGCTATACTCCTCTCCAATGTTCAATAGAATGAAATGTTTGAAGATTATGCGGTCCACGGAGAGGAAGATATGATCAAGTTAACGTCGCTCTGATCGGTCCTCTGAAGAGCTGTTAATTGGATTTGATTGGAGAAGCTCGGAGGCTGAATGTATGGTGTATACAACGTTATTATAAGAAAAAGGGTTGTCATGTTTCGAGTCCAGATGTATGGTAGAATGATCCTGCAGGGTACCTAATGCCATTGTCCTGTTGTGCTGCGAACGAAGACATGGGCAAATGCGGAACGAGCCTGGTCGCATTGGAGCCAGATGCGTGCCCGGTGCGTGCCGGATGCGTGCGGCCAAGGAAGCCTTCCCATAAGAATAGCCAGCGTTGTAGACGGTGATATGGGCCAACATTGTTGGCCAATCACTCGCAAGGGCACATTGACTTGAAGTAAGGGCCGCCTCCATTTTTGCTATCAACCTAGTATAGCCGTGGCATGTTATAAGATCTACTGGTCACTATCCGTGTCCGTCCCCCTACATGTTCGGCATAGAAATTGCCCGCGCTCTCAAGCGTCTGTCAAAGATTGTGACCCGGAACTTCCAGCCAAAGGCTTTGAACCCATCTTCAACGAGAGGCCACGTACCGACCCTCACTGTGTGATAAGGCATATCTGTCCAACCCGTGGTCGGAAGCCGTGGGATCCATTTCTCAACGGAGAGCCCGAGTCGATGTGTCGGTTAGAAACCGTGGACTTTGATGGTCTTGGCATCCATTTCGAGACCCGCAGGGTCGATAAGGAAGTCCTTCACGGCATTGCGCTGATCTCCTTGCAACTGAATAATATCACCGGCCTTTTCGTCCTGGACTATGGTACCATTGCAAGCGAACTGCTTCTTGATAACCTTCAAGACTTTCTTGAGGTCGAACTTTGCTGGAATACCTTCGACGGTGGTCAGAGTCTTGCGGCCGTTGCGCTGCTGGATACGGATGTGGATGTCTGGAAGAAGCGGTCAGTTCACGGGTCACAGAATGGTGGTGGCGCAGTCAAATACCTCGTTGAGTAGTTTTCTGGGTTGCTTCGCCCGAGACCTCGTCTTGCGCATCAGCGAAGGGGTCTGTATTTGATGTCAGTGATTGTAGCAGAGAGCTTGTTTGGGTGTGGTTGTGGAAAATCTCGGCAGCGGCCCAAGAGCTCGTTGGGCGTAAGCCTTGTCATCAGCTGAGGAGGGGCTAGCAGTAGACTCGCGGGAAGAAAGGGAGAGACAGGAGGCAGCGGGAATGCGCAAGAGGCAGCTCTAGTAAGTGACAGTTCACGTACCGTAAGACCTGGCGGGTTGTCAGTATTCGGACGTTGTTTGCGGTCGCAATCGGCGTCACTTACTTGAGGTTTTGGATACCGGACATAGAATGGGGCGGTTGATCGTGTAGCTCGGTGAGCGTTTTGGTCCTGTCGATAGTTTGAGGAAAGAGGAGAGTGTCGGATTAACTGGTGGAAGAGTGGCGTGAAGTAGTTGGTGTTTTGTGTTTGAGTTGGGGTGTTGGGTTGCAGTGGGGGCGAGGGGTTATTGTTGTAGAGATCACTGCAGTGGCCGGAGCTTTCCTCGAACGTGACAGATTGAGTCAACACGAGCACCAACCAAATTCCACATCGCCTGTAACACTTGGAACTCGTTAGACCGAGTAGCTACATTTTTAAGTGTGACTGATCGATCGTGTGATGAATCGATCGAGGAGCTGTGGGAATAGCCTCGTATTTGAATTTTGAATATGCTATCGATTGCCAAGTTACCGATTCACAAAGATGTTTGCGACTACAAGTGTATATGCCAATTCGCTGATTCGGATCTTTCAGTGTATGTAAATCACTACCATCTCACTGCAAGAATCTGTAAAAAGACTCTCGTTGGCGTGTTGATGAGCGAAGAAGGAACATGATGATTACCCAGTGTCCCCAAAAACCACCCCCGCTCACTGTCCCCTTATCAGTGAGAGACTGACTACCTCCTCGGGTGTGGGAGACTCGTTTCAATATCTTGAGAAGAAATGGAAAGGAAGATGGCTAGGAAGGCAAAGGAGAAAGGGTTTCGTCGCCACCACCACCACCACCAGAAAGAACAGACTCTTTCCTACCACCATGACCAGATGCATCAACATCCCTAACCGACAAAACTCATACGCGTCCAAGTACGGAGTAGGGTCAGGTAATGAGATGTCTTCCCCGGCTTCGCTAAGCCGGCTCGACTGGGGATACTTAGAGTGACTGTGTTACCATCCCAGGTTAGTGACAATATCGTAGCGGAAGCCTGAGGAACCGGGATAATACGATCCATTGCCCCAATGCATTTCTAAGTGGCAGGTGCTTTGAGCAATTTCGACCATCCAATGGTCAATCGTGGGTGACTTACCAACACGCTGCCAAATTAAAAAGACATGGCAATAGATTGAAGAATTATTCATGAATTGAGCCCAAACCCTCAAATACCCTGACGATTTCTTCCATGTTTGTTTTCGGTGGTTGGAGTCCACAGTGCCGCTTGAAGGATGAGACCAAGGCGAGCTTTGTACTCCCAGAATGATTGATACGTCCCGGTCTTTGGACTCATCTGCTACCATTCGGCTGCCACAGGTAAGCGTTCATGATTTATGTTTTGGAGTACGATATGAGGGTTTTGAGAGCGTCAACAGCATGTTTGCTGGTAGTATAACTGTCTATCTCGACATGAGAACACATTTTCTGGCTAGTCCTACCTAAATCTGTCAGAAAAGAACTCACGAATGTCCTCAAATTTTCCTTTCACAACCATACTGTGTAATACTGTGCGAAATCAAGGGCCGCGGGATCAAACCATTGATGAATCTGACTATCATGACAACGTTCCTGATGAATCGTTCTTCAATGGCGGTGGACTTCTGGCGCCCGAAGTACTTTCTACACATCGAAGCGACGAATTTTTGATACAGCTCTTCTCATATGGTTTCCATTTCGGCCCAAGTGTTGCACAAGATCGAATGGACGCATATTGGTCGCGGTTGAGTAATTTGGACGTTGAGCGACCAATAATCTAGTAAAGCACCCACCACCCACGACTCCGGTCGCGATTTAACATGGAGACTGACACTGCGAGGCTGTGATTTTGTGATGTATCTACGATATGATATCAGCTATGATGACTGGAGGGAGGTTGCATAAATAACACAACCAGGGCGAGTGCCTTACTGTGCCCCCTGTCAGGAGTACGATACCTCTGTTGCTATAGCCCAGTCAAGCGAATTTTCCAACAGTCGACGAGTCGTGACGCCAAATGAAAGTCAATTGGACAGTTCGGGATCGGAACATGCCATCTGGTACCTCGTACAGTGTGATGAAAGGAGAAGTGGTACAGTCCAGCCGCATCATCTTATATGGCTGTGTGCCTGTGTGCCTGTGTGCCTGTGTGGTCTCCGCAATCACAGTGCATACTGATAATTGTCGTGGCGTCGACGGCATAGACTGGTTTGGGCCGTTGGACAGACCCTGCCAACCGTATGGTGTTCACCTTCGCCGCTTCTTGTTCATATGTCGTACAGAAAAGGACTCTTCCTTCAATGGTAGTTGAAGGTGTTTGGAGCTTCACTCTTCGATCTCATGCATCCATCGATCGTTGGGATCTCCTATGATCCGAGCTTACGCCGACAGACCATTGACGATGGCCGAGGACAATGACAAGCCCAGTGGACTGCTGCCACTGCTGCCGGACACTGTTTCTCCATTCCACGCTCAACAACCACAACTCCAGCAACTGCCCGTGCCTACCAGGACCGACCAACTGTTTGAAGAGTTGGCCCAGATTCTAAGCGAGGACGCCTTTAGGCACAGTCAATGGTTACAAGGTGAAACTCCTGGTAGACAAGAACCAACACAATCTCGTTACCACTCACGGAAACCCGCGCGGCCTCCACGATCAGACTACGAATCCAACGCAACTATGGTGGGCAAAAAATCAGGAAGAGCGCTGCTGCGCGAGGAGGGTGAGCGTCTGTACAATGGCCTGTATTGGGAAACCACTAATACCTTTGCGCCAGGGCTTGAGAAGACAGACAACGAGATGGACCTGACAAGCTGGCCACAAGTCCAGATGATCAATCAGAAGAACTACTATACGTGAGTTCACTCATACCCAAACTAGTTGCTAATCTGACATTCGACCCGAAGTGAATACCTGAAACGCGACGACCAATACCTGGCATTCCGGACATTACAAGAGGAGAATACAAATCGCATGGTGAAAGAAGCACGGGATCGTGACAGAGCTTCAGCACTCAGTAACGGCGTCCCACTCGCAGAACCAGCAAATGGCAATGTGGAAGATGTGCCAATGGAAGGATTGGACTCCAATGGAAACCCAGACGAGCCTCATGGTTCTAAAATTATAGTCATACATCCAGGAAGCCAGAATCTTCGAATAGGCCTGGCGAATGACGCGCTACCGAAAACAGTGCCCATGGTGATTGCGCGGAAATGGAGGGAGAGCGAATCGGAAGAGAATGGAGGAGAGCCTTCGCCGAAGAGAATGAAGATGGATGACGGCGAGATCCCAGAAGAGCCGGAAAAATGGTTTGGCGACGAGTTTGCGACGAGGTTCAATACCATGTCCCAAAATCTCAAAATAACGATGCGAAACAACAAACGACGACTGCTTCCGAACTCGAAGGAGTTGGTGGCCAATTACAATAAAAAGGCTCAATATGACGAGATATCACAACATAATGATCCTCAGCAGATCGAATTCACCGAGATCCTGCCAGGCAAGGCTCCCTCATATTTTACGGGACACGCTGCATTACGGATACCCGAAAAATCAAGGCCGCGTTATAAACTGACCTGGCCAATGCGGCAAGGCTGGTTCAATGAAAATGATTACACGGCGAAGAATTTGCTCTACAACGATTTCTTCTTGATCATAGAGGACGCCATCAAGACACAGTTGGGCCTGACGCACAAGAGAGATTGGAAGGAGTACAGCTGCTGTTTCGTGATACCGGATCTTTATGAACGCAACTATGTCATTACAGTCCTGGATACACTGCTACGAGAGTTTGGCTTCAAGAGTGTGTGCTTTATGCAGGAGTCGCTGGGTGCTTCATTCGGCGCTAGCTACACAATGGCATGTGTCGTTGACATTGGTGCCCAAAAGACATCGATATGCTGTGTCGAGGACGGCATGTGTCTGGAAGACTCGCGAATGAACCTCAAATATGGCGGCGACGATGTCACGGAAACGTTTATCAAAATGATGTTGTTCGACCATTTCCCCTACGCAGATATAAATCTCAAGAGGAGGTACGACTGGCTTTTAGCTGAGGAGTTGAAGCAAAAGTTCTGCACTATGAATGAGAACGAAATAAGCCCGCAGCTGTACGAATTCCATTTGCGCGCTTCAGGGCAGGACACGAGGAAGTACACTTTCAAGACTTATGACGAGCCTATTCTTGCTCCTATGGTAGAGTTATCTCAATCACGGTTATCGAATTATGCTAACATTTAGCGCAGGGATTCTTCCAACCTGATATCTTCGATGGCTCGAAGAAGCTCATAGGACGACGGAAAGTCATTGAAAGATCGTACGATATCTATGATGGCTCACCGAATGACCCTCTATCCTCCGCACAAGGTGCCGTGCTCGCGTACGCATCTCAATACCTCCCTCCAGCCCCAGGGCCGATCGCTCTCGGACCGGCAGCCCCAATAGCGACGCCTGTGAAGCCGAAGCCCTTCAACCTCCTCAGCCGCCTTCCACAGGACGATAACGAATTGACACCTCGATCATCAGTGGCTGGCTCACCGCCACCAGAGGGCACGCCACAAGCCAATCGTGATTCTCCGGCTCCGGGAGGTGTGACGGAACCACAGACGAATGGCAATGGCGTCCCAACGTTAGATCCAGCAACCGAACGTGTTAAAGCCGCCGATGAACGCGACTGCATCCTCCCCGTCATGCCCCTCGATCAAGCGATAATAACCTGCATCCGCGAAGCAGCGCGAGGTGATGAACGCAAAATGCGTGACTACTTTGGCGGCATTATGCTGTGCGGTGGTGGTGCGAAGATATCTGGTTTTGCCAAATTCCTTGAAACGCGATTGAGTGAGGTGATGATCGGTATGGGGAACAAAGAGATTCAGGTTGGTGTGCCGCCGAGAGAGTTGGATTTGCAGCTTGTTGCTTGGAAGGGCGGCAGTGTGTTTGCCAGATTGAGCAGCAGCGGTAATGATAGTTGGGTTTTTGGTAGGGAGTATGAGATTCTTGGGGCCAAGCTGTTGGCGCAGAAGTTGATGTGGGGTTGGTGATGGAGCGATATAAGGAGCAGTTGAAGAAGGAGTACCGAAGAATATTGCCACGAGTATGCTGGTATTTCGCGGTGGTGTTTGATGATTGCATGTTAGCCATATGACCAATCATCTTCTACCCGTGAGATCAGGAGTGGCTGCGTTTTGCATCGTGAGTCTGTGCCTGGCTCTCCTTGATATACTATCACCCCAAGATGTAACAACGCACGACTTACCTCTTACATAAGTTGATAGAGAAGATTTGCCTGTTCAAAGAATCCCATTGTTCGCTTTCGGGCACCCGTCACTTCGAGGTGACACTTTCCTTTTTATCTCCTCTAGATGAGGCATAGAAAGGAGTGTATACCTTTCTATCCTGCCGTCGAATGAGGATAGGTTCGATACCGGGCGTGGGTGCATGAGAGAGAGAGAGAGATGATGGATAGGATGGACATGGCCTCTTTGGGTATTTTCTGTAATAATGTAGCGACTGAATGGATGTCTATCATTCTTATACCTTATCTTGACAACATCCCGAACATACAACATCAGCTACATTAACTCTTCTCTCCCATCCCTCCTAAATACAGCTCTCTCCTGCAGCTGTCAGGATCAGGAGAGAGCTGGAGGGTATGTATGGCTTTGATCAACTCTGCTCCTGGGAGTGGCACTGTTGGTCGAGTCCAGAACAGGGGTTGGCTATTGATGCTATCATAATGTCTCAACGACATGTTCAAAGAGGGAGGAGATCAAGAGTCAATTGAAAGCCTTGCGGATAAGGCATCTGACCATATATCCGATTGTTGAGTGGCTTGCTATACCTACTCAATCATGGGACCCATACTTTTCGTACATAGATGCGCTCTACTGAACCATATACAACGCCAGGAAGGTATATCCATCCACTCATGAACGCCTTCGCCAACCCAAGTTGGAAGATAATGCACATTATAAAGCAAAATCACTAATTCCCGCCGGTCCCAATTCGTTGTAGTCAGTTCGGGTCATGAAGCACTTGCTCATTCCCGCGTCTACGACAAAGATGACCCTACACGCTACTTGCGCGCCAAGGAAGAATCCTTCATCGAATCCGACGTCTTTCCACTCGGGGAAGTACTCGCCCACCTTGGCGAATTTGGCACTTGTCGGCGTTTGGCCATGTGACGAGTGGACATTTGCGCCCATTGCCATTTGACCTGGAACAGATCCTGGGGTCTGAGAACCTGGATGGAGATGGGATCCTGGGTGCTGCAGGTGCTGTGTCGTCGCAGCTAGAAGAAGTGGGTTCACTGAGGAGCCTGGTTGCGGTTGGTGTGGCATTCCCGGGTTGGGGGTTTGAGCGCCAGTGCCTACAGGCGTGGAAATGTTAGATGGAAGTTCGGACGTGAAGATTGTGGCCGACGAAGGTGAGATGATGTATCGTGAGTGGATTGAAGCCAACAGAGCTTCCCTGAAACCTATCAGGATTGTTAGCAGGGAGTAAAGAACGCCAGAAGCTGCATGAGCATACCGCGGATTTTGGCCCCATTGCCAACGACGATCAGGTTGTCCCATAACTCGCTTCGTTTCGAGACCTCCTCAACCTGTGACACAGTGCGATGAATAGCATCTGCGATTCGATCTATTGCCCCTCCTGTGGCTGACTGGAAGCGTTCGATACCAACCTCGATCTCTCGCCTGGGTGCATTTCCTTGTCGTAAACTCGTCGCCGTTTGGGGGCCGTGAGCAGCAGCAGCTCCTATCGTGTCACCAATCGCATCTGCAGCTGCTTGTTTCTCTGCCGATGATTGCTTAGCTCCTTCATCCACCGCAGCAGCAGCCTGTGCCATTTCTTCCGCGGTTAGATTCTTCCTCTTCAATGCGTCCAGCAAGGCGTGATCTGAGTAGATAAAAGTGGCCTTCTCACGTTCTGCATTTCGCAGCTTGTTCTGCTTCTGCTGTGCCGCCGTTGGTTCGCCATTTTTCTTGTTTTTGCCCGCCTTTTCTGCCTTGGACTTTTCCTTGTCTGCCAGAAATTGCTGCATGTTGCCGCTAGTAACAATGTTCGCGATGTCGAGCACGCCCTCATTGTCGTCCTCATCTTCCTTATCACCAACCTCAGTATCCTTGCCAGGTCCCAGAGGTGCGTCTCCTAGAGCACCAGCAGTATGTCTCTGACCCGGACCCGATCCTGATGCTCCTGTTGATGCTGCGGATGCTGGATTTGTGATGCCTTCCGGGTATGGCTTTCCAGAACCGGGCATGGGTATTCCAGGCGGGAGAATTTCGCAGACTGGAGACTTCTTCAATTGCTCGCACATTTCCCGCGAGAACTTCTTGGTTTTAAGCAGCTCATAGAGACGATCCGTGAATGCCTGTCCACCACAATCTGGGACCGCGATCTGCCTGCTTGACGTATGAATGTTGAATTCAGTGATCGCCGTAATGTCTGCCTTCTGGTATCCAATGTCCACGATGCAAGCGTTGTTCACGTCCTTGTAAGCAAACATTGCGCAGAGGGCAGAATCCACAATGTTGAATGCAGGCGGGTGAAACTTTTCGAATATGAATTGGGTGATCTTCTGATGGTCCTTGACTGTCCAACACGGTTGCCCAACAAGGAATATAGGCGAGTGCAAGCTGGGAGAGAGGCGACTGTGGACGTATTCTAGAAGACCAAAAAAGCAGGACCAATTGACTATGCGCCCAGCCTCCATGGGCCATACTGCGCCGTCCTCTGTGACCTGATCCTCGAAGTATTCGGGCTCCACGACTCCCTCGATCTCAGCCTTTGCTGCGCCGTTCGAAGCCTCTTTATGTCGGATCTTGAAGGGCTCCCATTTATCTGCGATCTCTCCTGGGAACATGCGCGAGCGCACGCGATGCGTAGCTGGTGTAAGGGACTCGGGTATCCCATATTGACCGAGAGTTATTTGCGATCCTGGTGCTATTATCTTGATGCCTTTCGTGTTAGCATATTCGTCTTCAATTATGGCTTTGAGGTTCGAGGACTGCTGTGCTGGGGGCTTGCGCTGCTTGCGCGGGGAGGGAGACGGTGCCATTATGCGGATGTATATCTTGTAGTGAAATCTTCCTCACCAGAATCTGATCATCTTTGAAGGGCGGCATTGCGCCGGTGTTGTGCTGTTGAGCGCTGTGTTTACTCGAGAATCCCGTCAATCGATGGTTCCTGTAGCTTTCGCGACTGAAAATGGAGGTCGCGAGACACGAGCTTAGTCATCAAGAATTCAAAGCCACCGTCACCCGTCTTTCCTCCGCATGTACACTCCACGCCTGCTTCAACATTCAATATGGGTAACGACGGTGGAAGTATCCCCAAGAGACGAGAGCTTGTCAAAGAGGCTGCGAGAAACCCTACCGCCGCCGAGCAGAAGGAGACACAGCAAGAGCAGCAACATTGGCTTTGGACCACTGACCCTATCACGAACGAACCACTCGAGGAACCTGTAGTCTCGGACTGCAATGGCCGTCTGTACAAGAAGGAGTCTATACTGAAGGTGCTTACCGGCGACGAGAGCATCAACGAGGCCGAGGCTAAGAAGGCGACATTTGGCGCAATTAAAAGCTTGAAGGATGTGGTTGAGGTCAAGTTCGAAGCCGATCCACAAGCTGGCAAGGAGCCACAATCGATCAAATGGATGTGCCCAATTACAAACAAGCCACTCGGTCCTGGATCCAAGGCTGCCTATCTTGTGCCATGTGGGCACGCTTTCTCTGGCGCTGCCATCAAAGAAGTCGCGGATGGGAAGTGTCTGAAGTGTGGAGAGGCATATGCACCCAACGATGTCATCACAATTATACCCACTGCGGGAGAAGATATCGCCAGACTTGCTCTTCGCATGAACACTCTCAAAGAAAAGGGCTTGACGCATTCGCTAAAGAAGGGCAAGAAGAAGAAGACCAAGGGTACAGACGAAGTGATTGGCGAAGCGCAAATCCCGGAGTTAATCACAGCTGTCAAAGAGAAGCCGTCCAAGAGGAAAATTGAGGAGAACGGATCAAAGACAGATGGCATCAAGAACTCTTCAGCCGCCTCTGTTACGGCAAAGGTCCTGGAGGAGCAAGAGCGACTGAAGAAGAAGCGGAAAATCGAGGACAACAAGAATCTATCGAGCCTGTTTTCCTCGAGAGACCAGTCGAAACCAATCGGACGGAGTAGCGATTTCATGTCTCGTGGCTTTACTATTGGCAAGTGAGAGCAATATACGCAAGCCAATACTACGTTTTCACTCCTGTGCCAACAGAGGCCGTCCTTTCGTACCCGAATGTACACCAACAGTGTTCTACGAGGATCTACATGGATTTGAGCGTCTACAATCTAGACCCATGCTGGCGTGGTTTCCCGAGGTCTACACTCCCAAACTCCACTGCAGCTAATGAAGCACCAAGGGCCCTGCGGAACGGAGTACATTGACACTTTGTTTGTGCCTGTGAGGCCTGTCCTCTTCGGGGACTGTAAATGAGCTTCTTTGTGCATGGGAAACGGCGAGCCAGAATGCTCTCAGGAAAGGGCCGATATCTGGTAATAGTCTTTCAGGGAAGACACAGGAGCATGGAGCGTGATTGGACATTGATGGAATCTTTTCATGGACCCGATAGCTTATTATGGCTGAGGAAACAGCAAGCTCGACACTTCGCTAAAGCCTGATGACTTGATGGGTACAACAATGCCGGCACACCGGTACGTCCAACAGTAAGCCAGCGGGATTCCAACTTGGCGGAACCGACAGGCGGGTACTGCCATGAGGTAAATAGAACTACTATGTACAGTACACAGGATGGCGCCTGGGCCAACAAAGGTCTCGATGCTTCCAGGCTGCTAGTGGTTTGTAGCGATCGCCCACGGCTTCTTCAAGGTTCGCATACTACCATAGTATACCATAGTACTGTTACTAGTCTATAGATGTAAATAGTAACACCAGGATGGTCGGTTTAGATGAAAATTCCGATTCCTAAAGCCCATGATTTGACGTCTGATCCTTGCAAATTGAAAAACTAAAGTCCCGATTTCGGCTCAACGGGGATTTTTTTCTCGGCGGCCATTAAATATTGTGGGACAGCGCATTTGCCAACCTCGAAAGTGGTGATCACACGCGATAGCTACAGGACTAAGATACCCAACGACGCATCATGGCCGTGATAACCGTCAACACCAGGAGAGCAACTATCGCTGCCACGCTCTCACCCTTCCAATGCTTTTTCCTCTTTCATCCTCTGTTTGACATCTCCGACATTGGTGAAGACTGAATCGCGTCTTCTAAACGCGCCATGGAGAAGGACAGCCTTTCAATCTTCCGCTTCTTTTCTTGCACACTTGACTGCCTGATTATCAATGTCTGATCTTCTGCCTTCATCATCTCACGACCTTTCTCTCCATCGACATCGTCTCCATCCTTCTTCTTCAATCGCCGCCATCCGCCACGTCCAATTCCGTAGGCCGGCTGTGGATCACGGGAAGAAGCGCAAGAAATTGTTCAGTAGGCGCAAGAAGAAGGACGAACATCTCGATGGCGCAGATGAGAAGAGTGAGACCTCCATTGAGGAAAATGTTGGTGCTATAAGGAAGATTGGGTGGAGGGAACGGATCAAACATTTTACGTGGACTTGGTTTACGATGACCATGGCTACTGGTGGGATAGCTAATGTGATGTAGGTGCTCCGCTGGTTGAATCCAGAGCTGAAGTCGCGCAGAATTGGATGTTGACATGAAACAGAGACTCAATTCCGGCGCAGTTTCGATTTCCACATTTATACGCCCTGGGAGCTATCTTCTTCATTCTGAACATGGTTCTCTTCGTCTTCAACGTTACTATGATCAGCACGCGCTTCTACCTCTATCCTCATACGTTTCGCTCGTCTTTCGTCCACCCGACAGAATCTGTAAGTCAAAGTCCACACTGGCAAGGCAATTTAGATGTTACTTATCCCGAAAATAGCTTTTCGTACCAGCAGCCATTATCAGCTTCGGCACCATCTTAATAAACATCACTCAATACGGCCTCGGAAAAACAGGACCCTGGCTACAAACAACAATGATGATACTGTTCTGGACCTACTGTGCCTTGGCCATCCTCGCTTCGAGCGGCATCTATCTCCTAATCTGGTCCACCCATACCTTCACAATAGCCGGAATGACACCCATATGGATATTCCCAGCCTACCCCCTCCTGATCACCGGCCCCTTCGCCTCAAACCTCGCCCCAAATCTACCCGATGACAGAGCCCTCCGAGTTATCCTCGGCGGGAGCATCCTCCAATCTCTAGGATTCCTCGTCTCTCTAAGCATGTACGCTGCTTTCCTCTACCGTCTCATGACACAAAAACTGCCACTCGAAGCCGCTCGACCGGGTATGTTCATCTCCGTCGGTCCCGCCGCGTTCACTTCTGCTGGTGTCATCGGGATGGCGCAAACTTTGCCTTCTGTGGTGGCTAGTGATTTTATGGGCGGCGGGATGGGAGAGTTGGCGGGGAAAATGAGTGTGATCATGGCTAATTGGTGGGGAATTTGGCTTTGGGGATTGGCTTGTTGGTGGTTTCTTGTTTCTTGTGGTGCGCACCTGGGTCCTGCGAGGAAGGGAAAGCTGCATTTTGCTATGACGTGGTTTTCGTTTATTTTCCCGAATACTGCACTTACGACCTCGACATTTGCAGTCAGTGTTGCACTTCATGGCGACTTGGCCAATTCAAAAGATGCACCCCGTTCTGCGCGCCCCTTTCAGATCTTAGGAACCATGTTGACGGTTGGACTTGTGCTGATGTGGTTTTTCGTCTTTGGCATGATGATCAGAGCGGTCATTTTGAGACAGATTCTCTGGCCGCAGATGCAGGAGGATCGGGATGAAGGTGGTTGGGGGAAGGATCGGAGGAATAGAAAAGGGGAGAGGATGAGTACGAGGACTAGTACGAGTAACAGTGCTATACAGAGTTTTCTGGGAATCAACCAGCAGAATTGGAATGGGGAGGGGAGGTTGGTAGGGAGTCCGGTTGGAAATATGAGCAGAAGGGCTACGATAACGACGACGAGTCCTGTGATTCCCAGTACTGAGGGAGGGTTATGGACTGTGTAGGACTGTTGTTTTGTATTACAATCTTACACAGTTCTAACATTGAGAAATGCTAATCGTATGTGAAGGTTTGAAAACAGCGACAAAAAGCATCGGGCAATTCCTTGTTACATGTAGCGTCACTCCAGGGACGAGTTTGAGTGGGAAGATTTAAGGAAGATGCACGGTGAGGATTACCCACGTCGTCAACGTTGTTCTCGTTGTTGCTGAGAAGCGACCAGCGCCAAGCACATCTCCGAAGGTGTGCCAATTTATCTCTTCCCGAGCACGCCGAGGCCATCAGTTGGAGCTGTAAACCTCCATCTCCATGTCTTTTTATTCTCTTCGTTCTGCTAGCAGACACGAAGCTGAATACCTCGCAGCATCAACGGCCGTCCCTACACGGATATTGTGTGGATCTGGTCATGGGACATCAAAGACAAATCGTCTATTCATTCTGTGCCCATCAATTCAATACTTCTTCAAGTATCCAGTGACCGGGGATGTCCTTGGATCACAAGTCTCGCTGTTCAGGGCCGATGTGGAAGGACTTCTGTCAACGTAAGACCAAATTGCCAGTCTGAAAAACAACAGTTGATCCATTCGACTACCAAGGACTACGTCTAGAACTGAAAATCCCACCGGCATCGCATCTACCACTTTCATGTCTTCACCTGGAATCTACCACCAGCGATCGCACTCTCTGTCACGTCGCTCACGGCGAGGCTCCTCGCACTCCCTAGTGTACTCATTAGCGTGATTCTAGACTTCGGAATCGGCAGACAAACCTTGGTCGTGGGCACTCTCGCTCTCTCTCGCGCAATGGGCGGTTGCAATCACGAGGTGGTGCTGCAATGGCGGCAACAGAAGCGGCGGCATTGTTAGCTGGAGCCGCGAAGACGGTGGCGCTAGACGACGAGTTAGCATACCAAGTCCAAGCCAGATTCTTGGTTAGGTAATAGCATGCATACCCGAGGCCAAAGATGGCGAAGAGAAGAGTCTTGGTAAGATACATGCTGGCTTTCCGTATCGTTCCGTTCCAAAGGTTTGCGTAGACGTGGAATTGGAGAGATTTCGTGTGATGATTGATGGAAGCGAATTGGTACTGAGGTGATACTTCTCCTTCCCCAACCACCCTCTAGGTTTATATATCCCTTCCCCTACAAACCCATCTCCGTCTTACCTCCATACCTCCTCTCCTTTCTCCCTCGAATCCAGAAACACACAACTCTCGATATTGCATGGCGTGGCTCCTCACTCACCAACCCGCTCTATCCCCATCCACCAACCCATCTCAACACACCCTTTCATCTATCCTTCACCTCCCTATTTACTCTCTCCAACACCCCATTCCGCCCCATCCCCTCCAAAAACACACTCCACTCTCTCAAGTATCAAAAGCACAGACACTCCAGTTTACGTATACCTCGCGTCCCCCGTTTCGAACAAACAACCAAAACGCAATGGGCCTGATCCGAACCCTCTCAAAAAACCAGCACACCTCTCAAAAAAAGAAGGGGGGGCCATCCAAAGCTAGGTCGTCGTCCGCAAACGCCACTTTTCCAGTTGGGAAACACGGGTTTGGGATTGGGATGCTGGTCTACTACGTCAGGTACTCTTCTAGAAGCACAATGCGATACTAAAAATAACGACCTCTACGTTTGCATTCAAGACTCAAACGGAATGGCTTATTAATTTATTTCACGGCACGTAGGATCCGAGAAGGCCTCCTCGTTCACCTCCAGCCACCTCTTCGCACATCACCTTCCCGTCATATTGCAGAGATCCCGGAAGCTGTGAGGAGGTGATTGAAGCTCTGTAATGTCTGCACCGCAAAGGCTAAAAATCACACAAGGAAACCAGAGCCTCAACTTTTCAAAGGAAATATGTGTATTCGATAACCGGCTCATTTCGCTACTACCCACGATTTACGCCCTCAAATGTTACACAAACAAGACGCCGTCTATCCAAAACCTCAGCCATTCGGTTACAGTATACCTGTCCTTAATCCAACATTCGTCACTGTGAGTACGCTCCAGAAACCCCAAGTAAAGACAACACCCGCTATGCTACCTACAACTTAAAACGGCTTGAGAAAGTACACCAGAAAGACGGAGTCCGGGTAGAAGACCCCTTGTGCGCAGAAATCGCCATACTACGAACCCACAGCCTTGCCCATCAAAGCAACCAACCTCTGATAATCTTTCAACAGCTCCTCGACCTCTCCCAATTTCAATTCCTTCGCATCTTTGCATTCCACAAAGCGCTTGTTGGGCGGCGTTGCCTTCTTCAGCTCCTCTATCGCTACAGTCACTTGACTGTCCGACGCAGTCTTCGATATAAGAGGCGACCCAGGTATCACGGGCAGCGTACTTTCCGACACAGATGTAGTCAGAGGTGTCGGTGAAGGCAGAGGCTGTGAAGGAGCAGCTGGAGTGGTTCGACTAAATAGCCCACTCATGCGGGAGAACTGATTAAGTGGGTTGATCGTATTGCCGAAATTGCGCATCGATTCCACGGCTGGATTGGAGTCTCTAGACGATAATGGAGGTGGAGGCATTGACGTCGACACAGGGGATGGCGTCGTTTTTGCCTCGAAAGCTACTCGCTTGCTACTGCCCCCTGATTTATTGCTGTCTACACTTCTTTCTCGAAGTGACCTTCTACCAGCAAATATTTCCGTGAGTTTGTCTTCAGATGCTGGTTTTGAAAGTGGGTCGTCCATGACAGCTTCCCTTTCCGATGCAGGAGAGCTCGTCATACCAACACTAACATCATCGGCTTCCTCGGGTGGTGGTGTAGGCGTGGTGACCAGTTTCCGCGCATCTTCGAGCGTCTTGGGAAGCACAATCTCTTGACCGCTTTCATTACTGCTTTGTTCTTGATGCTCTCGCATACGGCCAAAGAGGAATTTGAAACTACTCTCGAGTGTATTGTTGATGGTATCGAAAGCCGAGTCTGCACTTTCAAGAACGGCGTCCCTGATTGAATCGCTGGCTTCGTTGATCTTGTTTGATTGCATTTGTATCAGATTGCTCAATCGACGCTGCTGCTTTACTGGCGACGGAAGAGGTTTAGAAGGATCCAAGGCAAGATTCTCCGTCGATCCCGTGGCCGGATCATCCGCTGGTGTGATTCCCAGACTCATTGGTATCGAATCTGTTCGAGGCGTTGATGGATGCGAATGTTTCTGTGGTCCCTGGGGACTTTCGTCAGCGCGGAGCGAGGGCAGGTCAACAGTCTCCAAGAAGGATGCGGCGGCCTCAAGATTCACGAGACAGTATGCCGCTTCTCCGTCCACCTTGCCAGCTGCACGGAAGCGCTGGATGAATCTCAAATTGCTGATAACGTTGACGTGTTCCGGAGGTGAAGTTATTAAAGCATAAATCAACGTTGGAAGGATTTCATCAGCGGATGACGAAGATGGGAACAGCTTAGAGAGTGTCTCCACGATGCTCTTATGTGCTGCGCTTAGATGCTGCAACTTCCCAAGCGGGTAGATCTCGTTGTCCATGTCTTGGATATTCTTTCTTGCTCCTGCAAGCAAATCTTTAATGTAGTCTTGCTCATCCACAGTCTTCTTGCGGATTTCATCGGGAATGTCATCCGCACCAGCCAACAGTTCTTTCAAGCCAATACCGACAAGGGACAGTGCCGCTATCCTTGATCGAAGTTTTTGGTCTCTTTCTTCGTCATCTGCACTTCTATGTCTGTATAGTCGGGCGTAGAGACGGCCCACAACAGCCTTCTCAACAGCTTCTTCCAAAGCCACTTTCTTGAGTTCAAGTAATCGTCTGGCCTTCTTCCTGTCTGCTATCTCAGTAGCGGAGAGCATTTGTTGGTCTCCGCTGGCCTTTCGCGATGGAGTTTCTTTGCGGGCAGCAGCCTTGGAGGAGGTGGAGGTTCGGGAGGCTACGGAGGGGGTGGGAGACTTCTCTCTCCGAGAAATCCGTGAGGATAGGGTAGCAATATGGGTAGCGATATGAGAGTCTGCTTTGATGTAGAAGTCCTGGAACATCTCGGATAAGGTGTCGATAGATAGAGGAGTCGGGTGGATTTTAGCGCTGAGTGATTCAAGAAACCTTGAGAGATGTATCAGCATAGGTAGATTTCGTCAAGAGAAGATGGATATACCTGTCTGTCAGACTCCGTATCTCAATAGGCAGCTCTTCGAATGTTTCAGGCGCCTTGAAAGTTGGACTGGTCACGTCCGTAGGGCTCGCAACGATGGGCTCGTCGTCTCCTGCGGTCGAGAAGATGTCGCTCTTCTCTGCAGGAGGTTCATCGATATTTTCCTGTACGCCATTTTGATTCAATTGAATCTCTGGTACCGAGCCTTGTATAGTAGCAGCACGAGCCCGACTTGTTTCTGTGGGGGTGCGCGGAGGACTGGATAGACGACTGAAGGACTTCGAGTTCTGGGCCTTAGGGCGTGAAGAGACGTCCCACGAAGCGTTTCTCTGCATGCTAGCGAAATTGAGAAATGATAGTAGAGAGAGACATTGTTGTTAGGAATTGGTGGTTGGAAATAGTTGTGAAGATGAAACTCAGGCAACAGAAAGCATTGGGCCATGGACTTGGACGTCACGTCCAGATCCATGTATGTCCCTGATAACACTAGCCGCTTGTACTGGCGTTAGGCGTACTGTACCGCCCTCCAATCATCAGCCTTGTCAAATGTTTACGGCCTTGTGGCCTTGTTCGTTGATTTGGCATTGTTTGATCTATTTTGGGAGATGGTGTTGAGATCAATGGGAGATGGTGTCGAGATCGATGGGAGATGCTATTCAGGCGGTGCGGGAATAATACTGTGTACTATGGTAGGAAAGCCATCGGCGTATGAAGAATATCAAAGCCATCGGCGTATCAAGAATATCAAAGCCATCGGCGAATCAAGAGCAGCCAGGAAACTGTTCAACGGACCGGGGGATTACCGCTCTCGATCTGGAAGAAGAAAGGCTGTACATAGTAAATACCATAGTATGCAGCGGACGGTATAATCCCGCTCCGCTCCCCGCAAAACTGACTAGGTGTAGAGAGGCAGGCATCTGAATCACGACGCCCGGATCCTCTGCATCATCACCTCCTACGCCGATTCATAGACCTGAACCACTACCACTACAGCATATTCCGTTATCTACAGGCAGATCCTCTGTTATGTCTGTCACGCCCATCCTGAAATAAAGAAATGCGATCGACTACAATCACAGCACTCCTGTCTGTCGCGTTCGGCATCGCCACCGCGGAGTACGCCCCAAACCAGGAACCTCTGCAAGCTCAACTCCTACCACCTATATTCATACCTGGTGGGAAAGATGTTCTGGAAGATCCAGCGGCGGCAGGGAGGGAACATGTCTTCGTAGGGAACAATATACACTTGCATCTTTGGGCCTAGTGAACTGACAATCCATACAGACCTTGAGGCAAATATTCCACCATGGAACTCATAAATACCCGAACCTACACAGGAAACTAGAGGTTTCGAAAGACGCCTCCATCTACGCAACTTCTGGCGATTCGTTATCGCTGGAGCCCGTTCCAAAGTTGGTCGCGCGCTCACATACCATAAACATCCAACGCCTTGCAGATAGGCGGCACGAAAACATAGACGCTATATTGGACGCGAAAAGGGAAACAGGACAACCAGTGGCACTAGACGCGTCAGCATGGACCGTTGACGAGGTCTCCGGTCCAAATGTCACCGACAAGGAGACAGTTTTGAGCATGGCAAGAGTGGCTGCCAATGCCTATGTCACAGGTCGAGACAATTCGGAGTGGCTCGATGTTGGTGGAGGGTTTAACTACACAGAGGATTTTGGCTGGGAAAATGATGGTCTCAGGGGGCATATCTTCGCCGATACAGAGAACTCAACCATCGTCATTGGTCTGAAGGGAACATCGCCTGCCGTGTTTGATGGCTCGGACACCACCACGAATGACAAGATCAACGACAATCTTTTCTTCAGTTGCTGTTGTGGCCAGGGCGGACAATTGACATGGCATCAAGTCTGCGATTGCCAGACCTCGGCATACAAATGTAACTCCACCTGCGTCACGGAAGCCCTGAAGAACAAGAACCGCTACTATTATGCGGCCCAAGAGATATATCGAAACGTGACGGCACTCTATCCAGAGGCCGACATCTGGTTGGTGGGCCATTCTTTGGGCGGTTCTACGAGCAGTCTTGTTGCCCTTACATACGGCTTGCCAGTCGTGACATTCGAAGCACCTGGAGAAGCTATGCCGGCTGCACGTCTTGGACTTCCCACGCCTCCTGGATATCGCATCGGTTCGCACCAGGAGCGGCCGCAAACTGGAGGATATCACTTTGGCCACACAGCAGATCCTATATACATGGGATCTTGCAATACATTCACCTCGGTGTGTACGATTGCTGGTTATGCTATGCAGAGTCAGTGCCATACTGGTTTTACTTGCAGCTACGACACTGTGGGCGATCTAGGCTGGCGAAGTAGCAGCAGTACCCATCGTATTGTCAGCGTCATCAAGGATGTCATTGAGAAATACGACGAGCCGGCCAAGTGCGAGCTCAGGGCGAACTGTACTGACTGCTATGCATGGAAATACTTTGAGAGCAACCACACGGACACAACGACTTCATCTGCGACTAGTGTTCCAACGTCGACTGCCACCAGGACGGCCACATGCAAAACGCCAGGATGGTGGGGCTGCTTGGATGAAAGCACAACATCTAATCCTACATCTACTGTGACGACGACAACAACCTCGACGGATGTGAGCACGACAACTACTACCACAACGACAACCTCCACCTGTCTAACACCGGGATGGTTCGGCTGTAAAGACGCACCCGTCACATCCACAAGCGTCCCCTCAGCGACGATTACCGTCGCTCCTACCACATCAACCACAGCTCCTAGCACAACCTGCGCATCACCTGGCTGGTGGGGTTGCAATGATCCCATTGAAACTTCAACCCAAATCCACTCGAGCACACAAACTATTACCAAGGTCATCACCACGGTGACGACGAGTAGCAGTGCTATTGCGACGCCGACGCCTACACAGGCGCATTGTGTGAAGAAGGGATGGTTTGGGAGATGTAAGGAGTGGGATTGGGATGATGGAGATGGGGAGTGGAAACTGGATCTTTGAGCTGCGGTCAACGCATGTACGAGTATTACATATTTCTGAGACGAAGTGGCGTTTACTTGATTTGCTTCGGTTGGGCATGGATGCATCATGATATGACGGCGTTTTTGGATTGATAGATTGCATAGGAGAGAGGGGCTATACCATCGCTCTTGGAATCATGTGTAGGTATATCAATTGAATTTCTTTTTGACAACCTACTCCGTGATGTCTATCCACACCCGATGTGACAATTCACATGCAAATCTCTTAGCGAATGCCGATGTTCATACTGCACGTCAACTCGTTTTATGCGTTGCAGGAGGGTTCTCACTGAAGTTAATATAATATACAGAATTCCCATTCAAGTTGGCCTGCTTCCAATTCTCACAAAATTTACACCATATGTCTATGTACTGACGACAGGCGCCCACCCCTTCAACCAACTCCTCGCTTTATCAAGATCACCCCCCTCCGCTTCAAGCGCAGCAACACACCACTCGAACCCATAACTCTGGCCTTTGAGATCCCTCTCCGCGGCAAGCATCTCAGCCAATCCCCTCTTCTTCTGACTCGCCTCATCAACGCAAAAATGCAATGGCGTCTTCTCTCCCATCAAGCCCTCCAAGAACGGTTTCACAATCGGTAAAGCATCTTTCATCGTCACGTTCCCTTCTATCCCTGTATTCTTGCGTCCGTTCTTACAAAACGGATTTTTGCAGAAGGATTTACCGCAGCCAGTGACGAGTTGTTGGAGGTAACGGCGCTCGACGCGGCGGCGGAGGGCTTTGTTTTCCGGGTCGTACATTGAGACATAAAGGGGACCGAAACAGTTTGAACAGAGACCGATTGCGTTGCCTGGGCCGTTACCCATGCGCGTGCCGGCTCGCGTGTCGCCGCTGTGGCTTGTGCCATCGAGAGTTCTACCGCAGAGAGTGTTGCGACAGATGCGTGGTGACGGGCGGTTCTTCTTCTCGTGTTCGTGGTTTGCTAGGTGCACGCGCATATCGCGGAGACGAACGATTTTGTTGCAGAGGTGGCATTCTGTTGTTCTCCCTCCATCTATGAGCTCGTGTGGTGTTAGGTTCGCGAGCATAGCTTCGGGATTGGGAGAATCGGGGTCGCCTTCTTGTGGGACTTCGAGGTGGCAGAATTGGCATAATATCAGTTTCCCGGGGCAGACCGATGTGCGGTGGGAAGCGAGGGTCCTCAGAGATGAATAATTCCTATCACAATTTGCGCATGTTTGGGGTGTGTGAGATTGGTGGTTGTGTTTTTCGAGACTGAGGGGCGTATTGCCGAATGCTGAATCGTGGGGACAGTGCCAATGGTTCTGGTATTCTGGGGATCGTTTTTGGAAGACTTGACTGCAGCCTTGAGGACATAGAATGTTGTTTCGGAGACAGAAGTTTTCATGGAGCATCAGCGTGCGTTCGGGCACCCATTGAAGACAGTTCTTGCATTGAACGTCGCCTGCGTTATGAGCTTCGTCTGCTGCGGGCGCAACATCTGTTGAACTGGACTTAGAGGAATCATATGGACTTGCCCTTATCGTGAATTGTTTCGGCGATGGTGTATCATCTTCTGTGCTTTCTGATGACTTGTATGCATGGATTGATACCCATAACGCTTCTGCGCCTTCAAGTTCCACGTTCGTTGGCTGTATTCGTATCCGCTTGGGATATCTACTGGAGGTATCGGCGAACGTATATTCGTCCTCCCGAGGGTGTGCTCGCTGCCGTGGGGCATGCGGGCTGACATACAAATCTACCTCTTCATCTTCGTCTACGCCGCTCAACTCGATCTCAAGACCTTGAGTACGATCCCACGAGGGGACTTCAAAATCGACGTAGTCGCCACCAAGAACCTGCCCACTCTTTGACTGGAGAAAATCAAGCTTACCGCCTACCGAGCTACCTTGGTCTGTCCCAGGTGCTCGCTGTGATTTGGCCACTATTCTTTTCAAAGTTTCTCTTGCTTGTTCCTCGTTCAGTGGCTCAATATCGACCTCAAGGTCAGTGTCCACGATACATATCGCTTCGCCCTCAGGTCTGAATCCATCTACCAAGAATCGGAACTCGTCCTTCTTGCCTCCCATTCCACGACCTCCTGGAACCACGAGCACTTCCTGGTTTGTAAGAGTTGTGTAATTGGAGCGCAAGTACTGCTCGAGCAGGGATTTCCAGTCTGCTGGATCATAGCCAGCTTCCAAAGGCCGTAGTTTGACATATGTGCCTTTTGCCAACTGCTTAGCCACCACCGTTATCCTCCCGAAGCCCTTCTCTCTTGTAAGTGCCGCCTCAACATCTGCCATCTCGGTGTCCTCATCATTCTCAGGGCTCGGTTCTCGTGACTGTGCTGGTGTGGGCTTTACACCCAGTGATTCCCTCAGCGACTCGCTCAACACCACCTCGCCATCCTCGGCCGAGAATTCTCTTACACCCGCATATGTGACCCTCCCGTTCTCCGGGTTGACAAGGCGGAAGGTAAGAGGATGTGGAAGGACCTGCGAACGTTCTTGGAACTGTGATCTCGCTTGGCGCTCAGCGGCAAAGGTGTAGGGGTTGAAAGGATCGAATGTGGATGTGACCGGGCGGAGAGGGTCGGATACTACTGTTGGGGCTGCGGCGAGCAGTTGTTCGAGCGCGGAGGGAGGTAGCAAGAGTTTATCACCCTGTAGCTTTACGGATCTCGAGGTAGGAGCTATGGCAAATGAAGCCGACCACTTCAGAGTATCTTCAGACATTATGCGATGGAAGTTGAGGAAAGCATAGTCTAGGTGAGGAAGAATGAAAAGGGACTTTCATGATAGAGAGTTTCTCGACATTTTGTTTGTCAACACACGATCAGAGGCGAACATCAGATGCTTCCGTAATCGGTCGCCTGCCTGAGGATGAGGCTCTGGAAGGCGGTGGAAAGCTTGTTTGTCACCTTCTCTGATGGATCAATCCTCTCTGGGAGTCGGCCATCGGCATTGCGCTGGATCTGGCAGAGCAGAGTATCTCTCGGGCACCTGTCGCAGTAGTCGGATCACAGATGCTGTGTAGATATTCCTCGCAAGGACACTGGTGTGCTTAGCACATGTTCGTGTATAATATTGTCGTTGAAGTTACTATTATATGAACGATACTGGTTCAACGTCATCTCTCCCGATCCACCAACGAAGGTCACCCTCGTACCGCATCTACTGTGTACCTACTGTGTACCTACTGTGTACCTAGATATCCTATCAACAGGCACTTCCCTTATACATCGACTACTGTCAGAGGCCCGACGCCGACGGGGAACAGCGATCACCACCCTCCATACAGACAAAGTCTCGTCCAAGACCATACCAAGACCTGCCATCCAGGGCGCTATACACCTTGTAACATATCCGCGATCCTACCTCCGTACCAAAGCCCCTACAGCTGGACCTTGAGCCTATCTTTGCCGCTTGAGAAAGTACCAAGAGCCTTGTATCCCCACGCATATGCAGCTTCCCTGTCTAGCCTGCACGCCTACGCCTACAGACTCAACACCAAAGCTGCATCATGTCAGAGGAGCTATGCTCTTACTTTTTCCCCAGTATCGACAGCGCCAACACATGGAACAACAGTCCTAATTCGTACCTCCTACCAAGCCACCCATAGTCCTGATAAGAACTCAATTACCTCCTACTTCTGTTCTCTCTCCTCACCTCTCCTTCCCTCTTCGTTTACAACTGAATTTATCTTCTGACATCCAGACATGACTGCCAATCTTGGTTTCTTTGGTGTACACACCCGACCTCCAGGAAGCGTTGAGCTCGGAATCAATCGCACAAACGGGATGTCGCATTCCAAAGAAGAGATACCTGCTCCCGCAAGTATAGTCGACGCACTTTCCACATCCATTGTGCTGCGCCAGATCGTGCCGTATATATCCCCCGCCGCCGTTTTCGCCCTCGCGACCACGAACAAGACGATCAATTCGATTCTATACCAATCCCCCGATACCTTTCGATATCTCAACCTTTCATCCGTCAAATCTGCCACTTATGATTCCGCGCCCATCGACAAGGGGGCTATCAGTTGGCGCAGTCAGCGCATGGACGAGTCGCTGACTGAAGATGAGTTCTACTCAGGACCGCTGAGGGGCATCATGTCCAAGCTAGCGCGACGTAGCATACTAAGCCATGTCACTACTATGATCCTTGACGGACTTACTGTGCCTGCAGACGTCATTAGAGAAATCATATCGGAAGATCGCTTCAATGTTCGCATACTCTCCGTTCGTGAGGCGAAGCATTTGAATGAACGAAAGCTTATGCAGATTCTTAAATATGCAGTCCGACCTTCGAGGCCGCCAGGCACACCGAAGCTTAAGGGATTGTATGTCTTTGGGGCAATGGAACCACGTCCGACATCCCCGCAACCTGTCAATGGACGTCGAAGATCTCCTACGCGATACCCCGATACCTCCCATCAAAGCGTCATGACTGCCCTGGGCGCACAGCTTGGCGCAGAGTGGAATCAGAAATCACAAGAGGCGCTCAATATAGAGTTGTGTGGAACAATGGACAAATGGTACCAGCCAGGCCGTATGTTCAAGAAGACACTGATCTCGGACTGGGCGGAGACTCTTCAGGCATGCGAAGGCATCATCCATTTTGACGCTGTGCTCTGCCGTGGACCTCGACATGACCCAAAGAACTTCCTCGGACAGGATTCCACAACTATGTCCCACCATACTGGCTACATCCCTCCTACCGTAGCAACTGTGGCTCTAGGAACAGCAGGATGCGCAGGATGTGGTTCTTGCTCTGAAGCTCCCGCCGTCTTTGGACAATCTCCTTCTCATCATCTTCCTCTACTGTCTCCTCCACCTCTACACGCTTCCTCTATCCGTGCTGCTCAGATCCCACATACCAAGGATGGATCGATTCCAAGACTATTTGTGAGATGCACGGAATGCCTGAAGAATCGCTGGTGCGAGCGCTGTAACAAGTGGTGGTGTGAGTCCTGCTACAAGCCAGGAGGTACAGGCACAGAGCTTCAGAATACGGAATGGCTCATGCAATGGCAATCACATGGCGGGGACCAGCCACAAGAAGAAATCAAGGTACATATGGGTCTCTGTGTTGAATCTTGCCTGGTTGGAGAGCTCATGGATGGCGCTGGCGAGGGTGGAATGTGGGGATGACCGACCAACCAGGCGAGGCATCGGAAGGCAAATGGATGCCTGTACAAAACCTTTTCACAAAAGAAATAGGCTGACACAACTCCGGTAGAAGATGGGATCAAAGAGGGACTGCTTCGGTTGTGGCCAGACCGTAAGTACTTCCTTGCCACTATTGTGCCATTACCACGTGAAAATGGTTTATGGCTAACCAATCATGGGACATTTAGTGCGGCCCCTGCAAGGAAATTTATATACGTGCTTGCACAAAGTGCCGCAACGAATATTGCGTTGTTGATAATGATGGATCATCTGCTACGGCGGTATGTGGAGTCGATTCTTTTCTCCTGATGTAGATGTTGACCTTCATCACCTACCTCAACACAAAGACAGAAAGCTAATATGACATTAGTGCGACTGGTGCAATTACAGTGGACGACGAACCAGAGAATTATACTGATACTGATTTTGCAAAGGGTTCTCTCTCCTATTGCATGGTGAAAGTCGGGCTCTAAAGAAAACTCCATTTTGAAATTTGGATTAGCGAGCGTGCAATGGTTGGAGCAGTGTGTGGAATGTTTGCATAGCGTGGAACTCTCGACTCCCCCTTCTTTGGTGTCACGAAAATGCGATGACGAAAGATGATACCCTTCTCCTAGATATTGGTCGGTTCGATCTGGTATGGTCATACTGGTGCTTGGGTGGGTATAACATAGTTGTAAAATGGCACTCTTCTTCCTTCATTTCTATAGGTTCTTCTTTGCTTGAAACAATAGTTGCAATAAGTTCTGATGGCAAAGGAGATTTTCAATCGCAGAATTACCACCTACCCGACCAAAGTCCGATAGTGCTTAAATTCTAGGGATACTAAGAAGAAATCTCGGTAGAAGTCTTACCACTTATAAATACGATTAGAGACTTTCGTTCTATCAAAAAAATTATTAATTCCTAGGTCTTTGTTAAAGATTTTTTCCCTTGTGTACGGTTCGGATATAAAGTGATTTTACTTTGCAAACCCCTCTGTAATTACATTATGGAAATGATCAATACATTCGAGGAGGACATTGATGTGACGTAGGCCAGTGACCTTTCCGATATAGGAAAAGGCGATCAATTCATCCCCCAACACGATCCCTCAAGAATAATCTCATCTCATCACCTTTCGTTACATACTTCAGTAGGACAGCACTTACTCGACAGGACGCGTCAACTATTTATCTACGACCAAGTGGAGGAGTACTCCAACAATGGCACAGTTCAAAGGTCACGTCTCGCATCGAGCTTCAATCCGCTGGCTACCTGACCCGGCATCAGAGCCAACCTCAACGCTGGTTCTCACTTCATCTACCGGCTGGTTCATCGATGTTCGGATCCTCTTATCACGAGAGACTGCCCCACCTTCACTGGAAGTTGATGACGATGAATTACTCCGGCCATCAACCGATGAGACATTGAAAAGCGTTCCAGTGGAAAGAATAGATTGGGCATTCTCGGGCTCTTCGAAATCCACACCAGGAGGAGTGAACAAGCCTCGTCACTCAGAATGGACTCATTGGGTCGATTCGAAAACCCTATATCATGAGCCTCCAATTGTCGATGCTGGAGATATGTATCCAGTCTCCAAAACACGAGATTTAGAGAAGGGGAGCATGCCCAACCCGGCCACGGGTATTGATACCGCATATGAGGAAGTATGGGACGACATGCCAATCGACGTCTTGGAAAAGAGTGCGACCTGCTCGACTTTTTTGACTGAAGATGCGGGAGAAGAGACGAAAGGATGCATCATGAAATTGGGTGCGTGGTGCCAAGGCGTCCTACGTGTGGGAAAAGATCTTAGCGCTGAGAGGTGGAAGTTCATTGTTGAAGAAAAGAGATGGGATCTGCTAGCTCGGGTGGGGAAGAGTAGCATTGGGTGTGAGATTGCTTTTGGAGACGATGAAAGCTTGAAGGTCGGTCAGACCATTGATGCCGCTGGACGAGACTGGACCGTCAAGGAAGTTGACTGGTCCACGAAATCTTAGACATTCTCCTATCCCTTCTGGCACTGGCACTGAATGAGCAACGAATGCTCTGACATCAACGATTCGGGTTGTGTATGTTCCATCTCGGAAGACCTGTCACCCATCGAGGATTTGACGTTGGAAGTTTATATGACCTTTCCAGAGCTTCGAGTTGAGAATCCGAGGTTTTGGCTCAGTCCTAAATGGTTCCTGAGTATGCCTCGAATAAAGAGATGCTTTTCTGATACGCCTACAGGGTTTGAGAGGGTTCCCCCGATGCTCAGAATGCTTGCCGCAGGGTCTCACCATTGATCTCCCAACTCCTCGATTATGGCGAACTCTTCTTAGACGAGTTGGAGTCTGCTGGTCCTCATATCCTCGTCTCGGATGTCACTCCCCATGTATGGCAAAGGTACAAAAAGGCTAATAATCGGGGCTTTCAGGATTTTCGCGAGCGACCAAGTCAAGGTATAGCCTCCAAAGTCTCTGTATCTTCAAATCTCTCAAACGATTAACAGTTTTCTTTCCTCTCACGCCTCTGTCGTTATCCTTCTACTCTGTGCCGCCAACAAATTTCTCAGGCCCTTTATGAGTGGGTACTCCTGACGCTTAAGATTCCTACAAGTATTCCTATATCTTTATTCCCATCTCTTAATATCAATATTACAGCCTCTTCTCATTGACCTGTCTGCATAGCTGTGATGCGCTGTTCCTTTCGAGAGGATCAATCGGTCCGACTTCAAGCGCACGAGGTTGACAGGTAGCCTCGTCCTATTCATCATTCTTCTCCTACTCTTCCGCACCATGTATTCCGCCACGCTATCTTCTCTACAGCCATACCTCCAGCCTGAAAATCTCGATAGTAGGCTCTTGATATTAGAGTGAGAATAACCAGCCTGTGAGGAATCCATCGCATCCGTGGCAGATAAAGTAAACATACCTTTAATCATATCCTCGATGGAGACAAACAATAACAACAACGATTCCATTCTCTGAATACACGACGTGTTCTACATCACTCAAGGATTTACGCCTTGTTTATATCGTAATCGCGATATACACGTGCCTTCTGGATGCTTCTCGCGGAGGACGTGGACTAGCCGGTGTATCTCCTATTAATAATAAGCTCTTGTGAGTCGTCAGTGTGCGTTTCGCTGGTTCCTATATTTAAGGGCGTGTTTTATCATAACAAGGTTTTTTTTTATCGAAGGCATGGGAGAGGAAAGGATAGGAGAGGTTAGAGATCCTCTCCAATCCAGTAAGAACAGAGAAAAGGAGACATTCCTACAAACGGACTCACGGACGCCTTTTCCTCAAAATACTGTCGGTAAGACATCGCCACGAGACCGGGACGGAACTCAAATACAGAGTTGGCTTATAGAGAGGTTTGGGAATTTGAATGCTTATGTGAAGGGTGGAGTGATGGGGCGGTATTTGTATTTGTATTTGTATTTGTGTGTATATATTATGCTTGGATTACAAAAGGGGAAAGTGGATGTACTACCTCGAGTTGAAGGACTGCTATTCGACAGCTATTCGTGCAGCATCGGGATAGGATAGGGGCCGAGACTCTATCCTCTTCGCCTTCTCACCCTTGACCGGGGCTGCTGCTCCTGCTCCTCCTCTTCGTCATCGTCTTCCTCATATTGTCCCCCGTATCCTCCTGTCTGTGCATATGCATGACCTGTCCATGGTTGAGCATGGTCATACATGATGGGGTCGACTGCACCGCTGTAATCCCATTCCTGAGTTCTCATTGGCGTTGGATCGCTGGTGGAGGAATGAGGGCTGTGGTATAAGGCCGCCGATTCGTCGTAAGGGCTGGGGGCTTGCTGGGCGTACGGCGAGTAGCTTGCAGAAGCAGCCCAAGCTTCAGCTGATTGAGCGCTCCCCATTTGCTGGTGTCGCAGAAGCTCATTTTGTTGCTCAACAGTGGTCAGATGGTGTGATAATTGTCTATTCTCGGTCGCTAGATGGCGTGTTTCCAAACTTCTATGCAAGACTTGATGTTCTAGCTCTCGTACATGGGTCTCACGTCGCTGACGGAGAGCCCTTTGCGCAAGCCTGTTCTGTTCCCGTCGACGCGACTTGTCTGACTTGCTCGAACCAGCTTCTTGGGACATGCTTCGAGCTTGATCCCCGGAATATTGGCCAGTGAGATCGTAAGGATCTGTGTGATATATGCCCTGGCCCATGGCAGAATCATATTGTGGCGTGGACGTGGACTGTGAGTACGGTTGCTGAGAGGATGGCCTTCCATATTGGGAGTCTGGTGATTGACTTGCTTGATAATGTCGAGAGTAATCGCGCTGTGCCATGGTTTATGGTTTGATGATGCTTTGACACTGCAGGGTTATGCTTTTGTCGCTAAGATATTTGATATATAGTCAAGCCAGAGAGCATGACAACGAGGGCGAACACCTTTATACTCTGAACCCAAAACCATCGGACGAAGAAAAGACGGCTCCTCCCACCACACTCGTCCTGCCTATGGCAATCGGCGACTGACATCAGTAATCTTACAGCATTCTCTAACAAAAGAACAGGTGATTCTCCGCTGTTCTCTAGCAGCAAGGTCGAAAGATGATCTAATCGTGTTGGAATGGTGAAGAGTCTCACAGACTTGTGGCAAAATCTGCCCAAATCGTGTGCTTTGAGATTCCTATGCATGCACATCCGGCTTACTGGGATTTCCCGTATCTGATATCCGCTAAATGCTTCCAGAATACACATAGAAGGGCTACTGGTGATTGTTCTTGGCTTATGAAGTCCAGTCATATCGTCCAAGATGGGAATTCGTGGTCTTGCTGCGAAGTGACGAAGCCACGGAATGATGGAGCAATGGCCGGTTCAGGTGGAGGTCTAATGCACCACAGGTGGACCAGCTCGCAGCTTCCAGCAGCAATGCTAAAAGTAGGTCAAAGGCGAAATTGGGAGAATGCGAGGCTTACTCACCTTTTTAAAGTCCTTCTAGCCTCGATTCAGGCAGCCAGGACACCAATCAGGGCATGCTGGGGCGAAGGTCCTAAAGCCATCCCCACCTCTTCCACCTCAGTCCAGCAACCAATCACGGCGGCGGCGCATCTTGGAGTCGAATGCGCTCCAAGGTCATAATGCGACTATTCTGGCGTTACCATGGGCATCTGGAGTCCACAACACGCTGGTTTTGTTGTTGATGGTCAAGAGGGTTGTGCGAAGGATCGAGTCGGGGTTTGTGAAGGATCGAGGAGAGAAGGCCGGAGATGGCATCTTCACCATCGTGGTGGAATCCCTATCGTACGAGGGGAGGCCCTTACGGATGCCCGTTTACGGTCGGCCCTTACGGAGGTAACGGATCTTCAATAATGACCTGATTCTGGTACTTCTAGTTGTACTCTCCATTGGGTTTGGCCAATTCCCTCGCCATCTACATAGTAAAGGTACTTCTGTTCCCCATAATTCCCGAATCCCTCCAATTTCGATCCGTACCCGTTTCTTACTGACCATCGCCAATTCATGTCACCATACTCCAACCCACCCTCCTCCTGCACTGCGACGCTGCGCCGGTCTTGTCAAATCGTGAGTGCAGTCTTTGTTCCTATTTTTATTCATGGCGTCTGTTTCTCCCAAGAGTATCCATGCCTCGTCTCAAACAGGATATACTTCAATGTTATTTTTGTATGTATTCAACTAGCCACTGACACCTCATCCCACAACCTTATAGCCGCATCATCCATGGCAGAACTCAACCATAGATACGAATTAAGAATGTCTCTCACAGCAATCCAATCATATATTGCTTCAGACACTAACACCATTCTTAGTCTCCCCACAAACCATGCACGTTCTTCAGACATGCTTTCAGCCGCAGAACCAGCCATGAACAGTACCCAGATGCAGATGCTTGCGCACGCCCCCAGCATGAACTCAAGCCTCGTCGTCTCCAAAGTCGACTGAGATATAGCTACCAATTTAGCTACCACTCCTGTGGAGGGAGGGACCGGGAAAATAATCGACAGGTCATAGATTAATGCTGCCACTCGACATGATTCATACATTGCTCTCTGATCCATTGTCAGCACCTCCATCTCGTCTGATGTGGGAAGAGAGAAGAGTGCGTGATGCACCGAGTTCCTCTTGCTGGTCAATGCAAGGACATTGGCGTTTTGGAGGGCGCCGTGAGTGTAAGCCTCAATAATCACGCTGACGTATTGCAGATCAAGCATGACCCTCAACGCATGTTCCGTGATCCCGTGGTTGAGAAGGCTGGGAAGTGCCCATCCGCGCTTTTCATCTATGGGATCGGTCAGTATATTGAGCATCGGATTCTCAGACAGCGCTATGATGTCGGGGGCTTCGAAGAATGCGAAATTTGGTTTCCTAAGATCGAGAGCGGCTCCAAGGAGTTCATGGCTATGTAACACCATCAGCATTATCCGATCTTCATCCCGATCACGACACGAAACAATCAATGTGCCGTTCGTTGTTCGCTGACGAATGACATGCAAGGAGTACATACTGACTTATAGACTTCGCCAAGCAGATGTTTTGGACATTGTCTACACTGCCACCCCTCATCTTCAAAAGCGTGTAAAGAGCAACATCATGAACCTTGGCGCTTCGTATATTTTTGAACTGTCGCTCCCATTGCGTTGACATCAAGGGCGGCTTGAACAAAGATCTTGGTCGGGCATTCATGACGGCGTTGGTTACCAACAACTCATCGTCCACTTCACTCGTCATGGAAAGAATCGCCATCATGAGATCGTCAGACGGCAACCCTCCTTCTTTCTGCATCCTCGATAGCTCTTCATTTATCAATCGAATAGCGGCGGTCTTGTGTCCCAGCGCCTCGGCGGTTCTTGTCAAGGAGGTGGAGGAATGAAGAGAATCTAGATGAGCAGCTGCTGAATGCGTGCTCGCATGGAACAAGATGGGCGATGAGCGATACATCTGCCACCAGTCTTAACACCTGTCAGCTCTTGACGGCGATCATGGCTGAAGGGAGTCACGTACCAATTGCCATCGGATTGGACTTTTCCGATGAACTGCCTGGCCAAAAGAGCGGCCAGATGACCTTCAGATTGTGATTCATCATCTCAAATGCAAAAGGGGTCCATCTCTTCGAATGTACGGAATTTGAGTACAAGTCAAGCTCTATTCTCGACGAGCCGGAGCTATAACTTGAATGGATATTTTTCTGTAGCTGCTGTGAGAAGGCTTCGACTGGCCCAGCCCACGCTACTGCTTGTGGACTCTCCTCGTCCTCTTCGGAATAGCTTCGTCTCCTCAGCGATCTGGCGACTGAAGTCTCTGGGCTCGAATGACTGCTCCTTCTTCTGATGGTCAGACCTGCGACACCCACGTCTGCTGGCTTTCGTTGGCCCCTTCGGACTGTCTTCATGACGTGTGATCTTGCAATCGTCCTTTTCCAACTTCGCTGCTCTGGAGAATCATTTTGAGACACATCGATGAATTGAAAACTGGTTTGGGCCTCGGGAGGACTTGGAGAAGCACGGGCTGTTGATGGCGCTGCCTATCATCAGTACTTCCTCTCGACAGGACATCGGAGTCCTCCACATCTTCAGCAGCATCCATGAGAGAACTTACAGCCAATAATTGGTGGAACACCAGCGGAAGCTTGGCCTGTGCCATCTCCATGCTTGGTCCAGTCCATCAGACAGCTTCGAATGGCCACCTGTTCATTCGGTTGATGCCCGTGCTCATTCGGTCGTCGTGGTCGATAGAGTCTGATCTCTGCCATCTCGACTTCCCTAACGCACAATCGCATCCGCAAGCAGTACGACCACACCTTCTCTCGCCAATAGAGCTAGCGGCACCGGCTTGGTCTCCGCCAGTAGAATCAATTCTCTTCGCATCCAGCATGCACCTTCAGCGTTGAATACTACGCCCCACCATCACAAGGAATATTAGAATAGATGCAGAAACGCCAAACCACTATCAGTTAGACCACGTCAAACACCGAATCAGGCATTCCCATCTGTGCAGAGCGCCACCAAACTGTGGACGAAAAGCTGGGCATGGGTGTAGCCCCGATGCACGCAGGGCTCTCTGGCGAGCACATTGACGTTGTTTCTCAAGATTGCTATCTTGACTAAGTGAATGAAGACTTACGGCATCCGCAGATCAAGGAGTGAGGTTTGCAGGACGGAATGACTAATGCTGTACTTTTGCATGACTCAAGCGTTCATCTTGATCTCTTCGCGTATTGTGAACGCATGGGGCTAATAACGGCGATGATCCAACAAGCACAAGCGAGATCCATCGTCTAGGATCTTCGGGTAGGGCCCTTGAGATGATTATCCAAAACCCGCACATCTGCTCATCAGGCAAACAGGTCAAACGAGGATTCTTTGTTGTGATATTTTTCATAGGAAGAAACGATAAGGCCTCAGCCTTGCTTAGCTTATGTGCTTCCCAGATTAACACCAAATGTCCAGCAAGCATTACGGCTTTCGCAATGCCCCCTGTCTCTTCGCACAAGGGTCGTCAAGCGACACGGTCGGAGCAAATCGATCGTGCTGGTTGGAACTCATCAGATGATAGAATTCTGGAACAAAATTATTCTAGACACACAAGCATGCTCACCGAAAGCAATCGGGATACTCGAGCACTCAAAATCATGATGATTGCTGATGCTAGACTAGCCTTCGAAGGAAAATCAAAAAGAAACTTGTCAAAGAGGATCAGAAAGACTCAAGTCTTCCGGACTTAAGTGGGAATAAAGATTGCCATCAAAACCACATTGAACACGGTTGAGAACTACCTCCTACATCCAGACTTCAACACAACAAAGCTTCATACACAGAGCAGCGACCACGACTAAGCACTGCAGTAAAACCAAGATAAACGTAAACCAGTCGACACTCATGTCTTTGAACCCACTCAACATATCCCGCATTCAAATGCTTAACATCAATAATCACAATTCTCAAAAACTCCACCAATCGCAACTCCTCCGTCCCACCAAAGCAACGACAGGTCTGGATAGACGAACAATTCCTCCCCCAAAACGCACCTCAATCCCATCAAACTCTATTCACCGATCCAACTCTGACCTAAAAAATCCAAAACAACAACCAACCTCACAATTCACAAACACAACCCCCACCCCAACAATCAGCAAGGCATAGCATAGCATACCATACCATACCACAAAAAACCCACCCCCTCACCCCAACCCACGCAGAACCCCCCATCGAAATCCCCACATCTCAACCCCATCCACCATCCCAACCCCACAATTTCCAACCCAAAATCCCCCATTTAAAGTCCAAACCATCCAAACAGCCACCCAAAATCCCCCGTTCCGTCTGCATAAGCCGAGATAGGAGATCAAGCAACATAGGAGGAAACAGTACTTTACACCTTTGCCATGACTCAGGGTGTTATATCGGTACTGTATGAGACAGACATATTGCTGTAGCCTAGATGATCAGAAACGATTTACCTAGTGTTGTATGTGGGTATGCGAGGATATATACAATGTGATCGATCGCATACTGTACGGTATAGACGCACATAATTGGAAAAAAGAAATCAGCCATTTAATGTTGCGAGAAAAAATCACAGGGAGAGAGAGAGAGATGCGTAAATCATGTGCGGAGGATTCACAGGATGTAAAGGACGACGACGACCGTTGATGTTTCATTGCGAGTCATTACCCAGTCCGGTGAGTAGAGAGAAGAGATATAAGACACGTTAAGAAGAAAGCGAACAGGAGAGTATATACAAACGCCTCTCAGAGCAATGACATCCAAAAACCCGTTCTACATCGTATCATCATTTCTTTTCCATGGCGGCAGCGACAGAAGCCTCAGCCGCAGCTTGCTCCCTCATGACTCCACCTGTGCCTCGCCACCAGACATCACCTCCCCATCTCATCATTCGTGCAACGGCAGCCGTCGGCGTATCGACTGCGGGTCGGACGTCCAAGAAGAAAACAGGCTCTCCAGTCGGCTCCGGGGGTCCGGAGTAATAATCAATAACATATCTCACCTCCTCCTCTCGTCCGCTAGGCAAATGCCTCCTCACAAACCAATCATGTCTATCAAACGGTGGGTCCGACTGAAATTTACTCGGCCATACCCAGCCCATGGTTTGCAAAAACTGAGCCTTCGGCGTCAATTCTTTAGGTCTTCCCCTAAATCTGACCAGCGCTGGTGGTTTTCGTTCTTCATCAGTCCAGATTGTGCCTTGGTCTGCGCTGCTTTCTGTGCCATCCTCGCCTTTGAGTGAGGCCTTCCAGCCGTAGACGAGGCCTTTTCCAAACCGACGTTCCCATTCCACGATTTCAGCCCAGGCGCCTTCATTCAAATAGTTGTGGATTGAAACCATGGACTCGACAGCATCCTCGGGGGTATCGGTATAGCCTTTCCGGAGCATGGCGTTGTACATCTGCTGTGGCGATGGGTATTCCCAATTTCCGTCGCCATCGCCTTTGGGTATTGTACTCGGTTCTCTTTCAAGCGGTAAATGTATCTTCTGAGTAGCGGCTTTTTGGTTGGAGAGGTTTGTCGGCATATAATTAAGTGGATTCAGCTTTGATAAGGTTGTGCTTTGATTGGGTGTCGAGTCTGGAGGGACATATGGGCATGCGCTGGAATCCGAGGTTGCTGGAGGAAGGGTGGTTGGTTTATCTGGTGTTGCTTTGTGCATTGGGCATGCTGGCTGTCCCAATATTAGATATATTCTCGTATGATGGCGATATGGACTTACAGGCGGAGAGACATCTGATCGGGGGAGAGGATGAGGCGCCACTGGCCGTGAAGGCGTGGCAGCAGTAGAGTCAGCCCAGAACCAACCCATTATGTGCGTATGATTGAATTCGTGAGCGAGAAAGCGGGTGTGGTTTGTGGATGTTCTCTCTGTCGTCCGGCGGCGATGATGCTCTGTGCAAAGTCTCGAGCTAAGCGAATTGGTATTCTATCTTAGTTCTACAGTTTTCAGGGTCTCTAGAATATGCCATGTATCTGTCGTCTGCCTACAACAAAGGCCAGCTTTACCATACTAAACACCTGGACAAGTGACCATACGCGTACAACTCTCCTCCATAATACGATCACTTCAAAACTACCCCCGCCCTGAGGATTTGGACGACGAAGACCTCGAATAGGCCACAATGGCTGGATACGGATACCCTCCACAGGGACAAGACCAATATGGCGCACAAAACCTCAATTTCTATCCTTCCTCATACTCACAGCAACCTGTCTCTGGCCAATCGACGCCCTTCCAGGCATATGGCTCAGGTTCGCAAGCAAATGCCTTTGGCAACCAGGGCTTCAGTGGAGCTGGATTTGGCCAGCCAGGAGTCAGCGGGAGAATGGGAGAGTCGGGCGGTCTAAGAACCGGATGGCTGGCTGCATTTGGAACTGAAGGCTACGATGGAGAACCGCCGTTGATAGAAGAGCTGGGCATCAATTTCATGCACATACGATTAAAGGTTGGTGTCACATCGCAGTTGGCGCATACAAAATACTGACATGAATATGGACAGACCCTCACAGTTCTCAACCCGCTGGCGAGGATAGACCAACATATCATGGACGACTCAGATCTAGCAGGGCCGATACTCTTCTTCCTAGCCTTCGGTTTCTTCCTGCTCTTTGTAAGAATCCCCCTCGAAAACAGTAATCAAATCCAACTAATACATCTATAGTCAGGAAAGCTACACTTCGGCTACATTTACGGCCTCGCTCTTCTCGGAACAATAATAATTCACACGATCCTGTCCCTAATGTCTCCGCCGCTCTCCGCCGCCGAAGTTGCCCAAGCACAAGACGCCCACACTCAAGCTGGCTCCCGTCACTTTTCCTCGTCCCTCACAATCGCTCGTTCCGCATCAGTGCTGGGATACTGCCTCCTTCCGCTCGTCATCACATCGCTGATTGGTATCGCGGTACCCATGGACTCGCCATTCGGCTATATACTCACGGCTGCTGCGATAAGTTGGTGCACGTATAGTTCAAGCAGCATGTTCTGTGCGGTAGGAAGAATGAGCGACATGAGGTTGCTCGTTGCATACCCTCTAACGTTGTTCTATGTCGGTTTCGGAATCATGGCTATTTTTAGCAGCAGGGGGAGCGGAGCTCTTCAGAACAAGGTGGCTGGTTGAGATCAAGGCCACAGAGCCAAGAAATCAATACGGTACAATGGCGTTTGAGAGACAAATGGAGAAGACATGTACGTGTAAGCTTTTCGGCATCCAATCGCAACTCCAGCATCTGTAGAAAAATAAGATGCGCCGCGATATCTGTCGAATGACCTACCCTTGCTATACGGACTGAACCCTTCCTTCACAAAACCGTCTCCGTTCCAAACCTAACATATCATACCTAACAAATAACCCTCCATCCCAATATCCAAACAGGCTCCTATCCCATCATACTGTAAAAATGCCTCGATGGATTTCATCTCAGGATCAATCCGGTATCTCAAGAGTGCGTTTTCTTAATTTCCAAAAGGGAGGGTTCTTTGCTCTTACCACTTCTTCTTCTCTTGTTTTTGGGAGCGGGAGGGGCGTGGCGGCGTGTTTGGAATGAGGGAGGTGTGGGAATTGTTTTGCTTGGGGTTTGGGAATGGTTGGACGGGGTATGATTGATGAGAGAATACGAATTCTGTGATTGATGGATTGGGGTTCGCGGAATTATTTGCGGGTTTTCTTGGGGTTGTTGGAAGATATCTTCTTCTTTTGGAGTGGAGTGAGAGGGAGGTTTGGCGGAATCGATTTTTTTTATACGCGTAGAATTTCAGTGTGGAGATGGAATTGGGGTATTTCAAATTTCAGAACAGTACGTTTATGCTTTTTTTTTTCTTTGGAGGCTAGTGTAATGCAATGCAATGCGATGCGTTAAGAGTATACTGTACAATTGAAATGGTCGGGTTATCATTCTCTACGCTCTCAGTTTTATGTTATACGTTTCCCATTGACCTCTCATCAACTCCTCTTGACTCGCACAATGTCGTCCACAAGGGCCCCTCGATTACCCAGAGAATCCTCCTCGTTGTTCACCTGATCGGTCATTCCCGTACAGATTTCGATAACTATTCTATCCACTATACCCAAACCCAAACCCAGCTCGTCCATTCTGTTCTCGCATCGCAACTAAACTCTGTTGATTCTCCCGCTCAACCTCCACATCCCCAGCAGCTCGAATGCTATACGCAGTTTACCGTGGAAATAGACGAGGACCCGTAGGGATGAGTCCAGTAGTGCGATGCTGATACTGTTGGTTTTGTTCGCCTTGGATGGTGCCGCGATCTACACTCCAGGGATGTCCTTGGTGTGTACCTTGTGGTTGGCTACCATTAGCCTGGTTTTCAACTCGAGCAGCAGTGAATGAAGGTTCGTGCGAGTCAGTGACGCCAGAAGGACGCGAAATACTACCCATGGCGAGGGATGTGGCAAGATCGATAGGAGTAATATCACGACCAATTCCATTATCGGGAACATTGGGAAGTTGACCATGGAATTGGTGATCGAACTTATAAACTTGGGCAGGAAACCCAACATAGTGATCTCCAGTAAACTGTTGACCAGGGAAGACATGTGGATATATGTATGCGCCATTCCCAAATCGTATGTATTGGTTATTGACGTGCTGGTGACCAACCTGAGCGTCGAATTGATTTCCACCAGTGTTGCCGATGCCCATCGCACCATTCCACGCCAAAGTATTGACTGAGACTGGATATTGTGGTATAGTATTGATATAAGGTGCTGTGGTATCAGAGTTCCAAGCGACAGGGGAGCACAGGTCGAGCGGATACACAGGAAGCGCGCCTGGAGGATAGAGATGATGAGTGGCTGGAGTTGGGAGCATCGTCCAATCACGTCGAGCTGGGAGCGATTTATGAGGCTTCGAAAGAGTCGGAGCTCCATGAGTATGAAGTTCAACGGGTTTCTGTTGGTTCGAACAATATCCAGGAGGACCTTGAGGAGTGGCGGTCGTGGAGGGAACGAATGCAACGGCATTTGCGTTCAATGATGTCTGCACCTTCGTACCGGAATCTTGAGCTCCACCAGATCGTGGCATTGGTTCTTGTTCGCGCTGTACGGGTGAGAACGGTGGAGATTCCCAGCCAGACATCGTGAAGTTGATGTAATCTGTCTCATCTGGCTGATCGATCAAGTTGTAGTGCTCCGCACCAGGAATGTGATCAAGGAGGTATGCAGGGAGCGAGACTTGAAGACGGACTTCAGTTGTACTACTATCGTGCTTTGGCGTCCACTCCACATCATAATCTCGACTGGTGATATGAGGAGTGGCGGTGTCAAAAGATGTGTCGACTCGAGGGTTTGGCGCAGGGGGGAGTCTCGCGGTTGGACTGGTTGGTGGTTTCGCGTAAAGTTCTCTGAGGCGCTCTCGACAGTCCACTGGAAGGGGATATCCTAAGGAACTGAAGGTGAATCCAGATCGAACCCACTCCTCGCTGAGTTTTGGGCTCTCAGACAGTTCCGACAACGACTTGATGCCAAGTTGGACGAACAGCTTCAAGTTATTCTCTGCTTGTTGTAGGAGCTGATGAATGCTCGCTTTTTGTTCCCAATGCTTAGACTTGTTGAAGCTATAGTCTGAGTCACGCCGAGAAGATGCGGTCATTTGTGTGCAGGCTGGACAATTTTGTGCGCCCAATCCGGAGTCAGCGAGGAGAAGACATGTCAGTGGAACGTCCTGGGTCTCGAAGAAACCAGCATTATTTAGCAGTAGTGCGCAGCCGCCCGACCAGAGACCAGTGGTTTGGTCTTGAAACGTGTGTCCTTCTGGTGGACAGAGTTCGTCGTCGACTATTGAACCATCACCATCCACCGTGACAAGCTTCTGCGATGGCACATGATACTTGTGACCACAAGCAGCGTACTCGAAGAACATACACATCTCGGCGTGGAGTTGGAAGCGTGTAAGGAGAGCGTAGAGGGCTAGAGTACCACGGAGGCCGAGTACGGATGTCGTCGGTGTATGAGAAGCAGCTTCGTGAACAGGCGCAGAAAATCGGCCCAGAGAGAGGAGAGCGCGGGTACAGGGAAGAGAAAGGGAGATTGGTATATAGAGAGAGTGAGGAGTTTGAGAGAAGTCAGAGGCAGTATGTAGACTTTTCTTCCGTGAGCTTGATTTGAATGTTGTGGGAAGGATTAAAGCTGTGAGTTGGCAGAATACGAATTTGCACTTCCGCGTAGTGTTGACGATGTACCACTTGCGGGCTGTAACAGCAGCCCGGGAAAGCGTCCATACTCTGCTCATTACCTTTAGTAGCTTATGCATGGAGATATATTTACGGCTAACACCCCACACGCCATTCAGGAAGTCGACATCACCCAGGACATCACCACCCTTCAATAGCAAAGTCAAACCTCCTGTCGCCTTTTCCAGGATGAATCTGCTTGCCGGCCTCATCGATCAAGGTACGTTCGAAGAATGTTGATTTACCATTCTTGTCAACCAGTATGACGGTCTGCTTCTGCGTTCCGTATACACCACTGGTAGGATCGAAGATGGCCATAGCGTTCGGTGTGCCATTGGCGCCAGCAATCTCATCGGCAGTCTTTTTGGCTTCCAGGCTGTCGCTACCAATAGGCGGAATAAAGACACTATTGCGGAGCTGACGAAGGTAGACATCCCATTCTTCTCCAACTTTCTGTTTTGGAAGAGTGTCCACGCTCAGCACGTCGAGTAGCCGACTAATCAATTGTTCTTTCGTCTCCTTTTTGGCATAGCTCTCTTTTACTCCGTCTTCAACCGTTTCCTCTCCATGTACGACTTTTGGCCAAGTATTGTCTCCGTAGTGGGCGTTACTCAAAGCATGCGTCTCTCCAGGCTCTTTACATAACCAGGACACGTCGCGGATACTTTCACTGCGATTCGAAACAATAGCCAGACCGAGTCCACCATGCTTTTCACCGAATGTTGCTGGATTTCTCAATTGGCCAAAAAGGAGACTGAAGCCGCCAATTCCGTCAAGACCCTCATCGATCAGCTTTTGGGCAACGTCCTCAGTTGTGACATGCGAGTTTGGAGAGGTCTTGAGGTAGGAATTCACAACAGCTCCTCTGCTTCTTCGGCCTTCAATAAACTGTGAGCCCTCTTCACGAAAGTTGGTAAGACAGGCTATCCGGCCCTGTCTTGTCATTCCAAGCCAAGTTCCATGCTCGGGTCGGTGATTGTCTCTGCCTCCTACAACATATTCGTTCGGCGGAGTCCACCAGTCAGCCTGAGCAGTTGGTCGATGAAGGTACTCCTGTGGACGTTGTTAACATTTTGCTTGTTATACAGCGGCTATCACCTTTCAGCGGCACTGAAATTATGAAGCATTTGTGATAGCAAAACATTGTACTGAAATGGACGTACATCTCTGTTGTTGACGAGAATAAGGGGATAATCCGGATGACAGGTGGTTACGATAACGATACACATTGTGCAAAACAGCCCTTTAAAAGGCTTATACAATGGTATACTGGTGAAGGACGGAAGTTTAGGTCTAGGAGGAAGGTAAATATATGTGCTCTAGGAAATATGTTTGCGTTGGCGGCTTCGACGTGGTTCTTTGCTTGTCGCGTGAGTAGATTGCCTGGTGGTTTGCAGCGACAACTACAGCACGGCGTGCTTGAGGATGATATTATATACCCGGTTTCAAGCTCCAAGACAGTCGTGTGAGACTCATTCCAAGCGAGGATATGCGAGGTGGAGTGAGGGCCGTGGCCGTCAGCAAGGATGAGGCCGCGAGAATCCGGGATAGACCACGACCACTTCGGTGGAATCCGGGATAGCCAGACTACGATGTACCCACAACCAGTACGATAGCTGCCAAGGGCATCCAGACAAAGCACGCTTCAAATTAGGGCACCCCAGGCTTTCTTTGCGGCGGGGGGAGGTTAAGATGCTCTTGACAGCGACTCTCTTTGCAGGTAGACCCTGCATATTTATCCCAAACCTACCTACCTCCTACCCTCCTACCATACTCCGAAGTACACAGTAGAATAGGCCCCACCTGCACCTTCGATAACAGCGCTGGGGAGAGCTCCGTCACCTCCAAAACATCTCTCCCCGCCATCACCGTCATATATCTCTGCCTACACCACCAACAGACTGTCCTCTATTCGAACACGCTGCCTACCTATCAGGCCATAAATACCTCCTGTCCGCTTCTTTCTTTTCTTTCCGTCAACCAGAGCCACAATGTTCTTCATCATTGCAGACCTTCTCAAGTGCGTATCCAGCCTTTCTTATCCAGGAGCTTCAAAGTCAGATAAGACCTTTCACATGCAGAAGACAGCCTTTGAACAGAAGCTGTGCAGCATGAGAGATGTCATATGCACTCGGACTTTGACCTTTGACTGACATCTCGCAGCATTATTACCACGGTCCTCTTCCCAATCTTCGCCTCCTATAAGGCTCTCCGCACTGCCGATGCTGCCCAACTGACACCATGGCTCATGTATTGGGTCGTCATGTCCATCATTGACACCTTCGAATCCACCTTCCACTTCATTCTCTGCTGGATCCCATTCTACTCCTGGATCCGTCTCGGTGCGCACCTCTACCTCATCCTCCCGGGAAAACAAGGCGCAACCGAAATCTACCAGTCCCACGTCCACCCTTTCCTCACGGAATATGAAGAAGATATCGATGTCTTCATTTCAAGTTCTCATGATCGCGCAAAGGTAATGGGTCTCCAATACATGAAGCAATTGATCGAATGGGCAAAAGTGAATGTTCTGGGCATGCAACCACGAGCTCCAACTCCTCCACCCTCTCGCGGTGGAACATATGCACAGCAACTCTTCTCGCGCTTTAACCTACCAAGCGCAAACCAAGGACTCGCCGCTCCAGCAGGAGACTTCTACGGCCTCATCGCTTCAGCACTACAATCCACAACTTCAACAGGTGGGACAAGAGAGATGCAAGCACAAGACTTGAGCGCGTCCGGTACTCTCATTCCCGACCATTTCGATTCAGACGAAGACCGCATGACCTACGTTGCTGCACAGCGTGAACGTCTGCGCGTCCTGCTCTCGGCCTTTGATCGCGAGGCTGTGAATCTGGCAGCCGCTCCACCATCGAATCTCGACGGTCCTTCCTCACCCCGTGGTAAATCCACGGACGCTGGATATGATTTGTCAAAGAGTCGCAGTGAGGCTGATTTCGACAGGATCGAAAAGGAAGAAGCTCCAGCGAGTCCCTCAACGCAAGGCGGTTGGATGCCTTGGAATTGGCAAAAAGGTCAGCAAGCTCAGGGACAGCAAAAGCAGCCACAGCAGCAGCATGATGAGCAACCTAGCGGCCGTTCAACAGGACTGGAATATTAGATGATACCCACGGTTCTTAGATCGGAGGCTGGTTATGTTTTTGCAAATAAATACTTACACGGCAGGCGTTGGAAGACTGGTTCTGCATGGTAGAGTCGTGGAAGACCTATATACATTGTTCAACGCGAAATGATTATATGATAATGATGCCGCTCATGTCAGCGAGCTACCTAGTATTACATGGCCTACATCTTTTGCTGCACATGACTATCCAGTTGAGATCTATCCTGTTGGCCTGCGTGTTTGTGATCTTTCGTTTTCCAGCTCTTCTGCCTGGTCAGGCGGATCTGGTTTCCCCGTCTCACTTCCCTTCTGAAGATCTGACCTCCACTCTGACCTCTCCTCCTTTTAGGCACCTGTTCCATCCTCCCTTCCGACCATGAAGACGCGAGAAACATCCCAACTCGGCACTCTCCTCTTCTGCCTCGTCAATAGGTCATCAAGCCGGTGCTGTGACACATGCTTATTTCAATCACATTCCCGCTTTTGTTTCTTTCCAAGGATAATTCACACCTGACACATCTTTTCTCATGAAAATCTTCTTCTTACTCTTCGTCTTGACATGTTCAACCCACACTTCCCTGCTTTTCTCCGCCATAAACTTGCGTATGAATACCGGATCCCATAATTCAGACGCAATGCCTAAATCCTTGCAGCAGCGCATCAGGGCGTTGGATTTGCAGCCTTCCGTGGCGGTAGGGATACCTTCGGCGTCGAAATATTGTTGTTCGCCGCGGGCTAGGGAGATCAATCTACCATCATTTCGTCAGCTGGATATCCTTCCACTCAATGAAGGGTAAGATCCATACCGTCCGTGAACAACCAACCCATACTCCCTGGTAACACTCTTCGGCGTTACAATTGTCTCCCCTCTCGGCGCCATTCCCCATCCTCCAGGGCCAAACGCTCTATTCAAAATCCGTCTGTACTTGATCTCGGGCAGATACAAGATGCCGTCTGGTTTTATCTCGACGTCATCTTGGTCCACGGGTGCCATGAGGATGTCGGCGGCTTCTTTGCTGAAGGGTGTTGTGGAGAGACCGTGGAAGGAGCGAGACCAGTCTACGGGTTCGCCATTGGAGTCTTGGGAGGGGGCGAGGGGAGTGGGTGTTTCGGGAGGTGGAGAGGCGGAGGTTATTGTGGGTGGTGGTTCGTCTGAGAGGCCGTTTGTGAGGGAGCGAATGGGTTGTTGGGATGGTGTGGCGGTTTGGGTGGTGGGTTTTATGGGTGTAGAGGTTGTGCGGACCGGGACTGTGGTTTTGGCTGGGGTGGTTGATGATGTGGATGTGGACGGTGGTGGGGTTGTAGAGGAGGCATTGGATGTAGCGGATCGGTTTACGGGGGTAGGTGTGGTAGTTGTTCGTGTGGTAGGTCTTGCAAGATTGACTGCTGCTGCTTTTGAGGTCGTCGGTTTCGTATAGCTCCGGAGACCATGATTGCGGAGGTTCGTCCTTGAGAGACGTTGGAGACCTCGATATGATGAGATGGGGGAGGAATTGAGCAAGCTTCTACCAGCAGATCCAGCAGCCGAGAAAGTCATGATCTTGGATACGGTACTGATTGGGGATGGAGTTCTGCGATGGCTGGATAAGGCAATTTGAGATGATCATGAGGTAACGTGCACTAGCGCGTGTATAATCAGCGCGTAAATCTCCATGCGAATCATAACTTTAGCGAGCCGTGATCACTGAGTGCTGTTGCTCATGATGAATGTTACATGCCTATCGGCTTTTCCACCGAACCTACCTGCACAAGACACGCCACTCAACAAGTCTCACCTTATCCAACATCGTCTATACCCCGCAGCTACACAGTACACTGAATACTGCATCGATATACCAACTGTATGGAAACGCATTCTTCTATATACCTCTTCATCCACGTATTTTTTCTCACAAACTTCTCCAGTTCAGACATAGTTGTTGCCAGGTCGGGTACGGCTCTTAACACCCAATGAGCTCTCCAATTAGCAGAGCGATACATAAAGACAAAGCCTCTCATTCAAACAAACTGCAAATAAACAAGACGGTCAAAAATAGCCTTCGAGGCACCTCATCTCCAGAACTCCACCCAGTGCCGTCAAAACTTTTTTGGTTCAGGAGCTTGTTGCAAAATGCTGCGCAAAGAATGTCAATATCCAATGCTGCCCACCCACAAGTTCTTGTCATGTCATTTCGTAATACAGATCCTGCTCCAAAACCCCACTATCCAAAATGGAAAATGATGACCTCCAGCCCCAACTCCGTATCAAGCAAAAGCAATCCATCCCATATCAGCTACAAGTCTATGCACAAGGCTTTGTGCAGCTCAAGCATTCAAAAAACAAAAGATCCGGAGTAGTCCCATTCAAGAACGGAGAATTGACTACTCTCTCCTCCTCCTCTTGTTTCTGCCATCAGGGTCTTGCTCGTCTTCATCTCCTGCGCCAGCAGGATTCAAAAGGTTATGCACATTACTGGCCATACTACTCCTCCTCGTCGCCGGCGCAGAAGTATCTTGAGTCCGGAACGATCCCAGATTGAACTTAGGGCCAGGTAGGGCCCACTGTCCTTGTGGTAAGTCATCCCTTTGACTGGACAAATCAGCAGCCATATGAGGGGGCGGAGTAGGCTGTCTCGATCCATGTCGAGAGGCGTCGTTGCCCGGTAATCTGTACGATGCGAGACTGTTACGTAGTTCATGATTTTCGTCGATACGGTCGATGGGGCCGCGATGAGGGGAACTGGGCCATTGGGTGCTGTTGTGGCCGGATGCGTAGGGCGAGTGATTGGCACCTTGTTGGCCAGGCGGCCAGCCGTGTTGACGAATGTCAGCTGATGTGTGGCGTCGAGAGAGATTCATCGGCGGCGATGATACGGTGGCGAGTGGATGTTGCATTGGTGGAGGGGGTGGTAGTGGTGCAGGATGCCCAACGGGACGGGCTGAAGATGGTGAGTAGTTATGGCCGCTACCAATTGAGCCATACCGGCGGGGAGATATTGACAGGTGAGTTGCGTGAGGCGGTCGGAAAGAGGGGCGTGATTCCATCATTAGCGTTGGCTGAGAAGGCCGCCTTTGGTCGTTTACAGGCATCTGGCGGGGTGAGAGAGGATGTCCGTTGTCCTGAAGATTGGAGAAGTACTGCTGTCTGCTCCCGCCCGAGCCAGAACTTAATGGTTCTGGTGCGTCTTCGAAACCTCTTAGCATTTCCATCTGTCTGTTGATCTCTCCTCTCATCATAGAGACTAATAGGGTTAGCAAGATACACGACAGCACGTGAAAAATACGTACTCTCTTTATGGATTTGAGTATCCTGATCGGGCATCATTTGGAGCAAATGAGTGGCCAGCTCTTGGTTCCACTAGTCATGTATCAGCAGGTGGTGCAGATCAGGGGTTAGTAGCACAAACCTGATGGCACTTGACCAAGCCTTCAGAAAGGAACGTGCACTTGGAGTTTAAAAACGATGAAGTATCCTCCGATCGTGCAAGCCGGACGTCGAAATAATGGTAATTTTGCTCCATAGCATGAATTCGTGCTTCCAAGGGATCCGGCGGCATAGCTTCGACAGGAGCGCCAATCTGGGGCACGGCCGGCTTTGGCAGATTGGCATTGGGAAAAGAATCCCGGTTTATGAGCGTATGGCGTGATGCGCGACGCTTGATTTCTCTCAATCCAGAGAGGTCGCCACGCTTGAAATTACCGTTGCCATGTCTGAATTCCCAAAGTGGCGCGTCTGGCTGGCCGGTGTGGAAAACATCGCTAACTATGCGGCGTTAGTATCTGCGCCTCGTGCGTTTTGGATGTCGTCCTTGCCTTTGTGAAAACCATACATATTCAATTGCCGGACGAAGGATGATATGTTGGTATGTTTAAAATAAGATCTGGAATGTAAGCCTATTGTCCATGTAAACGACATGCAAGGGGGACTGACGACAAAACTTTGGAGAACTCTGTGGAGGGGGACATGACGAAGCTTTCGTTCGAACTCGACCATGCGATCAAATGTGCAATCGACGTATCTTCTAGCATGCTAAACATTGTCAATGTTACATATGCGGTACATGAGGCTCAATTGGCTTACTTGTAGAGCTTGTGAATAAATGCAGTTTGTACCACTTTTGGTTGTTGAGCTGCAGCTGCGGCGCCAACAGCAGGCGCAGAGCTCCCGTTGATTGTAATTGTTGGCTCCGAACTACCATTTGACGTCTGACGTTCAGCGACAGGGCTGCTCAGCAGCGGTGGTCCCATTGTCGCAGTCGGAGCTGCTGGTGCAACATCCATGGGCTCGGTAGATGACATGTGTGGCGATGCAGAGGAGGAGGGGAGTATTGGTATGGATTTATGTCTGTTGGTAGCGTAGTGATCTGGAGCTGTATCAAAGGGACTGCGATGGAGGGACTCCGTGGTGGTTGCCATTTCTCTGAGGATCTGACCCGACGCGCAGTGGGATCGTGCTGAGAATCGGTCGTCGTCTGCAGTGTTCAATTTTGAACGCCAATTGCAAGGCACATCTGGCAATGCGCCTATTGCTCTGTTGTATACGGTCGACTCGGTAACCTCCGCTATTCTCAAGCTCTCAAACTGTCATCCTCAGAATAGCTGCAACACTACGCACAGTGTAGAAATGTGCGCGAGGCTAGAGCTAACCGATGTGCGTGCCCTCGAAGACGATTCGAGGAACAGATGACAGAGTGCGAGACTAAGAGGGGGAGTAGCCGTCGAGAGTTATTTTCCGGCAGTCCTTTATTATGCGACAAAGGAGCGGAGGTATCGAGGTCGCGATGAGCTCCGGAAGAGGACGGTATCGGTGCGCAATCTATAATGGGTGAAGGTTATGGCGAGGGTCACCAAACAAAGACAGGCAGATGAGGGCTGTACGTGGTATCATACGCGGGTCTCGAGGAATGCCGTAAGGTTCGGAGAAGAAACGCAGCGGTCCGCACGGCAGTCGTTGCTTGGATGAGGACAGAGATTAAGAGACAGGTGTCCAAGTGTCTTCCAGATGAGAGGTGGTTCCTAGAGGGGAATGTCGGCTCAAACGCGTAGAGTGATAGAGTCAAGGAAGAAGCACATGCAGGAGCTGTTGGTGGATGTTTATGGCGGGACGTGAAGAGACGGGGCAGCCAAAGGCAACAAGATGGAACTACGAATGCAGGTGGGTGTTCTTCGGCCCAAAATCCCGAGGATCAATTAGAATAGAATACTGTTGTGATTATGTGCCAGGAGACTTCGAGAAGATTTGTTGTCCGCTCAATGAATATATTAATCCCCGTTCTGACCCTTCACACCTTCTGTGGCACAGGGAAAACACCGTTCAGGCTGTATCTCAAGCACATCTGGAGCCTAATGGTTGCCGCGTCCAACAAATGACTGACAGCAAACTAGCTCCCCTGCCTCGAATCGTTTTTAAGCTTCCTCTGTCTGAGGACAAAGCCACCGATTTAGCCCGCCGTGTACCAGCAAGCCCTAGCATGCAACCTGTGCGCCATGTAGCTATGGCTTGAAAGTCGACTTCGCTCCGGCTCCGGACGAGCATCTTGTCGTCGTGATACGAAGAACCAATGGTTAGACTGAGAGTTGCTTCCTCCCGCCGTCGCCCAATCATTTTTGCTCGTACCGTAAGCTACTCACTGGCTGAATCGGAGAATGTGGCGGATTGAGTGTTTGACGTTTCTCGGAGTACCTCCGTACACGGTACCATGGAATGAAGGGAAGTTAGGGAACTGTGATCAGGTACCGTACCCGCTCGTTTATGTGTCTTTCTCCACCAATAGAGTGCCTCGTTACTGGAACCGTCGCCATCATATTACTCTCCGCTTCTCGTCCAATGAAACCGTCCCTGGGGGCCGGGGCACAGTACCAGTGGAACCAAATCCGTGAAGGTATATTGGGTGTGTTGTCGGTTTATATGGCCCGGAAAGCTTCGAGAGCTTTTTTGGCCAAGAAAGATATTCTGTAACGGCCTCGCATTTGAGGACGTCGAGTCAATATCAAATGCGTGGCATGTCCACTTGGATTCGCTCGCCGGTGCTTGAACAAGGTCATATCGAAGAAACAGAATGAAGCAGAAATGTCAGTAGATGCAGGGCGTGTACTGGAAATCAAGAAACGGGAAACGCGCTGAGATGAAGAGACAGGACGGTCGTTTTATGCATGGAAGATTGGACATGTCTGTTGGCGATGTGCGATGTGCGATATACGATGGTGAACAGACGTGTTGATCAGCCGGATGGAGGCAAGGGACAATGCTTTGGAAAGTGATATGCACAGTACATATGTCTGTGAATATTCCGATGTTGCCGACCTGTTACGACTATCGTAGTTCTATCGTAGCGTGACAGAGGTCGATTTCTTTTTTGTTCTCGGTGTTGCCTCACGTCCTCCTCAACTCCAACATCCTGCTTCCTCACCAACCGGACAAAATGGTTGAGAAAATCTACGTTACCTACAATGAGGCAAGTTCAATCCTGTCTGTTTCCGGTCCTAGATTACCACCCCCAACTCTCCCATGCCGTGCAGATTCTGAAGCACCACAAGCCATAGCTTCATTATGCTATGTACCCCGCAAGATCCACTCTTGAGCCACCGAACTCATGTTGCTATCCGTAATTTCCTGAGCCGTATCCTTTGTCCGAGGGCTGTCGCTTGTGTGACCCGACTGCGAACTCAAGCCTGTGAACCCACTGAAGCCAGGGAAAGGTGACGGCCATGTTCAATCATAGCTAACCATGTCAAGGTCCACCGTCTGTGCCAGACCTCTGCGCCCAAGATCCTCTCAGAGTTCAAGCCGAATCTTATCATCGCAATCGGTGGCGGTGGTTATGTCCCAGCACGAATTCTACGGTGAGTCCCGCACATCGTGCCTGACGTAGTAGCTCTGCAGAGAACGAGGCAAAGTCTGATGTATGTTCAGGTCTTTCCTGAAGCAACCTGGCTCCCCAAACATCCCAATCCAGGCCATTGGATTGTCTTTGTATGAGGCACTCGGAGAAGATCCTGTGGAAGAACCGGGCACCAAGGTCACGCGTACTCAATGGCTGGACTTGAGTTCCCTCGAGATGGCAAACCTCATCGGAAAGAAGATATTGGTGGTGGACGAGGTCGATGATACACGAACTACCCTCGACTACGCCATTCGGGAACTTCAGAAAGACGTTGAAACAGCGGCGCGGGAACAGGGCAGGACTGATGAGCTTGCAAATACCCAGTTCAGCATCTTCGTGCTTCACGTATGTTCATCCAGTAAGAAACTTGGATTCCGTATACTCATCATCTTTGCAGAACAAAGGTAAACCGAAGAAGGGTAAGTTGCCATCTGAAATGATGGACAACGGTCGATACTTGGCGGCGGTGACGGTCGGAGACGAATGGATATGCTACCCATGGGAGGCGACGTAGGTCCTGACTACGCCAGTTTTGGAATTTGAATCGCTAATAGAAACTAGGGACATTGAGGAGCATGACAGATTTGCGGCGGCTCAAAAGAAGTAGAGGATGAAAACGCTGCGATAATCACAACGAACGATTTAGATGCATAGACTTAACAGCAGGAGAGAAGCATCATAGCCCCTTGTGGCTATTTTGATAAGCTCTGGGAAATCGAAGTAATCGAGATATTGCTATCCCATTTCTTGGTTCAATATTCCGACAAGCAAGCAGTTTTTATACGGTTCTGCATGTCCAAAGACATGATGCCATTGCGGAGAACAATTTGGGAAATCTCAAGGCCAACTTTGGAAGTCGCTTGGCGCACCTCAAGATTGATGCTGATGAGATCCTGGATTGTGGTTAGTGGTATCTCAAAATCGAGCTCGGAAAGACCTGTTAGGGAGAGGAAGTTCTAATACTGGAGATAACTACGGCCCACAATCCACCAGCCCGTGTCAAAGGAAAGGCAAAGGCGATACTAAACCAGCTCCCACATCCTTTGCTTCGGCGCCAGAATCCGTCCTCACAAATTACCACAGTTTATGGTGTGCAAGGTAAATGGTGAATTGATAATGAGCCATGTACAGCAGACCTAGTCTTGGTATATACAGAATCTGGTGTTTGCTACCTAGGTCACCTTCCAAGTAATCTTTGTTACCATCCGGATTACCCGCATTTCCATCCTACAATTTATTAATCAACCTGTCCCGTAGATGACATCAAATGCTTCACATCCCCTTTGACCCAGGAATTCTCATGTATGGTTACGAGAAATGAGTCACCGCTACACTGGGCGGTCATTACCCCCATAATACCGCAGTCCCAAAGCCTACTATGAAAGCTGTATCTAAAACACTTGCGAGAGAAAGTGAAATGCACCAACGCTCATAGGAGCTGTTATGGAGGTTAAAACGAATGAGAAGGTAGATTATGCGGCTTTTTCTTTGTCGTTGTAAACATTGCTGATCCTAGTGTGAACGGGCTTTAACTAGGAGAAGAGATGTAGTACTGAGACGCCGAGAAGTATGGCGCCGAGAAGGGCAGAAATTGAAGATAACCATATCTGATTCTCTGAATCCACACAGCCGAGAATGTACTCACTCAAAACTTTTGAGTCGACGGGACTTGATGTCGACAGCAACGCCATTCAGCCAAGTCTTCAAGAAGACATCGCTGGGGATATATCGTTCTCGCTCTCGACCTTTGATAAAAATTTCAAGTGTGTGGAAATCCAAATCCAGCGATTTTGATACGTTGGTCGCCAATGACCTCTTCTCTTACAACTAGAAACCCGACCCGATCCTATTCATGCCCCAAATCGCTAACACAACACATCCCCTCCATCCACCACCCACTCAACAAACCCAAAACCAACCCCAAAAAACAAAATAACCACCATCACCCCACCCACCGCCATCGCATTCGCCCTCAGCGCCCTCATCATCTACACAATCAGCACTCTAACAACCACAGCCCCAATAACGCGTCCACAGCGAAAAGGCAACCAAATTATTTTCTCCAAGATAAAAGAGCCGCATACCAACAATCATCGAACACAGGGAATCAAGTACCGACGACGCGTCCAAGCGCGCGGAAAAGGAGAAGAAGAAGAAGGCGCACCGGGGTAAACGAGGAGGGGGATGAAGGGGCGACGGGTGAGTAGTTATGAGAGGGATGGGTTGAGTGGGTGTGGGAATGGTTGATGATACCATGTGACCAAATAATTATTGGTTCGATGCGATTCGATGTTGGGTACTGTACTATGACGGTTAAGGGTTCGTCCCAGTTATTGATAAGGGGAGTGAGACTGTTGGTAGCGCAAGGTATCCATCTAGAAAAGAGGAACGCATGGATTCTCGATGGGATGGATGGAGAGTTGAGTTTGGAGTTAGGGTATGCGAGTTGGGCTGTGGAAGTGTAAGTATTGTGTTTAACATTGAATCTTGTAGTGGGCTGATTCGAGGTTCTTCTCAGCCAAAAAGGCGAGAACTATAAACAGCGTGATGCTGCGAGAGGATGCATCGCTCATCAACCCATGGCATGCTTGAATGTCCGATAGACGGAGGCTTTGATGGGCGTCTGGGAAGAAATGAATGTCCGTTTGTACTCTTCTTTGTTTCCGTCAGCTTGACTCGAAACCTTGTAGCGCAAGTGCCATTGTAACGATATGGATATCATACAAACCAAGAATTCACCCAGTATCATAACCACAGCTTATACAGATCCATTTTACTACGTGCGATCACCACCACCATCCTACCACAAATATTCCGCCCTAACCATCAACACTTGCTCTCCGAAGCCCTTCCCATGTCTCTTTCTCATCGCCCTATCATGCCACGGAAACGGCCTCCCGTGCCACTGCAACGCAAACCTCTTCGCCTCATCCACAGTCTCAAAGCTCAAAATCCACCTCTGCCCATATGTAGGCGTCTTCGCCCTATCCTGCACAGTCCTCTTCCTCTTCCCACCCTCGGCGGCCTCCAACCCACTCAGAGCGTCCACTTCACCTTCGTTTGCAGAGTCTCTGTCGATGTCGAAGAGCGACGCCTCCTCCTTCTTCTTCGGCTCCCTCATATCAACCTTCCTGATCGCCTTTTCACCCGGAAGTAATTTCCATTCTAGACCACGTCGTTTGCCATCGAGATGGACAGCGTCGCTGATTTCATAGTAAGAGGGTTGTCTGCCCTCCAAGAACACCAAAAGAACTTGCGCCACGCCCTCTCTACCTTCACCCAAAATTTGCGCATAGCCACCTCGTCTGAAGATGTTCTCCTGCAATGGTGTAAACGGCGGCACCAAATACTGCAAAAACAATTTCTGTTGTGGCGGAATGAGAGCGTAACTCTGGACCAGGCCGGACACATCCTCGCCATTGATGATGTAACCAGGTGGCGGTGCGATCTCAGATGTCAAAGAGGTGGGTGTATGTTGTCTTGCCAGATCATGAACATGAGAGACATGTTGCTTGTAAGCTTTGGCATCTTCTTCATTACTAAAGACAATGTAATAATTTCCTGTCTGCTCCAAAGTCCAGGGATCACGTTTCGGAATGACTTTGACGAATTCACCTCGCTGCGTCCATTCTTGCATGTGAAGTCCGCGAGGGATGAGACTGCGGAAGTCCTCTTCGGTCAATGACTTGCTTGCGTAGCGAAGCTCCAGGGCAGTGGTCTTTGGTGTCAAGTCTGGGCTTTTTGCTCGTACCTGCCTTACTAGGCCAGCCCTTATTGAATTTCTACGATCTACTCCGGAATCATCGATTGGAGTCAGCGGTACATGAGGAATTGGAATACGTGCTGGCGAGCCAGTGCCCTCTTTCTGCTCCTCCGCCAAAACTTCTTTTGTCTCCTCCGGGAAAAGCTCAGCCAGAAGTGATTGCGAAGTTTGGTATTGCACGACTTGAGAGGGCGCCTTGGTAACAGTGCTCTCAGATTCTCGATCAGGTGGAAACACTTCGTAAGTAATCTTGAGCGGTGCTTCGAGGACGTTGGGAGTTGCTGGCGAGGCTTCGTGGGTGGGTTTTTGCGATACCTCTTCACTTCTCAAAAGAGGCTCATTTACTCGCGTGGTGGCGGGTTTTCCGACAGGTGCTGTCAGTGCTGAGTCTTCAGCAAGAATTTGCGTTTTCGTGGACGCTAGCATGGGGGTTTCAGAAAATGTCCTTGGGACTGCCATTTGCTGGAAGATGAGGCCGCGTATTAGATCCTTCAATTCGGCAACCTGTTTCCTCAGGTCGGAAATGGCTGCGGAATCCGAGCTGAGAGACGGTTCGAATTTACTCGTTGATACTTGGGAGTCGAACATTGGGGAAACCGCGCTCTCGAAAGGTATACGACCTTCATTCTTTGAGGGTATCATCTCTTCCACCATCTCGCCCAAATTCTCCCCGTTCCGATCGCGAGCCCCTTTCGTCTCAATGTGGCGGTCCGAAGACAAGGAAGATGCTCGATCATCGTCAACTTTCCTGAAAGTGGCAGATGAATTAGACAGTCTCACATCCATTTGTGGCTGCCTAGATGTTGCTTCGTTGATCCCAAATCTCTGAGATTCTCTCTGTTGAAGATGCTTGTCCTTTGTAGTATTTCTCTGCGCGTCGTCAACCAGTAGCTTTGGATTGCGATGATCACCAGCGACGGTTCTAATGTTTTTGTTGATGCGTCTGGCGAGACGATCTTGTGTAACTCTGGATTCTATACCCACATTTGAAGCTGAAGGTTGCGCACCACCATCGTCAGGATTCCTCCGCACAAAGCGATCATGCAAGGGAGCAGTATTGTCTCTCCTAGCAGAGGTTGAGGATGGGGATGATACTTTGAATGATTGCTCAATTCTACGAATTTCATCTTCAATCATATCGCGAGACGTATCTCTGGGCGCGTCGAATAACTTGCTTCGCAAAGCAGCAACACGTTGACTTAGGGCGTCAGCGTCTGATGACTGAAGGGAGGCTGGGGGGATGGCTGATGACTCCGGTCGGCGCTGTTTATCGGGTTCCGACCTCACCACCTCAGCGCGTGCATTCTTTGGGTGATCGAGCTTTAGTTGCATAGATCTCTCGTTCTTCGCACCATTATGGTCGTCTGGTTTAAACGATGCCGGATTGTCGACAACGTCAAAGAACTCTTCCAGTGAGGCCAAAAAACGTGCAATTTTAGACCCTTCGGATTTTGTGCTGCCTTGAGGTCCTAGTAATCGCTCTTTGATCTCTGTTCTTAACCCAACTAATCTTTGCATTACCTTCAGACTCAGCCGGCCCGGCCACTCTCCATACAATTCTTTCTTGAGACGAGCGTAAGCTCTGTGTAAACGATCGTCCAGGCCCAATTCCCAGGATCGCCGGATGAATGTCAGCAAGACCGTCAGGCCTGTTATACGAACACCGAGCTCAAGCTTTTGTGTTGCAAGTGCTGAGTAGTCAACCTCATCTTCGGCGCTCAAAGTTTCCACAACATGCTTCTGTTTTTCCCGAGAGAGGCGACGAAGATTGTCAATTTGGGTCCAGTCCGAAAGTGGATCTCCACAGGGAAAGTGGTAGGGAGTATCATCAAAAAGATGCCCGTAACCTGTGGCAAGTAGCTGCGACCGATAAGCCTGATAAGCCTGAGAAATGACATCCTGTGTCTTCAAATGCCGGCTTCGTAATCCTTCTTGCTTTGAAATTCGATTGATCTCCTCAATGTTGCTTACTTCTAGAGCTCTGATTTCTGCGAGTTGAGCTTGCCAGTCGATAATAGGCTCTCCAAGACTCCGACACCAGATCTTAACAACAGATTTCTGCTCCGGGGATAAAATCACGTATGAAGGTACGGATGAAATTACCTCGTCGACATGGCCAATCAGTGTATAATTGCGGTACTGTCTGTCCATACGGGAACCAAACGTGTCGGATAGAACAGGATGAATGATGCTTGGTAACCTGGCAGCAAAGAAGGCAAGCTCTGTCGCCATGAGAGCCTTTCGGAATTCTTGGTAAGTAGCATGGACCTCAGGTTCAGTGGTCGGCCGACGAGCCATAAAGTCGTCGAGTATTTCCTGTACGCCGTCCGGAAAGTGAGCTTGTGGCGGAGTATTGAGCAAGGAGACCGGAAAGGGCTACCACTGTATCAGCATAGATCAATACGTTGCCAACGATATGCATCTTACATGGACTGGCTTTTCAGAAGATGCCTTTTGCTGTTTGGGATTGCCATCTCTTTCACCCGAAACATGATCTCTTCTCTCAATCTCTTCCGCGGTTGTTTCTAGTCTGCCCGTGTTTACAATTCCTTCGTGACTGTAAGGACTTTCCATAGTGTCCCCTTCAGCAATTCCCCTCCCATTCACCTCTTCAACTTTTTTCCCGTTGTCTCGTCCATGTCCCACCAAAAGCTGGGGCGATGTGGTCACCCCGTGCAATGGAATCGTATGCTGTGAGGAGCTCGTCGAACTCTGCTCCAATTGCGCGCGACAAGTTATGCTATGAAAGCTTCTCAAAGCAATAGGTCTGAGCTCCCCTGGAAGTTGAAGGATAGCGCGAAGGTATCGAGGAGGAAGCGGTTGCGAGGCCCATGATGTCTGTATTCGGAATGGCGGTATGGGAATCCGCGCTGGTGGCATCAATTGAGATTGTGGGAGGAGATGGCGACGATGTCTTTGAACCTCCAGAAATGATTGTTGACTGAAGAAGTGCCAATGCGGGCACTACTACTAGAACTACTCCTAATACACCCTAATCCTCCCCCGTCCATCAGCCACGATTATGTCACAAGCTTCATCTACATAGTAGAGACTGAAAGTATCATGGGCTGAACAATTCCACAGCACTGCAGACATTGCCTCGAACAGAACAAAGATCCTTTGTGCCTTCGCCGGCTGTATATAAATACATCCACAGCGACACAAATCCCGGAACAATTCTCACTCCAATGCGCCCCGTCTAACAATCCCTCAACCTCCGCCATCTCTTAACTCTCCGCCCAAACCTAACACGGCCACAACTCCACATACATCCACCGTGTCCACACCATGGCCGACGACGACAATAAAAACGAAAACACACACTCGGGTCTAGGAGGCGGCTGGATCTTCCTCATTGTCGTCATCATCCTCCTCATCCTCATCGCAGCCGCCTTCTTCCTCTACCTCCGCCTCACAAAGAACAAGCGCCAATCAGCCCGAGAAGCAGCCGGCTTTACCTCATCCTCAACCACGAATCCGGTCGTCGCTTTCTTCCAGAAAACTGTATCGTCACTACGGAACAAGCGATCGCAAACGGATGCAGGATACGAAGGAGCAGGTTACGCCGCTCCACGCGGTGGCACGGGACGAGCAGCGCACGGCGGCCCTCTAGACCCAGACGAAGCATGGGACTCCCGCGTCGGCAACGAGAGTGAAATCTACGGTCCAGGAGGCTACTACGAAGAAACAGAATTGGGCCTACATCCGCAATCAACTGCATACACGGGCGCCGCATACGGAGGACCAGCTGGTAGATTGAGTACAGATGGAGCAGGATTTGCGCCGGCGCCGGGACTGTCTGCTGGTGGAAACGATGCGAGGGGGAGGACGTCAATGGGGGAGAATCCCTTCGGTGATCATGCTGAAGAGAGTAGTTTGAGGAGCATTTCCCCTCGACCTTTTGAGCAGGGCCAGAACCAGCATATCAAGAAGACTCCGAGCAGGGCGAATAGTCCGACGGGAAGGCGGAGCTTGTTTAGAGAGGATATCTCGTGAGAGCATACAGTCTCTCCTTTGCTTCTATGGTGGGGTTGGCAAGGCCAAGAGGAGACTATGTTTATAAGGTGATTTTTTTGGGGGTACGAGTTGGCATGTGCAAAGACTCACTTACCCCGGACCAGCCTGTTTCTATGCTGGTGTGCTTCTGTCTCATTATGGCTTGTGTCGATTAGGATATGTTCTGATAGGAATGGGGAGCAACATGCAAAGTACAACGACGTACGATCATACATCACGGAAGAAATTTGTACTGCACGCTCTATTCCCCTATCGCCAGTTTGTCTGCAAGTAATCGAGCGAATACCTTATCACCTGTTCACATGGCAATCCATCGCGCTTTGAAACAAATTCCTCTTTAAGCACCATCTTCTCAGATCACCAATTACCCTCCCTTCATTCATTTGAGTCCACGAGAAACCCTCCTCTTTTCATACATGTCTAAATCCCCTCTCCAACTAAAGAAATCATCTCGCGAATCAGGGTTAGTTGCAGACATCATTCAGAACCTATATCACGCAGCTGTCCTCGATCTACCGAGTGTGTTGGATCTGATATCTCAGTGAGATATCTTGCAACCTTGGCAAGTTTATATGTGTATTTACGCAGCTCCCTCCATGAAAGACAAGCTTCAGTCAGTCATAAGAAAGCAATCCACGACTTCGTTCCTCTCAATAGACAGAGGTAGAAACGAAAGAACTGGATCATCAGCAAAACACAAAAAGGGTAGAGTAGAGGGGACGGAAAGTCTGAATATCAAAGAAGAAGATTCATTTTCCATATCATTATTACCATGCCATGATGCATATCCAATAATACAAAAGCCTACAGATGGGTATAAAGTATGCACTCAAATCGCTTAACAAAACATCCGTATAGCCATAGTCCAGATTCCTCAATGACAGCAACAACAACAATAACAATGCGCGCACACTCCAATACTCCCGTAACATATTCATGAACGTGCGCGCGGCCGTATCCTCATCACGCTAGAACTTTTTACAATACAATCGAATCAATCAAAAAGTGTCGGTACCGTAGGCAACGGCGGTATCGGTCCAGTTTGCTGTCGGTGTCTCACCGCCCTACTTGCTGCTCTTCTTAGTTTTCCCTCTCGAGTCGTGGGTCTTGACATATTTTCCGTGGGCGAAGGGGCCAGAAAGTTGCTGTTTTTCTGCCCATTTTTTCGGTCTCGTTCTACCTGCATGGCGGTTCTTCTCTCCTTTCTTCGCGCATCGATCGTTTCCTGGCTGAGGTGTCCAAATCCGTTACGTCTCTTATAACAACTCTCCATCAATGAGTTGGCGTCCAGCAACCTCCTCGGGATGGCCTGTACAATCTGGAAAATCTCCATGTGCTCGCTGACTTTGCGAATCTCCCACTCACCGCTTTTGAAAATGGCGAGCGCGATCCTGAAAAGTGTCTTGCTCCCTTCGTAAAAGAAAGAATCCCAAACCCGTAGAACGGTCTCGATGGGCAGATTGCCAACGAAACAAGACATGAACCAAGCCGTTGTTGCCAACGAGACTGTTGGAAGACGATTCGTACTGATCCGACCACGGCCGGCGTCAATGTCGTCAATTTTGCCCCAAACAGCTGGCATGGATTCTTTGATACACGTCATCAGGACGCCCACATCGACGTTGGCCTCGAGCACTTTGGCGTGTGTGCCAGGAAGATGTGTAGTGGTGACGATGCTGAGAAGGATGAATGCTTTTTCTTCATCTTCATCAAGGAATATGAGTAGTAGCCCAGCCAGGAAGTTCAGTGATTGGCAGTATCCGATGTTGGGATTGTGGATAGAAAACGCTTGAAGAACTCTTCGCAAAGCCCTGATGATTGGTACTTCGCCTTTGCTTGATGTTCGAGGCTGCCGCACCTTTCTTCCTGGAAAGTGCTGTGTTGGTTCCGGCGATGGGTCCGGCTTGAACTTGATGTTGTCAGGAAATGTGCGGTTCAAATCTCGTTCAATGATCTCGCGATCGATTTCGCTCAAAAGTCCCTTGTCCACATCCTCGACCAATTTCTGGTACAAACCTGGGTTTTGCGCGAGTTTGGCTGGGCCACCTGCATACCAGAACCAAGCTGCACCTCGCCACTCAGGAGGAACGCCTTTGCGAATATAGCGCTTGACCTTGTCGGATTTGGGTGGAAAACGAATGGGGTTGTCAGTCGGAAGACCCCATTGCCTCATCAATGCGAACCACTTTTTGCGTCGCCGTTCGAGATATTCAGTGTAGCCAATGTTCCATGCGTCGTACTCTTCTTCCGTCACGTATTGGCTTATCTTTTTGAAACCATATCGATCGCGAGGCACGGGCTCGAAATGCTCGATTTTGACAGATCGGTGTGAGCCTTGTGAGCGTTCCAAAGATGGAGATTCCTCGCACTGCTCCTCGGAGGGCGATCTGGAATCGTGTTCGTATTCAGGGTATTTTGGAGAAATTGGAGCGGAGTCTGGTAATGGTGGTAGGACGGGATGGGCTGTCAGTGGCGACAGCAGTAGATGCGGCGCAGAAGGAGATTTAGGGATGGTGAGGTTCAAGTTGCTGTAGTCGCCGAGTTTGCTATCATAACGAGTGGCGATGGTCAAAGCTTCGTCAGACATGCCTAAAGGTCGGCGCTCTGATTCCAGTGGATCGGGTAATGGTTTGTCCTTGGAAAGAGGTCGCCGAGGTTGGTTGGTTGGCACTGGTAAAGGTTTTTCGCTCTCTTCTTCTGACGATGGTCGAAAGAATGATTCGATATCCTCAATCCCTTGGTCCAACTTTTTCTCAAGTTCGTCATCAGTGAAGCCGTTCATGTACAGTGCAATGGCGTCGTCAACACTCATACCCTCGTCGTCTGGGAGCGTGTGTGATTTCCGCTTTAAATAGAGGTCGCTCACTGAGCTTGCTCTAGTCAAGACGCTGTTCCTTTCCTCCGTGTCGCTAGATTCGAGAACGCCAGACGATGCATATGTTACATATGAACCATTGGTCATAGCCGATCGGAAACTGGAACGAAGATCTTCTTTGTCTTTCCATAGAACCGGTGGTGGACTCTTAAATTGTATGCTTACATCGCGACTGTTGGGACCCCTATCTGGGCGGTATGTGGAGGAGACCTGGTTGCGAGCGGAATGCCGCAAGTCTGGAATGGAAGAATGCGTCCGGAGTGGCTGCACGCCGTTAGGAGACTTCTGCGCTGCCGATGTCATCCCCCTTGCTCTTCCCCATGACTTGGAAGCCGGCAAATATGCGTCGATTTCTCTCTGCAGAGAACTTTCACTGTACGTTGACTCTGTTGGTGACAGTACACCCTCTCGACCTCGGTGAGTGTGCGATACCTCTCGATACGCACCTGAATCGGTAACGGATCGTGTGGGAGATCTGGACGGTCTGCTGTTGTAGTAATCATGCCCATTGACAATCTGGGTTCTCAAATCGCTTGCTGAGCTTTTACGTAGTGGAAGGTGAGGAGAGGGTATTGAGTCTCGCGTGAAAGGGCCAGAGTTCAGCGAGTCTGGAGATGTGCTGAGAGCATCGTGATTCGGAGAGGAGAGGATGGAGGAGCCGTTGGGAATCGTCGAGGATGTCGAAGAGGTGGTGGCTTCTTCCAGTCCAAAGTCGAGGTCTTGGACAGACAGAGGAGTGGTCGGAGTAGGTGGTGGAGGGAGATCCTTTGTCATGTCAAACAATTGAGGATTACGCGGGTGTCTCTTCTGAGCAGCAGTTCCCGCTTGTTTGATGAAGTCGTCGGGACCTTGTCCATAACCCTCGAGGTGATAATATGGAGCCGCAGCATCACCGTCGTGAGCGACCTTCGTCATATTTGGATCCGGTTCCCATACGGAGGAGGCCCAGGGCGGAATACTTGCTCTCAGCAAGCACCCAATGGCATATCCGAGCGCTGAGATACAGTATGTCGAGAACGAATTACACGTGTGCAAACAAGCAGCGGCTGAGATGCGCGTCTAGCACTTCAATTCTGGTGAGTGAAGGAGGCCGGGTTCGACAAAGGGGGAGTGGATGGCAGGTCGTGGGTGGACTTGAAGCGATTGACGGGACCAGCGAGTCGAAGGTGAAGGTGAGGATGAGGGAGAGGGAGCTTTCTCTCACTTGACTGGCTCTTCTGTCATTCTCTCTCATACTCTGGTAGGGTTTAGGACTTCGTTTTTGACGCCGGGAACGTTTGATATTGCGATGGGCCCGATGTGGACAAGGGCCCGCCAGAGGGTGAGAAGAGTGGCCGCCACAGACCCGGGAGCCAATTGCTGGCCTTTGCTGGGTCAATATCTGGATTTCATTGGGTCATTTCCATGTGCGTCGGGGATGGGCTGTGGCTATGGGCTACTGTGTAGGGGCCATGGCTATGGGCTACTGTGTATGGGCCATGGCTATGGGCTAATCTGACGATCGCTAGACTGGCAGCACGGGGAGCACAATTTATCTCTATCAAATATCAATAATAATGCTGTCTGCTGTGTCCAACACGTCTCCGTTGACTAGAATAGACCGTCTCGACGTGTGGTGGACTCTACACAAGACACCGTAGCCAGAGGGGGCTGCCCTTTTTTCCGAGGGCTGCTCAGGTCGAGGGCTGCTCGCCCGAACTCCCCCCCCCCCGAACTGCCCCCGGTCTATCAANGTTCAAGAGGTAGCTAAAAATATAGGAGTATCTACAGTAGATCTTAGGAAAACTATTATTTTCTAAGAATAGTATAATAAGATAGATATTATAGTCGTACTAGTACTATTAGAATAGTAGATAACGATATACTTCGTACAAAAACTTTAGGAGTTTAGGATATTGTTACGGTACCGAGAGGTAAGGCTACTCGGTAGGATACTAGCTAGTATAGATAGCTTCGATAGTCTATAGGACCTAGTAGAATTATTATATTTACCTATACTCGCGTACCCTCTCGCCTTTACGTGATATATAGTAGCTTAAGACATATAGGTCTACTAAAACTAATATTAATACTAATACTAAAACTAGGATCCTCTTCGAGAACTACTAGATAACTACCTTAGGCGTTACTATACGACTATACCGCGGCGAGTATCTACTAAAGCTAGATCCGACTAACTACTAGAAACTAATACTAATAACTAATAGTCGTTATACTACTAGTCCTCTTAATTCTATACTAACTAGCGCTTACTATAGTCCTATCGCCCGTATAGCTACTAGACTTTACCGAAAGGTACTAATACTAACTCTATAAGGAAGTTATAAGGCTATATACCTTCCCGTAGCCCTATAGAACTCCTACTACTAAAGCTAGTTACTATAAGGTTCTTACCGCGCTTCTCTATAGTAAGAACTAACTTTAACTATTTCCTACTCTATTCCGCTACGGTAAGCGCTAGGCCTAACTTATTTACTTATACTTAACCCTAGCCGAAGGAGTATTCGATCCCTACTACTTTATACTCTTTATAAGTTATAAATCGCTCGGTTTTAACCGCTTCGTACCCCTTATATAGTTATAAATCTCGCTTATTACTCTATTCTTAGCCTAGATCGGCCTAACGATCTACTTTAATCTAGATATACGCTAGCTCTGCCTACGGCTCCCCTATCGCTACCTAGATTAATACTACTACTTAGTAAGAGTACTACCTACTAGATCTACTAGCTCTCCGCCTTCTTTACTACTCGAGAATATTATAAAAGACTAGGCTCTAGCGCCTTATTTATAGCTATCGCTTACGCCCTTACTAACTACCTAATATATAAACCTAATAGTTCGCTAACGTATAATCCTACTAATATCTCTCGAGGACGTTCGCTACGCCTACGAAAGNCCCCCCCCCCGAACTGCCCCCGGTCTATCAAGCTCACACAGAAACCTGTCTTGAGATCTGACGTTGACCGGCCATTCGTACACGGTCGTGCACCGCAAATTGTCAATCTCCATCCAAACCCTCCACTACTCAAGAACCACGTCCACCATCCGTCCGCTTCCGGAGATTCCTACCAACAAAGCCTCGTCCTTGTTGCTAGGCACCTAGGGTCAAGCACGCCAGAGTCAAGTACTCCAGAGTCAAGCACAAAGAATTACTCGATTTGTCGCAACGCGAAATAAGCAAATGAGCCCGGAGTCGGACCACAGCAACTTTTTGTCATACTTACTCCCTCATCATTATTGATTCCAGGCCATGGGCATCCCGAAGCTGGTTAGTATGCTTCAGCCATGGGCCACACGCTATCAATTGTCAAACACGAAAGAAGCCCGGGAAAACTCTATATTCCTTCGACATCGAGAGGAAACACGAGGCGACAATCGTGGTGGCGCCCCGTCTCTGGGACCTACGGCGCGCGAAGCCATCATCGACGGGCCAGCCTTGTCCTACCACGCGTATGGAATCGCCGTCGCTTCTAGAAACAACGCGTCCAATGCACTCGACGCCATACCATCGTACAAAGAAGTCAATGCGATTGTCTTGGAGTGTCTCACGGTCCTAGAAAGCCATGGCTTCAGGATCGCCGCCATATTCTTTGATGGAGTACTGCCCTCGTCCAAAGAGCATACGAGGTTTGAAAGACTAAACTCTAGTCGCAAGCAGTTGGAAAATTTCAGAGGTAAAACCCCTAGCCTCATTGCTGAGCCAGGAAAAGGCCGACGGTTCACATCGAGATTACCGTTCTCGTTCTTGGGTGGTCAAGACAAGCTCAAGGCATTGCCTGCTTTGCCTTTTCTCGTACCTGCTGCGATTGAGACTCTGATCGATAGTCGGTTCCACTTCCAGACTCGCGTCGTACCCGCAGAAGCTGATGTTTACTGCGCCAAATACGCAAGCCTTCACGGTGGGACCATATTTACGAGTGATTCTGATCTACTTGTGTACGACATGACCGAGACGACCAATATCGTTCTATTCAAAGACATTGAGCTAATTGGCGGGACAACCGTCCAAAAGAGGTACGTTGTCAAATATACGCGTGCTCTTCTATCACTTGATACGCGGTCGATCTTTGAACATGATATCGCCGCCTGTCCATCAACCAGTCATCATATCGGGAAGTATCAAGTTGGATTCGGCAATATCCCCTTCAGGTCTGAGGTGGTCTCCTCGATTCATGTTCATTTCCGTTGCCCTCAGAATAGGAAGTCGCATTTGGAGAGATCCCTCGATTCGAGCATGAGCTCGCAATTTTCTCAGCAACTCATCATTTCCAGTTCCCGGGGATTTATCGCCATTAACTTCGCTTTTGAGAATGATACATCTAAACTACAAGTTGATTCCTCGGCGAACCTGAATTGATGAATCCACTGTGTCTTTCAAGCAAGCGGCTCATGAAAGTCCCAGCGAGAGTGTATTTCGCAAGACACGAAACTATCATTCTTGATTGCGTACTAGTGGTCGGACTGACAAGTAGGCTTCCATCGTCATCGTGATAGTTGAGGATAGCACATCTTCATTTTGTAGGAAGATAGTATTTCAACACTAATACAAATGCTTCTGTAGTACCCTCAGCATCAGCACGTTTAGTCCTACGACTATCGCAGACCGGCTCGAACTCAAAAGCCTACAAGCGTTTGCTTATTCCGTTAAAAGAGACCACTACAAGGGCACTGCAGGCTGTATCGCCCTTGGTAAGAGACTCGAAGCACATGAAGACCTTCTCGCCCAGGCAGCTCTCTCGCCTCATGAAACGAGCGCATACGAAGCATTTCTCGAGTTTCTCAAAGAATACGACCTCACCTCAATAAACCTTTCACCTCCGACTAGCCGGTTGGGAAAAGTGCTATATACGCTTGATCCCAGAATCTCAGAATGGATCTATCTAGCCCTACCTTCGCATATTCTCAACCCAGCCACGATCTCACATGAAGGAACGAAGATCAAGACGATAGATTTTGCAGATAAGATTCTAGACATGTATCTCCCCTTCTCCATCGACGACCCCATCCGCGCCACCTCCTGGAACCTCAGCATTCCTATCCGCCAAATCGCCTATTCGATATTGGGACCCGGTAAGCACACGACAAACGAATGGACACGGCGGGGTCAGAGGATTGGCGAGAAAAAAGTTGAGCACCTGACTGTCGAGGAGGTGGTGAATAGACTTCAAATATGGATGAATATCCTGTCATCGCTACGAGCGGAGATTGACGACCCAGTGGTACTTTGGAAGCTCATGGGCTTGTACTCCATTTGCTCGGAGTTGATAGACCAAGAAAGACCTTTACCGAAACGGGAAGTACTGTTTAAATTAATTAGGGGCAGTAGTGGAGGGAAAGGTTGGGCGCTTGTGCATTTGGAGGCGCAAATGGAGGCCGTGGTGTTCTCCTGGAGGATGATGCGGCAATGTTGTCAAGTCCAAAAGGCACTTCGAGAAGAAGAAACAACCACCTCTGATCTTGATGGAGCTGTTGATGGCGTTTCTGACATCCTCAGTTCGATGCCTGTGATCGCGGTGTTGTTCGATCCGACGCCGTTACCAGAGAAAGCTGTCGAAGTCGCCATGGAACAACTATTCGGTGTTCTCGGTGTTGAAGAGGCGGGAGCCAAGCCAAAGGAACAAGAAGATGAGGATGGCTTCAAGGCGGCAAACAAGAAACGGAAAAAGAGGATGAAGGAGGAGCTTAAGAGTAAACTTCCTCCCACTAAAGCGGCGAAAGTGCCAAAGGCTATCAACCTGTTCGATGTATTGGGTGTGGACAGATGAGGTATGCCCAATCTTTCTCACGGAGCACCCTAGATCGTGTTTAACAAGGCATTCGTAATGTTATATCCATGCTTCAATCCGCGCAACCGAGTGCATACTCCGTTCTCGTGAGATGAGCCCTGCTCTACGCACTCATCTCATGTGGCATTTTCCTTCCTTTTCGTTGATCACGGTTAGATTGCCAAGTGGGTGAGTGCGAAGCTAACAATCCATTTGTAAGCTCAAGGTATTATTTTCTGGGCCTTGATATGTTGATATAAGGAACTTATCTACACCTATTTGACCGCTAAGAATGTGAATAGTATACAATACCTCGTCCTTACCAATATGTACTCGAGATGTCCAAGATGGAATAATTTACCAAGACTTTCTTCTTACTAGTGTAAGACCGTCTTTGCTATGCGACCTTGCTTTTTTATTCTCTCAACACATTGTCTATGACTTCGAGACTTTATTCCTGCCAATTGCTCGTTTCAAGGGTTGAAAGTTCGTGAGATGCTTTGACAGTTTCTTGAGGAATGTATAGGGATATATTGGCGCATAGAATAGGCCCCTTTGAATTCCGATTTAAACCGCCATCGGTTCACCGGCTAGCTAAGTGCTTACTCTTCACGAAAAACGGATAGAACCCCTTATGAGTCTTTGGAAGAATACGAGATTAGACCGAGTCTTAGTAAGGCACAGATTTGTTGTGGGTAGGTCGCGTGGAGCCAAGAACAATTCGCGGGAGAAGTGGTGCTTGCGGCGAAGACGAGAGGCTGTGAGCAGAAGAATCTGGGACGGGGTTGTGCAATTGCCATTGCAATGGCGACTGGAAAGCCTCCGGGGGTGATTTGAAACTGTTTGAGTTTGGAGCGCGTCGTCTTGTTGTACAGTGAAGGAATTGATTTGTGGTCGTGTGGCTTGACTTGGAGATCTGCATTCAGCTTTGGGTCGATCTATTGTATTTGTCTTGGCCCTCGAGGCCCTCCTCGACCGCAGAAACACAACGTGCTCTCAGGATACAATTAATTCTACAACAATAACTCTCAAGTCATCGCAATCTTCCTCTCGCCGTCACCTCCCTCTCCGCCTCCAATCATCACCAGACTCGCCCTTGCATAAACAAAACGCGATCAAAAGGGATACGTCAGCTTCACCCCCATCTTCGAACGCATCGCCCCTTTCTAGTTAATAGGCAGAGGTCGCTTGTCCCCCGCCCTCGACTTTCGCTCGTTACACATACACCACCAAAATGCGAATACGGCGTTCAAGATCTCCGCTGCTTCTCCTCCTCCTCCCTTCGCTCGCCGCATCTCTCGCAGTCGACACAAAGGCCAAACCAGGTTCTGTAGCCCAATTAGCAGATGGAGAAGCAGGATCAGCAACAGTGCCCTCGCGCCCAGGAGGTGTAGGGACAAAAGATGCGCCTGTAGATGGGCTGGACGGAAAACCGCATGCTGGTCCCTTTGTAGACCCGAAACAGCTGCCGCCTGCGAAGGTCGAGGATTTGGGTCCGAAATCGAGTCTCAGTGACGAGGTGGGTGACATAGGGAAAAAGAAGAAGAACTTTGATGACTCATTTGAAGTTCCCAAGGCAGAAGACAGTGTAATGGATGATCGTGTCGGGGTGAAGCCCAATAAGGGACCTAAAGGGACAGAGGGTGGCGTTACTGAGAAGGATAGGTTGAAGCAGCAGGCCGGAGAAGGAAAAGGAAAGAGTTCAGGGCTGAAGAGACCGGAGCAGCCCAAGGAAGTGCCCGCGAGTGTGGAAGAGAAGGTTCTCAAAGGAAAAAACAAGGACAAGAGCGGAAAGAAAGAGGTGGACTTGGAGGATAAGCCGAAGCAAAAGGGAGCCGCTGGTTTGGAGGTAAGGTTGCTCCCTTCTGGATTCTTGAAACATTTACTGACTTCGCACCGCAGAAACCAATGGACCTTCCTGATAAACCTCACGATATTCCCCATCCTTCGCCGAAAGGCTCCAAGTCCGAAGGCTCAGAACCACCAGCGAAATATCCATCCTCTCACAATTCCCCAGACTTTGGAGAAGACAATGGCAACGGAGCCGCAGTTATCCAGCCCTTCCACTCCTATATTCTCGCCATGAGTATGATTTTGGTCTCCGAAATTGGCGATAAAACATTCTTGGTAGCCGCTTTAATGGCCATGCGGCACCCTCGAATTCTCGTCTTCTCCGCTGCCAGCGCTGCCCTCATTATCATGACCGTCCTGTCTGCAGTTCTGGGCCACGCGGTGCCAACCCTAATTCCAGAACGACTGACTCACTTTGCAGCCGCTATTCTTTTCTTGATCTTTGGCGCCAAGCTCGGAAAAGAAGGTCTAGAAATGTCGGCTGATGAAGGTGTAGGCGAAGAGATGAAGGAAGTAGAAATGGAATTGGAAGAGAAGGAATCTCACCTGGCACGCCGGAACTCTCGCCGTTCGTCGCAAATATCACCTTACATCCTCGAATCTGGCCAGGCCCCAAAATCCTCCCGTGGCCGTCGATCACGTTCTGACTCACGGCTACCTGCACCACCACGTTCTCCCTCCTCCTCTCCCTCGTCTCGCTCTCTAAGTCCCAATCGTACTTCTTTATCCGCAGTGCTGGATGGCATCTCGAACCTATTCTCCCTACTACTAAGTCCGGTATGGGTTCAAACTTTCGTCATGACTTTTTTGGCCGAGTGGGGTGATCGATCTCAGATTGCGACGATTGCGATGGCCGCCGGACAAGATTACTGGTGGGTGACTGGTGGTGCCATCTCGGGCCACGCTGTTTGTACTTTTGTTGCTGTTATGGGTGGACGGGCTATTGCTGGGCGGATTAGTACCAGGAAAGGTGAGTTCCCGCGAACCTCCACATGTACGAGACGAACGCGGAGATGCTAACGATTGAACAGTCACGCTCGGCGGTGCTATCGCTTTTCTCGTATTTGGAGTTGTCTATTTTGCTGAGGCTATTTCACACTCGTGAGCTTCTCTTGGCCTGCTGGCATCGGAACTTTCGTTGGGAGGAAACCTGGTCATACTAATATTCTAATTCCTTAGGAGTGTCTTAACAACTACTTGACGAGCAGGAGTCTGGCCTCGGGATGTGACTCGTTCCCCGAGCTGTTGGGTTGAGCATTTGGGAGGCGTAAAGGATGAACTAGAGCGCATCCGTAAGTTCTGAGATTTTTGGGTCATGCCACGTCGTAGATCTGCTATATCATAATTGACGCTCTTAATTGTCCTTGAGAGACAGATATCATTGCCACTTTCTTTACAAGAGCTTGGTTTCCCGGTATAGTCGGGGTGGTTACGATTTGAGCTACACGTTTTGGAAATCAAAATAATTTTCACCAAGTCTATCGTGCACGCGGAGATTATAGGACGCACGCGTAGTACAGATACCGTCTAAGTACGACTTGGAGAAAATCAAGAGTCTAACTCGGGATTTTTGATTTTCTTAGTCGTACTTAGCGAAACGCTCGGGCCTACTAACAAATTCCTCTCTATTCACTATTTTTGCCACCTACAGGTACTCTCACGAGGGAGATAGAAGCTTCGCGTGCGTTTCTACTCTAGCTCTCTTGAACTCATTAAAGATAAGACAAAAGGTTCCTAGGTGACACCGACGTAGAGGCGTAGAATCCGGCTTCGTCACCCTTTTTTTTCTTTTTTTCTTTTTTTTCTTCTCTCTCAAGAGAATATTTTCTGGTGGTGAATTCCTTCTGATACGAACAGCTTCGTAGGAGCTATCTACCCGCACATTGACATCTTCCCTCCACTCCCCCAACTTTCTTAGTTGTCAAGTTGTTGTTCTGTGTCTAACAATCTCCGTTAGGGCCGCATGAGTATGAGCAGCGAGTGGCGGGGTCGCCGCAGTTCTTGGTGTTGGCGCAGGCGTTTAGGGATTTTTGTTATAAGAACAATCTCCGGCAGGGCCGCATAAGAAGGAGCAGTGAATGGCGGGGTCGCCGCACTTGTTGTTGACGTTGCAGGCGTTTATGCAGTTGCTGCAGCATTCGACGTATGGGTCTTTTGCAAGGACGGAGGTAGCGAGGACGCTGATAAGGAGGGCGGTGATGGAGGACTTCATTTTGTTTGATGTTATGTTGTTGCTTGACTGCTGGCTGTTGGCTGTTGGCTGGGAATTGTCGTTTGCTGGTTGTTGGCTGGGAATTGTCGAGTGTTTACTCTAAATAAGCTACGTGGGACGTTGTTCTTATACATTCGCTAATTAATAACTAGAGCTGATGTTGAAGCTCCGGCACAAGCGAGCTACGGAAAGTGAAAGGACATTTCCGCCAGGACAATATCCTATTTTCGTCTTCGCGACACATTCCACTCCCGCCCCCGCAAGCCTATACACCGGCAAGTCCCAACTCTATCCTTCGCATCTTATTTCAACTTAAGGTTTGCAGCTCTCAAACTATTAGAAGGTATTAGTATAGTAAGTCCTAGTAAATAGAGCAACCATTTTCAAGATACTTACCTCAAACCAGCAGTCCTGGTCAGAGAACCCCCCCACCCGCAGGCGAACAATTTACATCGCAATTCCGCTCCTCAGGTTGTCTGTGAAGGCCCTCGAAGAGTGCCGGTATCCCCTCCCTTGGAGACTTGGACATACGCGCCGCGGAACAGGTCATTGACCATGTCCACTCCTTGGGGGGCCTCTCCTTGCCAAACGGCACCTGTTGTGGGTCGGTACAATCTCCCCCGCAGTGCTGTGCGACATGTTTTTTCTGAGCCCAGTCCAAAAAATTCTTCTTATTCGTTTCGAAGGCGTGGGCATAGTTTGAAAGAGGACCGCTCGCTGTAGAGTTGTCTTGGTAGGGCAAGGAGCGGGTTTTAGGGGGGGGATCTTACGCCATCTCTTAAGATTCGAATCCCAGGGGACTATGTATGTTACTCTGTAATGCGAACAGCCATTCCTTGCGAACGCTGGCAACACAGAGAGGAGGATAGTCAGGAGATGGCTGGTAAAATGCATAATGATGATGGTGAAGAGAATGAGGATTTGAGTCTACTATTACGCGTTGATAGCTTCTAGCTTTATAATTATATATCTTTAGTTACTTTGTTATCAACCTCACCTTGTAGGTGTGGCAAGAGTGGATCTCGTACGAGGATCATACGAGGTATGATCTCTATCTTCTTCCCTTTCTAGAGCGTGTACAAGTAGATTAACTCGATTGGATGGATCGTGAGATTATAAATAGTACCGTGCAAATTCGGATACTTTTGGCTCGTGTACACACAACACACACACGATCTTGTAACGGTTGTCGTTGCCTCGAGGTGAGTTTTTAAAGGCGATTTTATCCTTAGTATTACGAGGATTTTGCCTGTTGCGGATGTTTCGTGGTTGCAAAATCAGATATGAGCTCTATCGTTGTTGCATTTGTTTTGTGAAAACCGTGTCGCCGGCTTCAAATTCGGGTTTGTGCCCGTACCTAGTGTGTTGGAGGCCACCCTCTGCGATTTTTCAGGCCCCGGCCCCAACTATGACGCACCCCCATCCTACCTTGCAAAGCGTGATGATTTCTGCCGTTGCTCGGTGTCTACGGAGTACCTCCAACCACTACGGGTTCTGCTCGCGCTACCGCCTTTCCATGGCAGGAATCATGTCAGGGAATTCATATTCAGTAAACGGCCACTCAAGATAAAATCACAGCCCCAAGTCTCCAATACCTAGGTTATCATGAAATTCTATCCTTTGTACAGCTGCCGATATTGCGCGTGCGAGAATGATACATACATCTTGGCACGAATCTAACAGTAATCAGTAGGGATTCTAGGGGAGGGTTACAAGGATTTTCAAGCACGCTTCACGCTCTATGAACTCACCGTCATTCTACTACTATAATCCATATATAACTTTTGCAACGTTTTGAGCCAAGGTACTATAATATCTATGTAATTAGCCGTTTTAGGCCTAGTTTAGGTAATCTAGTACTATATCTCCTACGCTTAATTCTAGATCTGAAACGTTATCCTAGTATGCTAGAATCTACACCGAGATTTAGTATACGTTAAGAATCAAGATGCTTTCGGATAGATATATAGCTTATTTACCGATAGCAGAATCGCTTAATTATCTTGTAATCACCCCCTAAGATCTCTACTCATAACTGGTACTGTGTAGATTTGTGCCAAGATGTATCTATTATTCTCGCACGCGCAATATACGGCTACCGATTTGGAGCGAAAAGAGAAACAAATCCCGAAAGTCAACATTACGGTTATATACTTGATGGTTTCTCGATTCCATATTTCCAGGCCTATGTATATACATATATATTAACTGTATAAAGATATACAGCGGTGAAGAAACATCATAGTCCGCTGGGATACGAAATCTATGGCATGAGGGGAAAATCGATAGGTAACTTTCCTAGCGTTCCACGCAATAATAGAACTCTGTCTGCGCATTGATATTTTGCATGCTTTCCATTCGGCTTAAATGTTGGAGATTGCTGACTCTCGTGACCCTCGTCAACGGCAATCGCCGGCGAGTCGCTGTCCGCTACGGACTGGAGATCACAGTGGTTTACCAAAGACGCGCCCTTTGCACTCCCAGAGAATAATCACTATAGCATAGCATGAATCAGAGACTTCTTGGAAGGCGGCATGGAGAAGCTCATTAATCTAGACAAAAGTGAGTGGGGTTCTCGCGGAAGGCCTTCGTAAGAAGTGCCTACAACGTACGCTGCATTGGCCGACCACGGCAGAGTCGCCCTCTCCACCCTCCATCATCGTGCCCGCGGACGACGGTCGCAAGAAGGGAAGGCCCAGAGCCAACAATGCCTCCAGACTTCCTTGCCGATCTTCGCCGCTCAGTCCACTTCAAGCTGGCGAGGAGGAGAGTTGCGTCTAGCGCTATCCATAGTGGCACTGCTTTCTAATCCTGGCAAGATGGTCCATCTTCGCTTTCACGAAGTCATCGATGTCTTCTTGTGGGACTTCAGCAACGAGCCGGTCAAAATCGGCTGTGGAGGCCTGAAGCTCTTTGAAGGGTACATGAGTTGGACCGTTAAAACCTCCCCATATGATATGGTGGAACCACATCCAACCGTTCGCCCTGAACTGCCTCATCATCTTCGAGGGTCTCTCTTCTGGATGTATGTCAGCACCCAGCACTCTTACTTCCTCTTCGCCCAGTATCCGTATGTATAGTTCTAAATATCTGTGATATCTACTCAGTCTCTCGTCGGAGTCCTCCCAAGAATTAGGCGGTTGGATGAGAAGCCACCTTGGTGGAGACCAGAATAGCTGATATGGCCCGGCATACGTCCACTCCCAGTCAATCACTGCAACAATCTTGAGGTTCTGCGCATTGTCGACAATCATATTTGCTGGCCCAAAGTCGTCGCAGATGAGTTTGAATGGGCCCCTTTCATGCTCTGCCGATACCAAGCATGGTATTAGGGCCTTGAAAGCGTTCCAGTAGGCGTACTTCTTCCTTGCGTCATTCTCGTCATCGACTGAATTGGATTGCTTGTAGAGATGTTGCAAATCCTGGTCAGCAAGATATTTGAAATAATCGGTAGTAGATGAGAACGATACGGTCCGAGAACCTGGAACAGTGGTGTTAGAAGGAAGCAGAAGCAGTGAAGAGAACGAAGTCTGAGCATACAGAAAACATCGACACCCCCAACACTTAGTATCTCATGCGCCTTCCACGTCAATGGCCGCGAACAGATCTGTGCGATCTTTTCACTGTTGCTACTCTTGGATAGACTCCCAATGCGGGAGAAGTTGAGCTTTGAAAGTTTCAGGTGAATCTGAGCGACCTGTCGATAGATCTTCTCAATATCTCCTCGGTGAACATCTTCCCGAATGAGTCTAGAATCGGATTCGCAAAGAATGTCACCCAAACTGACACCTTCAATGAACGAGGTGATGATGAACGGGCCTAGTCCAAGCCTATTTTCAGCAGCCAATCCCCAGGCCTTGACCTCCGGGACGGGGATATCTGTCTGCTCGCGGATGAGGTTCATTGTAGCGACTTCGATTTCAACCTTTCGTCATCATGTTTGACCTTCCCACCTATGGGGAGCCGCACCATCCACTTCTCCCCGTCAGTGAACTGCACCATACAAGCCCAGTTGAAAGAGCCACGCTGATCGTTATCTGGTAATGCATTGCCAAGCAAACAAGGCAAATTATCCTTGTGAAACTCCGAAACCCAGGCAGTGAGTCCATTCTTGCGACACTTCAGAAACCGTTGCAGCCACTCCATAGAGTCTGCTTCGTTCTTTAGCTCGGCGGACTCGTCCCAATCCATCGTGAGTGAGGATGTTGAACACTTTGCCAGACTGATATCGTATTGATTAGCAACGACGACTACGATCGGTGTCAGTCAGTTAGAGTCCTTTCGTACCCAAGAGAACTGGGGTGGAACAAACCGGTATCTTCATTCCGAAAAGAAGGTCGGATGTCAAGACGGATAATAATGGCTATTGCGGCCCGTCCCGCTTTTGGCATGCTAGTTACTAGTACTCCGTAGTCTTACGAAGTATAGGCGGGGCTTGCGATGACTTTGATATCAAAACTTCGATAAAAACCATTCAATTTCCGAGCATCTTCGCTATTCCAAAGAGTCGATTCAAGAAGCGGAAACTATGTCAAATTATGATCAGCCCAGGCTGGGAAAAACTTCCAATATCCTTACCGAAGAGTACGCCCTTCAACAAGACGCGAACGATCCGCTCAAACATCTACGGGATGAATTCAACATACCTTCTCGTGGAGATCTGAAACGAAAAAGATCAAAGGATGATCCAGATACTTCAGGCGAGAATGGTCTTCCATGCACCTATCTATGTGGGAATTCTCTCGGCCTGCAGCCAAAACGAACCCGCGAATATATCGACTCGTATCTTTCCACATGGAGCAAATTGGGAGTCTACGGACACTTCAAGCCTCTCGAAGACCAGGTTACCGAACCATGGGTCGATATCGACGACCAGGCGAAAGATGCCATGTCAAAGATTGTAGGAGCATCACCGAGCGAAGTAGCGGTAATGCAAACGCTCACAGCAAATCTTCATTTGCTCATGGCGAGTTTCTACCGACCGACAAAGGACAGATGGAAGATCATAATAGAAGGGAAGGCATTCCCAAGTGACCATGTACGCTACATCTTCCTCTTAAACGTTCCATGAACTAACAGTCACTCAAAGTACGCTGTCTACTCCCAACTCGCTCACCACAATCTCTCTCCTCAAGACGCCCTTGTCCTGATAGAACCATCCGACATAGAAACGCATAACTTCTCCACCCAACATATCCTTGATACCATATCTGCACACGCAGAAACTACAGCTCTCCTCCTGCTACCAGGAATCCACTATTACACCGGCCAATACCTCGACATCAAAACCATAACATCTTTCGCCCAATCAAAAGGCATAACAGTAGGCTGGGACCTCGCCCACGCCGCGGGGAACGTACCAGTGCAACTCCACGACTGGAATGTCGATTTCGCGGCCTGGTGTACCTACAAATACATAAATGCCGGACCAGGCAGTATCGCAGGATTGTTTGTGCACGAGAGACACGGAAAGGTCGATACCACAGAAGAGAAGCAGAGCAAATACACACCCCGGCTAAGTGGTTGGTGGGGCTCCTCAAAACCCACTCGCTTCCAAATGGACAACAAGTTCCTCCCCATCCCAGGAGCTGCGGGCTGGCAACTCTCCAATCCCTCCGTTTTCGACTGTACCAGCGTCCTTGCCAGTTTAAGCGTCTTTAACATGACCACCATGCAAGCTTTACGACAAAGAAGTCGGAAACTAACGGCCTACCTCGAATACCTCCTCACAAACTGGAAGTTGGAAGACCGACTTCGATGCTACTCCATTCTCACACCCTCCAACCCTGAAGAGCGCGGCGCCCAGCTCAGCGTACGACTAGAAGATGGATTGCTAGAAACAGTCATGGAAGTACTGGAGGAAGAAGGCGTGGTCCTCGACGAACGAAAACCAGATGTCATAAGAGTGGCACCTGCACCTTTGTACAACACCTACGCTGATATATGGCGTTTCATGAGCGTCTTCGAGAAAGCATTGAAAGCCGCCAGGGACAGGAAATCCGCTTCAGCCATGTCGAAAGGAGATGGAACTGGCGGCATAATGGTCGACGGCCCAAGCCAAAAAGGAGGATGGAGTGAACTCACATAAAGCCTGAACAGACACGAACCTGTCAATGAGAGAAGGCAGTCATCTTCACCAATTCAATCACACAATCCCCAAGCAGAGTAGGGTTGCGATATATAAACAGTCCGATACAACACGGATTGGGATCCCAAAAGGATACAAAAAACAAGATCTTGATATAGTCCTGGATCTTGCCGTAAACCTCCCTCCTTAATCTGTACTTGGAGTGCTTTCGATGTCAATAACATCTTACCACCGATTTCGAGACACCTGGAAAGAGCAATTGATTGTCGAAGCCACTGTGACGGCGATTTAGGACCCCCTACTCATTACCAGCAACCCCACCCTATGCGAAAAAAAAAGACAGACGAGCAACATCGCACCTAAAACGCTCCAAACCCAAGAAGACCTTTATTCACCCGTCATCCAATGCCTATAATGCAAACCGAAACAAATTCCCCATACTAACCCACTGTCGTCCATTCCTAGCCAAAAACTCCTTAACAACCTTCCTCACCGTCCCAAACCTCACCCGATTATACTCCGCCAACAACCTCAACTCATCCTTCCTGTCTCCCTTCAAGACCCCCTCCCTCGCCATCGTCTCCACCTTCTCCCTAGCCCTCTCGACATCGAACATACTCCCCAAAAACAGCAATTGGTTATACAGTGCCTTCTCCGTATACTCCTGTTGCATACGTCCCAAACACCCCATACCCAAACCTTTGGGACCGAGACAACGATGGCCGTATACGCAGATTTGGCGGGTGCGATTGCCGCACTGTGGGTCGTCGCAGATGAGCCAGTTGGCGTAGTAGCGGGAGATGTGTTGACGGATCTGACTTTCCAGCTGGGCAACGACTGTGATGGTGGGTATAAGCCGTTGACAAGCAGCGTTGGGACATTGAAGGCCGTCATTCGTGATGATGGCTTCTTGTCGTTCGTCTTCTGTGCGAGTGGTTGGGGGAACGATACCACGGAAGTCGAAGGAGGATTTACATGCCACACATCTCAACTGGAGTGGTAATGCTTCTTTGAAGCGGACGGAGTCGGGGATTTGGGATTCGAGGGGTTGCAGGTCGTTTGCTCGGCTGGAGGAGGTTTGAGAGACGGTGCTGACACGATATTTACTCGTGTCCAGGCCCAAACAATCGGCGAGTTGTGTGATATTCGTCCCACTGATGGGGGCACAAAGACGTTCGACTGGTGGGAGAATCTGTTTGTGGAGGTAGTAGTCAATATCCGGTTTCAGCCCGGAATCAGCTTTGAGGATGTCTTCAAGAGGGTAAGCGTTCTTTGCTGCTGTTTCTGCTGAGCCGTTGCTTTGGCCTGTGATGATGAAAGACATGACGTCTTTAGCTTTGATGTTCTTGCCCTTCGCCATTTGCCGGAGCGCAACCTGGACGGAGGGCATTGAGCCGCCATTCGGATATTCTTTAGGTGCTTTTCCGAGTTGAGTGAAGATCGTGTAGGCTTGGACTGGCACTTGATAGTCACGCATACGCGTAGCGAGGGCGCGGAGATATTCGTGGATGTTTTCGACGACGGTATCGGGCTCGTCGCCAGATAGGAGGAATCCAAGAAGTTTACTTGAGGTAATCTTAGCACTGTAAGCATGAAACGCATAAAAGTTACTCACGATGATGTCTCTTTTGACAATGCACAGTATTCTCGCCTTCTCATATCAAGACCTTTGACCTCGAGCTTCTCAACAAACTTTCCATCGATCTCCACCATGTTGATGGCGGCATACTTCTTCTTGGCATGTAACAAGATCCGACGGAAGACATTGTCAATATCGATCTCAAGAAGTCGGTAGCGTTCGTTGACAGCTTTCTTGAAGCCTCTTCCGATCGCAAGTGCCTCCTGGATGTTGTCTTTATTCGTGTTGATCATGACTGAATCAGTGTCACCGTAGATGACACGGAGTGAATCCTGTTCAGCAAGCTCCTTCGTGCTCTGCAAAATTTCACGACCTTTGTAGGTGGTGAGCATGGCCAGCGGCCGAGCGTAGAATCGAGACTTTGTGTATCCCAAACAACCGTACATAGAGTTGGCTGTGAGTTTGAGTGCGAGTTGCTTGATGTCGTACGTAGCAAGCTGATCTGGAGTGGCGGTTTTGTCCTTCATCAGCTTCTTAACTTCTCGACGGCGATTGACAAGAGTGGCAATGAGCTTGGGGAGGATGCCCAAAGCCTGATCTGCTGGAACTTCTGGGACCTGCTCGTCATCTTCCTTGAGATTGGCGCGTTCCACCGTGGTGAAGCAAATGTTGTATTCTTGAATGATCGATGGGTACAAACTGTTGAAGTCCATGACCAGGATGAATTTGTCGTAGAGGCCCTTTTCAGGCTCAAAGACAAGACCACCTTTAAACTTGTCTTTCTTTTTCGCATCGATGCCCTCTTCGCCATCAGCAGGCTCTTCTTCGACCTTCTGCTTTCCTTTACCCCATATCTTGTCGGGGCAGATGTACTTATTTCGATGAAATTCGTGTAACAGAATGTACTCGTTTCTTTCAGCTCTTGTTCCACTCAGCGTTCGAGCCCATGAGTTACCGGCAAGATTAGTGAGGACTTTCGTCAGAGGCAGCATCTGTGTCTTTATGGCGATCGCGGCAATGAAAAACGTGTCGGCCTCACAATGCTGGACATAATTCATCAGGCCTTCCCTCTCTAAAGCCCATGTCTTTTGAACAGCTTCATTGTCGAGTTCCAGTCGCACGTGGTTCTTGCCCAGGACTAATTCACACATCTCGTTCAGACTCCACGACTGGCACTTCATCATGAGCGATTTACCCATGTCGTTGGCTAAATCGACGAGAAGTCGACCCGAAGCCAGTTGTCGTTCAGCAAAGAAACTGCCGCCGCCACGTCCAAAGTTCTTAGGCCAATCATTTCTTCGAACACGGCCAATACGATGCCAGCCTGGTGTATTTCGTTCTTTCATCCTGCTGAGGAGAATGCCAAAGTCGACATCATCGAGCTTGTGACCCATGAGGACGTCGGGATCCATCTTTGCCAGGATAGCCATGAACTTGCTGAGAAGATCTCGCTCGTTCCTCTCCAACATGACCGTTCCCTTGTGTTTGGGAACCTCGAGCTTTTCAAAACCTGTGGGGTATGAATCCGCAATAGGACGCATGATGGTAAAGCTTTTGCAGGGCATCTTCTCAGGCGGTGTCGTGTCTCCAAGAATGACGTTTTCGTAAATCCTGGCACTTATCATCAAGATCTCCTGTTTGTTGTTCTCTGAATTGAAGGTGGTACGCAAAGCAATGCTCATCAGGGTTAAAGGCGGCACATCCAGGTTGTCCGACTCGCCCAACGTGGAGATATGCTGCGGCTGATCAACCACGAGTTCTAGCTTGCACCAGGAAGCGTTATTGAGGGCTTGGAAATTTGCGCCTTGAATGTTCAGCCAGCATGGCCCCATGATGTTCTTCCAGAGAACGAATTGTTCGAAAAGAGCGGTATTGGTACCAAAAACGTGCGAGAAGGTCTCCCCCGTGAGGTCATTCGATAGTCCTTGCTTGTCGTATGGATATAGCAGCTTTAGGTAGTCGGCCTTCTTCGGAATTCCTGGTACCTCGAATGCATACTTTCTTTCGCAAGGCTTGATTTTGAATTGGCCAACTCTGAGCTTAGTCATAATGCCATCCACTTCGTTGTAGACGTCGTTCATGCTAATCTCCTCATCAGTCGGCCGCCCATGCTTCTGTCGAAATTCTCTTGGGAGAAAGAACAATTTCCGTAGGATGTTGTCGATTTTAACAAAACAACTGACAAAGTTTCCTGTACTCTTGTCCTTGACCTTTCCAAATAAACACAAACTCCCAAGAATCTCAGTGTAGTCTGTCCAGAAAAAATTGAGACTGCCGTCCTCTTCTACAGCATGTTGAGGATTGAGTTTGCCTACGTTAGACGCTACTTGGGGACCACCTGGACTGCTCATGACGTTGAGGCTTTCGTTGAGCCGGTTCCAAGCGGAGGCATCGACAGCTGGTCCTGCTGGCGAAGAAGGGAAAGCTGTCGGTTGAGATGCAGCTTTTAACTTTGGCGCAGGTCGCTTTCCAGACATGTTGATGGATGCTCCAGCTGATATCGACTGACCAATTGGTTGTGCAACGACCAGATCATCGTCTTCCTCTTCTTCCTCAATTTTGACGGCTGGCTGCGATCTCCGTTCCACGGCTTTCATGACTGGAGACGAGGGAAGTGGGTCGCTCATGAGCACGTCTTCATCCATGGGAGCGTATTCGTCATCGTCGTTCATGGTAGCCTCCGCGGGAAGTGTGTCCACAGCCGTTTGGCTCGAGTCTATTCGTGATGATGGCTTTGGTTGGCGTTTCATTATGGGAGGAGAAAGAACTCGAGTCTTTCGTCTGGATTCGTCCTTGACTGGTTTCATGCGAATGGCGGTGCGGCTTGGTACATTGACATCGACTTCTCCAAGCAAGTCTGCCATGAACGCGTCGTCGTCGGCTGTCTTGACTGGCTATTGGGTTGTGAGCTCATAGACCACACCTCAAATCGGATTTTATACCTTTGGTCTAGGGGCCATTGTCGTGGCCTTCGCAGTGAAGTAATTGCTGATGCCATTCTTAATTTTCTTCTTTTTCTCGTCGTCTTCTTCTCGTTTTCGTTTGGCTGTGAACGCGTCAGTATAACTACACAGTCGTGCTCGGTATAAGGATCGTGTATACCAGCCTTGCCCCGTGGAGCATTGTCCTCCTCTTCACTGGAGTAGCCAGTGCGACGACCATCTTCCCAATCCTCTTCCCGGCCATCGTCGGCATATCCCTCGCCATTGTCGTCGACAACGAAGTCGTCTTGGTCCAGACGTCCCCTCACAACCTTCTTATACCCCTCTTCGTCTACCTCGTCGTAGATGTTGACTTCTTCCTCGATCTCGTATTCATTGTCGCGTTTCCCTGATCTAGCTTTCTTGAGCTTTTCGAGCTGGGCCAAGCGGGCTGCTCGTTTGGAGGACATTATGGAGATCTACAATGGATTGTATTGGCATATCAGGGCGTAAAGGACAGCGGGAGAGGCAATGAGCGGAGTTGTTATGGTGTAGTTGTGTTCGGTGCGCGAGTCGACATTGCAAGTGAGGAACCACTTTCGAGATGGCAGAAACGCGTCGCGTAAAAAGCCACTAACATCACTAGCGTGTTATGGCGCATACCATCTGCCTTGGCATTGAACCATTCATCTGATGAACACCTGCATCAACACCATTCGTGGCAATTACTCTCCCGAACTCGATCCCTTGGACTCGCGAAATCAATCCATCATCGTTATCTAAAGATCAAGTGCGATAAAATCCTAGCGAAATCCAACATCCAGTGTCCAGAATTGGCGATATCGATAAAAAGTTGAACGAACCTAATCAGAAGAAAGAATGTCGGAAACTCAGTCGAAAGATCCTCTTGTCTGGATCGATTGCGAGGTGGGGAAGTCTTGTATCTTTGATTTTCATAAACTCTTCTCAATAAAGTGCTCACAGATGACCGGCCTCGACCTGAAAAACGACGAAATCATTGAAATAGCATGCATCGTAACAAATTGGAACCTGGAGCCCATCGATCTACCAGGCTTCGAAGTCACAATCGGACAAACAGAAGAAAAAATGGCCTCAATGAATCCATGGTGTGTAGAACACCACGGAAAATCAGGTCTAACCACCAAGGTCCTTGCATCAAAAACAACCCACCAACAAGCAGCTGAGCAGCTACTCGCGTATATGAAAGCCCGCGTTCCAAAAGCCAGAACGGCTTTATTGGCTGGCAACTCTGTGCATGCGGATCGCGCGTTCTTCAATGCTGAGCCTGCCTACGCTGAGGCCATGAATCATCTTCACTATCGTATCCTCGACGTTAGTTCGATAAAAGAGGCTGTGAGACGCTTCTCGCCTGAAGACGTGCTGGCGCAAATTCCAAGGAAGAGAAAGGCCCACACGGCGATGGAAGACATTCTTGAGAGTATTGCTGAGATGCGCTATTACACCAAAGAGATATTCCAGAAGAACACAGACGCAGCAACCCAATAGCAGTCTCCGAGCTCGAAATCAATACCACCAAATCTCTGGCAAAGTTCGAAATGATCCGGAATGGAAAGAGTCAACCTCAATAGCCAGATCAGCATATTCCAATGAATTCCTCTCCACAAAAAACATCAAAGATGCTTCACCAAAAACTCCGTTGTAAGCCTAACAGTCTCCCCTAAACTCTCGCCAAACAACCCAAAATGACTCCCCTCAAAATCAACAAACTCCACATTCGCCATCCCCTCCAAAGCATCATGAATCTTACTAGCCGGCGTAATCCCATCCTCAACAGCACTAATCGCCAACAACGGACACTTGACCCTCCTCGCATAGGGTTTCGTATCATAAGCCACCATCTGCAACAAACTCGCAAGCGTAACCTCATTCCGATACCGCGGCGCCTCCTTCGTAACCTCACCAATCCACTCCATAGCCCCATCCGTCGTCATCACAGCTCTCTCACCCGGAGTCCCAGTAACCGCCATAGTGGCATGCTTATATCCCAAAGACCTCCAAACCAAATCCCAAACCAACGGGATCCCCAACCCCACTCTCTGCACAACCCCAGGCGCGGCAACAGAAATATGCGGAATCAACGCCACAACAGCTTTAACCCGTTCATCCCCTGCCGCGAGAACAAGGGCATGGGCGCCCCCGAGTGACGTCCCCCAAACACCCAGTCTCTCACGATCACATCGCTCGTCTTTCTCCAAACAATCGAGTCCATCCCGTAACGTGCGTATCTGCTCAAACGGTCTGATGTCCTGTCGGACGCCTCCCCCCGAAGCACCGAACCCTATAAAATCAACACTGAGACAGGCGATCCCAGCTGAAGCGAGGGAGCGCGCGTAGGAAGGGATAAGCATTTCTTTCACACCTGTGTATCCATTCCATTAGTAGTCTGACAACGCAACGGCGTACCCTCCCATCCCATCCCATCCCATCCCATCAAAGGAAAGACGGATGCGTAAAACGAACCTGCAAACCCAGGTCCCGTTATAACAGCTGGCCACGGTCCCTCTATCCCCACCGGCACATAAAAATCAGCAGCGCATGTTTCGCCCAGAGAGGTGAATGTGTAATCGGTGCGTTTGTACGCTGCCATGATATGCGAACGATATTGCTTTTCGGTCTATCGCGTCTTGGGGATATAGTACTAGTTATCGACGTGGTGGATACTGGAACCCCGGTAAAGACTGAGACTGAGATGGATCGGAGGTGGAGATGGGTACGTTTAATTTCGTCTCAAGAGGTGGGATGTAACCTAGTATAAATGGATAAGTGGAAAGAGAGATGTATGGACGGGGTTTGTGTTTAAGGAGGAGAGGTGGGTAATGGGATATACAGACGCTAAACTATACGAAGCTCTAAGAAAGCGGGTTATCCGTACGTTTATCCTGTGTAAATACTCCGTACGTACGTACAATTAAATGTCAGACAGATAATGTGACCAATTAATACGAGTCAAGATCCATCTAACAGAGAGAACATTATACATGAAACGGGGATTTACGGAAGATCCGGGGGATACATAAACCACCGAAGCCCACAACATCAACAATAACAACAAAACAACACATCACGCACACGAATAATCGAAAGACGTAATCCCCTGATACTTTACTGGAACACAATATATTTATATATATATACAATTCTAAGCATTACCAGCTCACCAAGAAACAAACTCTCCAATCCCCTTCCTTCCAGGCCAATCTAAACCCACGGGAAAACGCCCCCAGAGAGAAGAAAAAAAGGGCTACCCAACCCCGAAAATGCCAAAGAAAGAAGAAGAAAAAAAAAGGCTCTACACAAAACCCAAACATCCTCACAAAGCAACAACAGCAACAACGGCACCAGCAATCAACCCAACCACCGATCCCCCAACCTTAACACCAGCATTCGTGGTAACTTGCAATGGTCCTCCAGTACTGGTTGAAGAAGGAATGTAAGTTGTGCCGAAGCCGGTGGATGAGTAAACGGATGGAGCGGTAAGGATCCCATTCGTACCGGCAGTAGCAGCCGTGGCGGCGGCTGAAGCCAGAGTCGCGGCAGAAGGGGTTTGGCTACCGGCCGCAGGTACTGGAGTCTGGCTGCCAGACGCGGGCGCCGCAGTCCCGGCAGGAGCAATGGAAACAATAGTAGCAGGAGCAAGGCCGATAGCGGCAGCCGTGGCACCACCAGTAGCCGGTAACGTTGTAAAAGCGACTTGTGGAACCGTGACAGCTGTGCTCAACATTGTTACTGTGGAGGAAGAGGGGATGGGGAAACCGGCTGATGGGCCAGTGGCGTAGGTGCATGGTACAGTGTAAGACTGGGCGATAGTGATTGTCGTCATTGGGACTGCAGCGACTGGTTGAGTCGCGGGTGAGACAGGGGTACTTGCTGCCGCGGGTGGTGCTGATGTAGCGGCGGCGCATTTGGAGCAAGGGATTGTGCTGGCTGAAGTTATGGTAAATGTTGAGATGGAGGCGGCTTGGAGGACTGTGGTTGTGCCAGCAGCAGTGATGGTTTGGCCGATTGAGCAGGAAGAGTAGGAAGTTATGAGAACTTCGGTGACCGTGCTTGCGATCGAGACTGGCGTGGATTGGATGGGAGAAACTGGTGTGGTTTGGATGGGGGAAACTGGTGTGGTGGCCAGGGTTGAAGCAGAAGAAGAGCCAGCAGGAATGCCAGCAGATGGGGTCCCAACAGCAGGAGTACCGGCAGAAGGAGTGCCAGCAGAAGGAGTGCCAACAGCAGGAGTACCAGCAGGAGGAGTCCCAGCAGCGGTGAATGGGATAGAGCTTGGACAGTTGGTGATCAGACCAGGGTTCTGTGGGATATGAGCAGCGCAGATACCGATAAGGTAAGACAATGCTTCTTGGACCTCAGAACCATCAGCACCGCGAGCTGTGATGCACTCGATGACGTTCTTGGTAAAGTCGGCTTTGCTGCAGTAGCATTGATGGTCGCTGTTATCTTTGCAGCCAGTCTGGCTGATCCAAGTGTTCAGACATTGAGGAACCACGTCTGGGCAAGGAGCGGTGGTGACTGGAACGGAAGGCTTTGTAGACGAAGGCTTAGAAATCTCGGACGAGGATGCCAAGGCTGGCACTCCAATACTTGAGCTGGAATTGCTGACTGGGCTGACTGGAGTTGAAGCTGAAGCTGGCACATTTGGCACTGGCACCGACACGTTTGAGGTTGGAACAGCTGGAGCAGATGGGGAGGGTGCAGAGCATTCCGATCCATAGATACCGTCCTCGCACGGGGCCGGAATGCTTGAGGTTTGAATGACGCTGGAGGGACCTGGAACTGGAATGCTAGAGTTACTAGTCACCGGGCTCACTGGCGTAGAAGATACAGAGCAGTCAGGTCCCGAGCCACCATTCGTGCAGACGGCTGGAGTAGAAGAGAGCGAAGAAACGGGTGCGGAGCAATCAGATCCATAGTCGCCATATGTACATGTGGATGGAATATTGGGCACCGGCTTGCTGGTGGTAGTGGGCAGAGCTGGAGATGAGGTTGGTATAGCGGGTGACGAGCTAGGAGCAGCAAACGATGAAGATGCTGGAACATTTGGAACGACCTTGCTTGAGGTTGGTACAGCCAGCGAAGAGGTAGATATAGCAGGCGATGAACTTGGCTGAGATAATGGCGTAGAACTGGAGCTAGCCTTTGGTGGGACAGAGCTCGCAGGTGGACTACAGTCAAAACCGATGCTGTGAATGCCGATATCACACCCACCCTTCGACCCCTGAGGAAGCTGGAACTGGACCTGCTTGGCACCACCGCACTGGCTGTTCTGAACGATAGTTCCTCCGGATTTACAAGAAGTGGTTTGCTTGCAGGTAGAACCATCCTCCATCTGATAGTGGAATTCGACATCTGTGTCTTTGGAGACTGAGACTTGGTACTCTGAGATGGAGAAATCCTTGTCAGCGCCGCAGGAGAAGCTCGGTCCGGATCCAGCGCCCATTGAGCCTTGGATGACCTTGCCACCAAAGGTACGCTTCGTTAAGGAGTCACGCTTTCCGAAGCTTGATGTGCATTGAAATCCGCTGAATGAATAGGAATCATAAGAATCGAAGCTTCCTGGATCCAGGCTTGACCAATCAAAGCCGCCCTTTTCTTGGGATGTGCACTCGTTGTTGTTGTTGGATGGGGTCTTGTAGGTTGGGGCGTTGGTCCATCCAGAGAACTGCGCAACGTTAGCTATGCGATTGGGAACAGTAGAACAGATGACTTGCTGTAGCACTGGCCGTGCTGGCAAAGAGTAAAGCTGAGTTGGCTTTCATAATGAAGAGTGAGCTGGTTAGGACTTAGAGAACAAGAATTGATACGAAGCAAAAATCGACTATCGAAGCGATTGTGGTTCAGCAAGCTGAAAACGAGAGTAAAGATGGAACTGAGGAAACAATGAGCAGACTACTGAGAGAGAGTGTAGATGAGGAGAGAGGGCATCACTTGAAGGGAAAGCAGTACTCTTTAAACAAGTCCATACTCCTGAGATGCACAGAGGACGGCATCAGGTACGACATGAAACTGCGAGGGATCGACATCAAGGTTAGTGGTCCACTCAGAGCTTCGATGACGGTGTAGCAGGGCGACGGAGAGGTCTGTTCTGAGGCCTGGGTGCTGCCCGTAGAAGGGGTGGGGACTGGGGACTGGGGACTGGGGACTGGAGAGGCATGCGGTTGCTGGTGGTTGTCACTTGTCAGTCAGCGTTTCTTGAGGGACCGAGGGATGAAACCCACTAAAACTAGGGGTTTGGAGAAAGCGAATGGCGGGTTCCGAACGCTTTGCGCCACTGCAACCTAAAGGGGCAATCTCCCGCCTTACAGAGCGGCCATGGGCGCCAAAATGGTGGCTCTAGCACCGCCGGTCTTGCGGCTCTCGCATCGTGTGTGGAGGGTCTCAGGCTCCAAACGCTCAGCGAAAGGCAGCGCATCGCTGTGTTAATTACCTGCCGAACACCATTCCTCCGACTCGACGGCGATGAGCGTAACAACTAACAACCTTCTGCGCTTCACCGTGACGTGGGATCTGGCTCAGCCTAAGAACCGCATTTCAAATCGAACAAGTCGATGAGATTCTGTTTCCTTGCCGCGCCGAGATCTCGTCGTCCGTTCCCCTCGACCAGGCGTATGTAGTCTCCACTTCGGTGTAGGAAACAGAGGCAGTCCGTTGGCGCAGAGGTCACATTCGAAAACACCTCTATACCAAAACAAAGACCGGTACCGCCCAACCCAATAGAAACACCCAGCGACGATTTCGGCACAGCCTCGTTATTCCTGGGGTGCTGCCACACGAGGTATCGTCCTCTCCCATCGGCAAAAACAAACCTGAAGGCATTGCGCCAGGGGCAGAAATGCACGGGAGATCTTGGGGAAGAACGGTGGGTCTTGTCATCGCTTGTGTAAATCATGTACGACTGAGATGCAGAATCCACAAAGGGGAAACAAACTTTACCATCTTCATCTACAAACAGTGCATAGAAGATTTGGATGTGCGAAAAAATGGGTACCCAAGGCCCCAACCAAGAGCATCCTTACGTTTGTGCAGGAACCCAACGGGCGTGCTTCGTTGTTCACATGTTTTGTTTCTCGGGCGTGGCTTGGGGGATCATTGGGTGCTTCCGCTTGGAAAAGGAAGGATGTTGTCTTCGAGTTGTGGCGAAGCTCCAAGATGCTTTTGGGGATCAAAACTCGACTCGTGAATCGTCACTTGCAAGCGAGAGACCTACCGTAAAGAGCCTTGGGGAAAAAACGATAAGAGCCTTGCTCATGAGTCAGTTGAATAATGCTTCGTCGTCGTGTGAAGTTGTTGCTGAGATCACGACCCGAAAACCATAGATCATTCAAATCTTAACCATCGTTCTACTCCTAGTGTGCAGAGGGAAGAAACAGTGCGATATGTAATGAGATTTGATTTCATCCAAAATTATGCCCCCGAACCTATGAACATCCGCCAAAGCGGCAAACAAGAAACATGCAAGCCATGCAACAGATCCCGAGATAACCATCATCCTGGAAACACGTTCCTGCAGTAGCTGCCGCACAAACAAACCCAAAAGAGTCACCTTCCCTGTCCCCACTGACGACAAGCCCAAAGCCAGTGCCAGTCATAGAAGGAAGTCCTCCGAAGCCAACAGACTCTCACTTGCCACAAAACTGAACCCACCAAAAGGATTCGCCTGCTGATCAGCCAAACTTTCCTCCAGTACATCCGAAAAGCTCTTTCGAGCAAGGACTGGACTGACAGCCAGTTCCGTGAACTCTTCGTCAAAGTTTTCTGCAAGTTCGGGATCCGTGATCAACGGCTGAATGGGAGGCTCAACCTCCCGTCTTGCCAACTTCCTCCAGTCGATAGCTTTGAAGAAGCCATGGTTCTTCATAGTGGTCAGATCTTTGGGCATGTTGTACCCGAGGCGCTTCTGTGGCTCTTTGCGTAAAAGCCTGATGAGGAGGTCTTTTGCGTGGGGTCCCAAGAAGTAGGGTACGACGAGTTTCTTGTGGACAATGGCTTGCTCAATCTTCGCGTTGTTGTTACCTCCGAATGGTGGCTTGCCAGTGAGAAGGTCGAAGGCAAGAGCACCGAGAGACCACCAGTCAACGGCAAAGCTGTACTCCTTTCCAGCAATAATCTCCGGCGCCATGTAATCCACGGTCCCGAGGAAAGAGTTGCATTTGGCGTCATCGTCGACTGAGACCTTAGAGAGACCAAAGTCGGTGAGCAGTAGGTGACCTTCGGCATCCAGGAGACAGTTTTCGGGTTTGAGGTCGCGGTACACGACCCCAAGATTGCGATGTAGGTGCTCCAATGCAAGAATCATCTCCGCCATATAGAACGCAGCAGTAGGCTCGTCAAACATACGCTCCATTTTTAGATGGTGGAACAATTCTCCGCCTTGCGCATACTCAAGAATGAGGTACAGCTTCTCATGGTCTTGAAAAGCGTAGAAAAGCTTGACGACAAAAGGATGACGGTTGACGCTCTCCAGGATTTGACGCTCCGTTCTTGTCTGCTCCACGAGTCTTTTGTGTACGACCAATGATGCCTTCTTGAACTGCTTCTGCGCGAAAAGCCGTCCACTGTTCTGCTGACGAACAAGGTGGACTGTCCCAAAGGAGCCTTTGCCGAGACATTTTAATGGTTCGAAATCCTCAGCTGCCATCTTGCGCACCATGGTGTCCCGCTTGATACCGCCTTCGATGGTCCCCAAAAAAGACCGCGATCGAACGTCAGGACTAACAAAGTCTTGATCTAGAGGAACTTCGTATGTGTCCATCTCAGTCTTGTCGCTATCACTGCCACTTGAACCAGTGCTTGAGAATTCGCGCCGAAGGCTTGGAGGCGTTGCGCATGGGGAGCGATTGCCAATGCTCAGGGAGTCGAGCTTGAGCTTCAAAGCACTGATGCCAGAGGGCGTCATTGGTCGCATAGCTGGACTGCTGGCGACGCTAGAGAAGTCCCTTCGTGGACCCATTTTTGGTGTACTGGCGACTGAGAAGTCAGACTCCTCCCCTCCTGACCCCAATGGTGTTTGGAATCCGCGAATCGTTTGCACGGCAGCTGCAGCTGGACCCTGAGCCTGATTCCTTCTCTTTTTCTTCGCTGCCTTCTTTCGCACCTTGTCAAGATCGAGCTTGACCACGTCATTGTCATTCCCAACTGTGAGACTATTCAGTCGCAGAGGTGATTGCGATGCGATCCGAATTGGCGGGCTTGCTGCGCTGGTTCGCAAACCATTCACAGCCCTCGAAGAAGGTCTCAAAGCTTCTGGACTTTCAATTGGAACTTCCTTGGTCGAGCCGCTGTTTCCGGCCGTCCCTGCGCCCGCAGGAATCTCACCCTCGTCGAAGGTGAACATGGTCGTTGTAGACATATGCGACCGTAGGGTAGAACAATGTGTATCGATTTGTGAAGTTACTAGCGAAATGCGCGCATAGATTCAAGTTCAAATAACAGGCCGCTATGTCTTTGTCAACCAAAGCGACTTCTCGTCGACCGTTCGCGACAGCCTTATCACCATAAGCGGGACAAAGCGATCCCCTTGATTATGCCCACCTCTTCACGGTGGGCAGAAGACGACTACTGGCGGGTCGAGCGCAGCAAAGGTTCGGTCGGTGCGTGAGTCGAGGCCTGAAATGTCCAGAAGGAAGAGCTTGTCCGAAGCGAAGCAGACAGCGTCGACAGAAAAAGTGGTCTTGGAGGCGGAAAAAGGGCCCATGGGTGTTATGATGTTGGTATTTGAACGTTCGTGTATGATCGCCAGGTTATTAGCCGGCGAATGGGTGTGTATGAGCTAGGTTTTGGTGATGTTTGCTGTGGGTTGGGAGGAAAAGTTGGAACGGGTTTGGGAGAAAGTTGAAGGTAGACTAGGCCGTGATCCTTGCACTTGCTTCACGTGTGATTTTAATGGCTGGAATTGCAGTGGCTCCTCCTGTCCACGATCCATGCGCGTCCCGTCTCGATTGCTCACACTATAATAAGTCCAATATGTCCATGTTCGTATAAGAAATCATTGAAGCTATGTAATACAGTATGTATCTGGTGGTATCGTTAGGTGAGTCGTTCAATCCCCAACAACGCCGGTTGCTTCTCCTCGCGATACATGTCTCAGTCGAAAAGTCATTTCCCGTTTGCTACCAAAACCGCGCTATCCCAGAATATTCAATAGTACAGAAGAAGGATTGACAAATTAAACCAAGTTTCTTGTAGCAGATCTTTTCCAATCTCTCGTCTCGGTCCTCCTATTTTCTTGCCTCACTAGGCGCTGCGGGCAACGGTACCTTGCTGGGTTCTGGCTGATTCAGCACATCTTCAAGATTTTCCAACGCAGCGCTGGGTTTCTCTTCAAGAACCAAAGAGTCATTGAGCTTGATCGGGGGCTCGACGTCTTCAGCCTCTTTCTCCAGGACTGTGCTCTCGTCCATCTCCGAAGCGTAATTGGATTCTCCATCCGATCCGGCTTCCTTCTCCTTAGCAAGACGCGTCTCCTTTCCGCGCTTATGGCAGTACCAGAACACGAAGAGAAGGAGGAACACAGCCAAGCTCATCAGCACATTGGTACCAGTCAGGACTGCAGGGAACCGGAGCTTCAAGAAGTTGAGAATGCTTCGTAGCATCGTCGCTACAGCTCCTTTCTGGCCCACAAGAGACTTCAGCGATGGTATCTTCAAGTTTGACCTCGCTTTCTTAGCTCCGGCACTGCCAGCCGCAGCCATTTTGGCGTCAAACCCAGGCTTTTCGGAGGTGGCTGCTAATATTTCAGGAGCTAAACCAGCCGTCATTTTCGCTGGCAGACTTTTAACCAAGGCTTGTAGGAATGGAGGCATTGCGGCGAACAATTTCGTCAATTGCCCTTCGCTCCGCGTGAGCAGTTTCTCCAGATCATCGTAGGCTGTGGGTACGCCATTCACAATGTCCTTGAGTATTTGTGTGAACTCTTCCATCAGCTTTTGCGACTCTTTCGAGAAACTGAAAGCCCGGTTGTTAACAGCCGACAGATTTAGCTGATCGAGTATGGACGCCATATCTTCCTGCTCTTTCTTCGCCTCAGCGGCAGCAATGTCTTCTTCGATAGTGGTTTTGTCGCCAGATTTCACAGCATCAGCTGCAGCCTGTAGATCAGCAGCTGCGGCCTCTTTTCCTTTGCCCTGAACACCAGTCAGACACGCATTCGGAGCCTCGAATTTACGTACCTTTCCAAGTCGAATATTTGGCACATACGACCAGTAGTCCCTCTTTTTCTTCCCATCGGCGCTAGCATCTTTGGACTCGTCAATTTTACCTTCCTTCAATTCGCCTTCTAAGGGCGGAGAAGTGGGTAGTGGGATTTCATTCGCGCCAGCCATCAAGGCTGTCTGGGCACATTTACCAACAACCTTCCCGCCATTGTCGAGGATCACGACAGGCCTTTCTGGAAGCGGTGGTGGAGCCTCTTCGGACGTGATCCTTTCGAGGAACTTCTCGTCCTCGTCGTTGAGTACTGGTTGCGCATCGGCGGGGTTGCGCTTCTTTTGTTCAACTTTTTGTTCGACTTTGCCCTTGAGGGAGTTGATGTATTGCATGGCCATGGTTGATTAAACGCGGGGATTCAGGCTACAGGTTTGCGCGCGGAACAATAGCTGATGAAGGTTTCTAGGTGTAGACTTCTGTTTCTAGGAGAGATGTTTGTGGACCAGGCTTCTTGAAGGCGATGGCGATCTAACAATGACGATTCAAATGTTGCACATGGTCGTCGCTCGTTGGATACTGTTGGTCGATCCATCTTGCTGTGTTGGCGGGGGCGGGTCTTGCCTCGCGCCACAGCTGACATCATGTGGCGAAGCCTTCATTTCGACCAAATCTCGGGCTCGGGCAACACCAAACACCACCACATCTGTACAGTAGAATCTTAGAGTCACTACTGGCAGCTCGATAAATACTTTCTTCACGAAGAGTTTCCCACAGCTGAGCCTCAATTTCTCCAGGCAAAATCTACCACAAGATTGTCAGTGGTTTTCGAACCTTTTTCGAACCTCCACAGCCTCTTTATCAACTCATCTCCGTCAATTATCACTTTACTACTGTGGTACATCAATACAGCAAATCTTGATCTATATATTCTATCCTAGATTGCCGGAAATACGATAAAATCCATCCTGACTTGAACAAGCGCCTCCATTTTCTGGCAGTTTTGTTTTCAACTTCGCCGGGAATCTGTCGTCCTTGGTTCCGAATTGAGCACTACTTCGAAGGCAGAAATGTTGGTCGACTTACCCATTCACCCTCTCTTGTTTCACTGCGTGTGGAGTGTAGAGTAAGGTCTGGGGTATCGAGATTCTCTCTCTGGTATCAAGAAAGTGCCGGAGAAGTACATCACTCGACTGTTGCAACCACGGCGAAGTATACAGGTTTCGAAGCGTAAGGGCGAGTTCGTAACCCACAGATGTGCCCCTGAGCGTTCTAAGACGACACGTTTGATGAGAAGTGTCATAGCAAGAGAAATTGATCGAAGAATGAACGGAGAACTGTCAACTGGCCGTTGCTAGTGATCCTGTGTAACTTTCTAAAAGCATGGCGAGCTCTATAGATCCACCATGCAACAGCAACAGCCGATAACCTCCACTCCACCTCATCAACTTTCAAGTTCATCCTGCGCTCAACGACTCGAAGAGAATCAACAAGACTTGGGTGATAACAAATCACAAAACAAACTTCTCATCCCCCGAGGCTGTCGCTCAAGTACAAACTTCACGTCCGCCAATCACAGAGTATGAAATATGCAACACCATCATCCATTGTCACTCTCCCTCATCAAAATCGAATGAGCAATTATGTAAGAGACTCACTGACCCGGGAGTTAATGATAGACACAAATTATCGCAAATTCCACATAACACTATCCCACACTCCTCCCACCCGGTCTTTTACCAAAGCCTTCCGCAGTCTTCACATCAACTGGTTACAAGATCCGTAGTTCCCTACACCACCGTTCATCCTCCATCCGCCACACCAAATCCGAAAATGCAAGCTCTGGAAAACTCACTGACCCGGGAATCAACGTCAGTGAGGAACACTTCAGAAACCACATAACATTCCCATGCCTTCTTCTCACCCGATCGTCATCAAAAATTGGGTGTCAACACAGATGGCAGCCGATCGCTAATCATAACAGTCCGCACCTGCCATCACCACAGGCGACCTGGCCAGAAGTCACACCCCGTGGCCCCGACAATCACTTTCCCTCGACTCAACGAACACCTTTAATTCCTTACAACGACCTTTCTCCCAACAGAAACCAGCCCCACTTCCACCACTTTCGCTCAAGGTAATTGTCCAGTCTTGAAATCTATCGCGTCTTTCATTCCTCAACAACACGTCACCAATTGAACGCGTAACTAATATCAACTCAGACCACGACTAGAACCCTTTCACCACCCACAACAACTGCTCAATCTTTGAAAACACTCAAAGAGGTAGATCGATATCGTTAAATTTCTGGACACCAAAATACTGATAGTCGCCAGAAACTGATCGCACTCGACCACGATCTTCAAGATGTCATACGAAGACGACCTCTCCCTCGGCTTCAACTTCGACGATGACGACGATGAACGCGTCGAGGGTGAGTCCGCTGGCGAAGGCGCTCAAGAAGACGACCTTGCTGACGCCGAGTCCAATGCCGACGAGGATGAGGAGGTGAGTCGATATGATCGCGTTTTCACGTGTGCTAACCCTTGGTAGGACGATAATAACGCGTACAATCCCAGCAAAGGTAACCTCGAGCGCTCTGTAAGCCTGGCCGCGTCTGAGACCAGCAATCGTGTCCGCGCGAATGGCCAGAGCTTCGCTCTGCAGCGTCCGATTACCGCGGATTTGGACTCTACAGACGAGCTGATTGTCAGCCTGAAAGAGAAGGGTTACAGCAACGATGCTGTGTGCGCTCAGCTGGTGCGTGAAGGACGCATCAACTACGACAAGAAGACGGTTGGCTCTCGTTACTTGCGTCTCAAGAACGCCATCCTCGAGCGTGAAGAAGAGCGCCTGGACGGAGAGCTCACAGATTGGCATGATGGCGAGGACGAGGCATTGCTCAAAGCTGACCAGCTCGCGTTGTCAGAGATCCACGACACAATTGCTCGCACCCGGGCCAAGCGCTGGCACCTTGTGGCTAGGAATGTCCAGAAGATTCTCAAGAAGGAGGCCAAGTACTCACCATCTGCTTGCCAGAAGCGCTTCGTTGCCCTTCAGCATGGCACTGCTTCTATCCCTCCAGAGCTCGACGACGACCCAACACGTCGTTTCGAAGAAAAGGCCGCACGCGTCCTCGCCGCCTTACACGATCAGAAGCTCAAAGACGCGTCTGAAAAGCAGGCCAAGGAAGCGAAGCGCCTTGTCAATGATAATCTCAAACTGCAAAAGGCCCTCGAGAAGAAGGAACGCGCCGACAAGCGTGCCAAAGATGCCGAAGAGAAGGCTAGAATCGCCATTGACCAGGCTGCAAAGCGCGCACAGTCCGCGAAGGAACTTGAAGACGCCCGTAAGACCCAAGCTGATCAAATCCATGCTCTGCGTTCTGGCAAACCCAAACCGGCACCCATTGCCCGCCCAGCAGCAGTCGTTACCCTCAACACAAGCTCTGATCCCTCTTCACCAGTCCCAGTTCCAAGCAAGGGTAAAGCTAAAATCAGCGAAGGCCCGCGCGCCCATCTGCAATTAAAAGAACTTAAGGAATTGTGTAGTCAACGTGGACTGATTCAGTCAGGCACCAAGACCTCTCTAATTGAGCGCCTTTGCTTCGATGACTCTACCATTCCAGTCTCTCAGCTCAAGACCCTTCTCCAGAAGCGCGGCGCCTCCACTGAAGGCACACAAGACGAGCTGCAGGAGCGCTTAGCCCAAGCTGACGCCAACGCCTCTGTATGGGGTCAGCGTTTCGCCGGCAAGACTATCTCAGGCTATAAGCGTGATGCCTCAGCCGAAGGCGACGCGCGGGTTACCAAGCGCACCCGCCCCTCGAGCGCTCTGACCACTATGGCTGCTACTGCTATGGCCGCCTTCAGTGAGGACGACTTCGTGGACTTCAGTGGTGGTAATGACTTCAATGACGACGACGACGACGACTCGAAGTTTTGAGAGCCATTGACTGACTGACTGTCACAGTTGAGTACAAAGCTCCAATTGCCAGAATGAGGTGATTTTGCATTTTCAATGGCGATTGGAAGAAAAATTTGAGTGATTGACACATTCCTGGCAACTTCGAATTATTTGGGCGATGGGCAGGAGAGATGCGGATTTGGCGTTTGAGATTTGACATTTTGGCGTGATAGCTCAGCCATGAATTGGTTGGGGCTGTTGGTGGGTGGCTTGTCTGATTAGGATAGGGATGAATGCGGCAATGGATGCTGATTTTGCTTTTTACTGACCTGGATTTCTGACATTGCGTGCGGTTTGACTAATGGATTTGCCCATGAATATATTAGTGATTCGAGTTTGAGATGATCAATTTAGGCCCGAGTTCAAAGATTTTCTGGCGAGACTTCTATCTTGCCGTTCTGGGAAATTGTAAAGCCCGATCTTGAATCTGGAGCTTCTAGCAATTCCGAGTCTACTCAATACCTGAATTCAGGGCCCAGAAGTCGGTAGATTAGTAGAGTCTAGATAGCTCGATTTCTTTTTCAAACCGTCTCATTCTTCCATTGATGATGTGTAGACTTTGCTATTCATCCGTTCCTAATGTGCTTGATTAGTGTGGATAATGGTGATCTTTGACCTTTTAGCTGTTAGCTGGAAAGGATAAAGAACATTATTGGGGATATCGGGGTTGGGAGGATTGGAATATCGCTCGTTTAGATATTTTTGGAGAGGTTGTTGTTGTTGAGGGGGTTGGGGTTAGGGGTTTAGGGGGGTATCTTGGTACCTATGGTGGGTGGTTTGGGGTGGTTTATTGAGATTTTTATTTGTGAGGTGGGGGATGAAGGGGGGTGGAGGTGGGATTTAGAAGGGGAGGATGGGGATGGTGTGGGTGGTTTTGATGGGGTTGTTTGGGTAGGAGAGGAGTGGGGGATGGATAGGAGGGTTTGAGAGGGAGGTTGGGAAGATGTGATGGGGGATTTTGCTTGACTATTTGTTTGGGGGTTGAGGTAGATGTAGATCTGTTTCGTCGGGATCTATTGTGATAGTTTCCTGGATATTTTGAAAGGGGATTTTCTAGGGAATTCTTGGTATTGGAGATTTCTTTTTACGTTGGGAGGTGGGGATTTTTGATTTGAGAGGATGGAATGGGGATGCATTGGTGATTGTGGTTTGCCTGTTGAGGAAATGGGGTTGGATTTGATCATATGGTTGAGATGAGATTTGTACCTTACCTGTATATCTTGTTATTCATAACTCTGATAGCTCGTTTTGTTTCTTATCTTTCTAGAAATGAGCTGATTCCCACGGTAGTCAAACGATCGTCGACGATGTTATCGAATTATTCTTGTGTAGGACCGCAGAGTAGAAGGATCAGACAGAAACGGAGGTTGGAGACCACGCGAGGAAATTGAGTCCTTGGAGTTGCTGAGACGAAAGAGTTGACGAGGTTTCGACGGCATCCAAATTTGACTGTGACTCGCGAGTGCACTAAATCATACGAGTTTCCCACTTTTTGCATAGGTCCTGCTGAGCACAGCTGGTTTACTGTTTGTTTTCCTCGGGGTGTTGTTTGTGAAGAGCCGGAGATAGATGTACCCATGACGGATTTCCAAAATGGAAATCATGGCGTTCTCCCTTTCAATTGGCGAGATAGATGATCTGTGTTCCTAACTCCCAGTTTCTCAAATCAGATGATCTATTGAAGCATCGGTCTCAAACGCAACAACGCAAAAAGAGAGTTCGTTCGGCAAGGCGGTGAGACGTATACTGGTGATGATCGCTCTGGTTCACCGAGTCCGTCAATGCATCCAAGACACTTGTGTCCATTTGGTGTGTTCGTTGGGCCCTGGAGCTGATTCCACAATGCAAAGCCAGGTTCAGACGATGAAGGGAAACACACGATCACTGATTTGAAGGGACATGATCGGTGGCACCGTGCGGTTCCAGCCAGCGACGTGAACGATACCCGCTTCGCAGTGAGTATGGAAATGGTCTCTTTAGCCATGTATTGTTTTTCTGCGAAACGTTGGTTGTGCCTATCGTTTACCAATTCACACCTCAGACATGTCAAACGCCCTTTTTCTCTAATCCCCTCGGCGCACGTAGGGCACCTCGTGCCCTCGACCTTCCCCATCAATCTCTTCATCTTTTTACGCTCTGTTTCGCGAGAAAGACAGGACGGACACCTTTGGCGATTGCAATACGGATTTGACTTACCACAAGAAATGGATCTGCCTGTTTGTATACAGTGTTGTCGGCGGGCCCGTTTTCTCAAAGCTTCATTCGACCTCTTTGTAGCCAGGGCGTCTGTTTTGGATGTCCTTGAATGGTAGCGGTGAAAATCAGAAAACTTTTGTGATTGTAGAACTGAGCGATTTTCAGCCGCCATAGGCCATAGTAGAGTGAATAAGGGCCACATTTCTGGTTTCTGGTTGAAGACTGGAGATGTATAGCGCTGTTCGACCATTACCGAAAATCGAGACTCGAAGTAAGGATGCAGTACGGGCGTTTTCAGTGAGCTGTTAATCTGAATCGATGTTAACGGATCTCAGTCACTCCGGCATGGCGTCGTCCATCTCAGAGCTGTGGCGTCTCTAAACAAAGGTGTTGATGACAAGAGAGGAAGACGTACGCGACGCGACGCGACAAGGAAAATTTCGGGATCTTGGCGTGGTTAGCGGCCTCGGTACATCCCGATTAAGAAATCCCGTACCTCCATCTCATCTTGGTCTTATCATCAAATTATAGTCAAGCCCGTCCATCCAAGACTGAAGAACTTGTAAAGCAGGGTGACAGTACACATCCACGGGGACGTGGCTCGCAAGTCAATCAGCTTTTTGACAAGTACGGACTCTATATTGTCACGTAATGTGCGGAAGGCCTGGCAGGTTTCAATCACCTGCTTCTCCAGTCCTTTTTATTTTTTGTTTGACGTCTCGAATTTGGAAGGATTTTTTGCGTCTGAGCGAGCTTTGTGTGGACATCATTTTTTCTTTTTGTGGAGTGGAGATTCGAGGTTCGGAGTTCTTAGTATCTTTGTGAAGCATGCCACTAAAGCAGTGTCGAATTGTCAGAAAATGCAGATAGTTTCGACTTCTCCTCTACTTTTGGAATCGTTGACTCGATGAGGTTCTTAGAAGTCTGACTGGTGGTGTCCGGGAGAAATCAACGGCGCGACTTGCTTATCCGACAATCTCAATGGCCTGTCTTGTCTAAGAATTCTGGAAGTTAAAAACGAAAAGGCGCTCTAATATCTGATAGAGCAGAGCTTTGCTTGACAAAACGATCATCTGTACTCGCCTCCACAATCTCCCAATAACCCAATCAGTTGATCCCTCTTACTTCTGTTCAAAAGCTCTTGTATAGCGCCCTGATCAGCCTCGTCCAACTTCCACCCATAACTTTTCAAATTCTCCTCGGCATGAGCACTAACTCCCATTCTCGCTCCCACAATAACAGCACCCACGTAATCGAAATCAAGCACCCATCTCGTGGCAACGTTCGAAATAGACACATGATGCTTTGTCGCAATCTGCTTCAAAACCCGTAGCAATTGTTGGAACAAAGCCCACCCACCCCAATTCAAGATCATCTCGTAGTATTTCCTTTGGGAAGGCGTGATATCAGTACTGAAAAGTTCGGGCTCAGGTTTGTTGAGCCATTTCTCTGCGATGAAGCCGCCACATAGAGTGCCGTACGTCAGTAACTTGACATTATGCTTTGTGCAAATCTCGCTCATTTTGAAAGTCGGCCGTGAGTCGATCAGAGAGAACTGAACTTGATTTGTGTGGATTTTGATGCCCGCATCAAGAACAATCTGCATGTGTTCCGTGTCAAAATTGCAGAGACCTAGAATATGAACTCGTGAATCTTCATGCATGTATTTGAGCGCGGCAAGGTATTGTGGATCGGAGTACAATTGCCAGTGAAATTGTAAGAGATCAATCTTATTGGCGGACATTCTTGCGCACCGCTGGGCAATATTAGATGCTACGACTTCGGCGGTGATGCTGATGGGTGCGAAGACGCAATATTTTGTTGCCCCAAAAAGAGAGTCTGGGTTCGAGCATGAAGCTCGAAATCTCCCGAACATTACTTCGGCATCGCCGTAGTGGTCGGCCATATCGTACGCAGTGAAGCCGCTGGAGGCGTAAGTGGAAAATTGCTCGCGCATTTGAAGGGGCGAGGCTGTGCCCCAGGAAGGACTCGAGAGTTGCCAGAGTCCAGAGAAAAGACGAGGAAGGACCATGTTGGAGAGTTCGAAAGTTTCGATGTGAGAGGCGAGGGGAGGTACTGTTAACACGGAAAGCTGCTGTCCACTTTCAGCTGAAAAATCTATCGAGGAGATATCCAGGCTTAGAGACTCTGGGGTCAGAGCAGCTACACTTCGCTCGAAAATAAAATCCCGAGTAGTTGCATTCCAGCTTTCATAGCATTGAGCGATGGCGTTGAATAGAGACTGGAGAATTGACTTTTCTTCCTGTGAGGGCGATCGAGTTCCGGCAGATGTTAGCAGCAACTTTTGCACAGCAGTCAGAGCCTGAACAATGTCTCCGTCGATGGTGGAGAGCGCATGGAGCAGGTCTTTTGATGATGTGGTAGGCAGTGGTAGGTGTGATGCTTGACCCAGGATGCTCGTAAGGAGAGGAATACTCTCATAGCAAAGGCCACAGCCCAGCATTGTACGTATTCTTTGCTGCATCGCTCTGAAGTTTTCTGTAGTCTTGAAACCATTGCCGTCGGCTGCAAATAGGTTCTCCGAAGAAAATGTCGATTTGGTCTTCTCCAGGTAATTCCTGGTCCGTTCCTCGAAAAGACTTGTCACTGTTGGATCTGCCGCGAGCATCGAGCGAAGAACGGCGCGGAGGCCCTCAGATGGCATATTGGCAATGACGGTGTCTACCATCAGGTTCACGTGAGCCATCTTGGGTTCTGAAGATGACATGACTGTGTGAGACAAAACCCGCGGTTACAGACTCGAATGGGGAACGGCGTGTTGGATGGTGTTGTAGGCCGTGAGATGTTGAAATGGTTATTGCAATATGAAAGGGTATAATGTCGGAATTGAACACGAATCTCTACATTGTCATGCTTCCCCGAATCAATCTATGAGACAGGGTTTCACCGTACACAGTAAGCGTTCGACAGCCGGTGTTCAAGGGGGGCGTAGGGGACGTCGGTGTCTATCTCGTCGATCTTTGTCGGGGTATCTTCAGTCAATCAATAACCTAGGTTTTCTTACTATTATGTACCCACGGGCGATTGATAAAGCTTGTAGTGCTGGTGTCCTCGCGAGTGTGACCTTGATACCAGCACTTCCGTCTACTGTGGTAATGTTGTGTATAGGTAATCTACCCCATACATTACTTTCCTTGACCCGCCTCACCCGCCTCCCGATACCCGCCACAGGATAGCGGATGGTACCGATGGTAAGATTACCTACTCAGAGTACACAGTAGACCATCGGCACATAGGCCGGGCTTCATACGCAGCCATGTGCAATTTCGCTCCTCCTCGAAATTGAGTGAAGGCAATGTCACATCACTCTCCTCACAATGAGCTCGCCAACCCCAGGAACCTCAGGCCAAGGCAGTAGTAGCAGCTTCAACGCTTGCCTGCCTTGCCGTAAGATCAAAATGAAATGTCGCTTGGTCCAGAATGCTACCAAATGCGATCGCTGTGTAAGAAAAGGCCTGGTCTGTGAGTTCCAGCAACACCGTAGAGGTCGAAAACTCGGGACCAGACTAAATTCACTACCCTCAATCAAAGGAAGTAATCCTGCTGACGTAGAGAGCATCACGGAACCTCATGCAGAAACACTTTTCGTGTCGTGGCGATAAGTCTGCCAGTCATATTCAAGCAATATTAACTTTGACTTACTGGAAGGAGCCCGAAGATACTTCTGGCCATCAGAATTGCCATGGAGCTTGGGTGGCATAATTTAGCTGCCCATTCCCAGGCCCCTGACCGCAATGACTTTGAAGCGCGGAAGGCTCTACATGGCTTGTCCTGTTTGTCTATGATCGAAGGTAGGTCTCCATAACTACGTGTCTAGTCGTGTTCTAACGCCACAAACCTCAGCATCAGCTTGCAAACAGGCAGGCCGAGGATGATTGAACGAGGCCACTTTGTTGACGCTGTCGAAGAGTGGTACAGGTCTCCTTTGGCCACCCCTTGCGATGGTTTGCTCTGCGCCTTTGTGTCACTAATCGGATTTCCTCCATCCGTTATCCAGTTTGGGACTTGCTGAAGCTATTGTGTCACGGCTTTCTTTCCGATCCGTCACGCACCGGCATACTGATAACGAACTCGGCCGGCCAGAGTGGTCCCACTTAATTGCCGGCGTCTCATCAAGCTCGCATACGGGACGAGGCTGATGTATACACGGCGGGAATGAATCTGAGCATGGCTCTTAAGGTTTCTTCAGATTAATGCAACAAGTTGATGACAGATCCAGGCAGTCTCTGAATCCTTTGCAGTTTCAAGTCAGTATGGTGTTCGCCTCTCTGACCGCTGTGATTATCTCCTATTTCTCCACATACACACAAGCGTCGACACAAAACTTGCCTGATCGACCATGGCTAAACTCGACATTGCCCAACGAACAGCGACTTCAGCTGTTCCTGGCCCAATTGGATCGCACCCAGAAGTATGCTATGGTCCAAGGCGATACCGTACTCGACAAGTATGGTACTGGCGTAAACCCTTGCATTGGTCACATCTCTGGAAACTCCACACTCGGAGTACCCTCAATTTGCATGGGGGATGGTCCTGCCGGTGTTGGAAACTTGTTGAACAATGTCACGACTTTCCCAGCGCCAGTTGTTGCCGCGGCATCATGGAACACGTCCCTCGAATACGCTTATGGTCAAGCATTGGCTCAGGAGCACATGGCGAAGGGTCGCAATGTGGTCTTGTCACCAACTATTAACATCCTCCGATCACCTTTATGGGGGCGCGCAGCTGAAACGTTTTCGGAAGACCCGTATCTAACCTCACGCATGGCTGTGGCGGGTGTTATGGGCGTTCAGAGCCAAGGTGCTTTGGCATGTCCCAAGCATTTTGCTGCGTACAACCAGGACACGAACAGATTTGGCTTGGACCCTGCTTGGGACACGGTCGACGCTCGCGTTGATAAACGAGTGCTTCATGAACTTTATCTTCCAGCTTTCAAAGCATCTGTCCAAGAGGCTGATGCTGCGTCCATCATGTGCTCGTACAACATGTTGAACGGTGTATTCACCTGCGAAAACGACTGGCTTCTCAACTCCACACTAAGGCAAGACTGGGGCTTCAAGGGTTTCGTTGTCGCTGACTGGTATTTTTCCACCCGCAGTACGGTCGGTGCCGTTATGGCAGGTTTGGATATCAGCATGCCTGGAGGATCGCTTGAAAGCTCTTATGGATTCCCAGCCTTTTACGGAGATCTACTCGTCGACGCAGTCGATAATGGCACAATCCCGGCTTCGCGATTGGACGACATGGTTGCACGGTTGTGGCGGTACATGTTCAAACTTGGGATGGTTGATAACCCAGTAACCGGAGATGCTGAGTCCGTGGCGAGGACTCAAGCACATCCTGACCTGGCTCAACAGATGGCCGAGGATGGGTCTGTACTTCTTAAGAACGAGAATCAGACATTGCCTGTCTCGTCACTGAAGTACAGCAGAATCGCCGTGTTCGGTATCGACGGCACAAACCAAAGCCAAGTCACAGAGAATCATGGTGGCTTTGTCATCGATTCGACAATGCTGGTTGCGTCTCCATTAGAGGCCTTGAAGCGGCGAGCTGACAGAGAGAATAACATGACTATCACCTACTCCGAGGCATATCCAGGCACAGGACAGTTTCCAACGGCTCCGTCAAGCTTATTTGTCGGAGGAGGCCTCAACGTCACTTACTACGCAACTACAAACTACTCTGGACCTGTTAACCAAACCGGATTCGTTAACAACATCACCGCAGCCACATATCCTTCCGAACTTTGGGTTTCCTGGCCACAGGTTTTCTCCTGCGTGTATGAAGGCATATTCAAGCCAAACGCCAGCGGACTTCACCACTTCTCAATGACTGGCCAAGGAGATGCGCTCCTTTTTGTTGATGGACAACTGATCTCCAATATGTCAAAAGCGAACTTCGGCAACACGGTGCAAGGAATTGCCACCCTGACTGCAGGAGTCGAGGTCCCAGTGTCGCTGAATTACTCCATGGGGTACTCTCTGTCTACAGGAGCATACGGAATCACGTTGGGAGTTGACGTTGGCAACGAAGCCCGAGAGTCAGAAGCCATGTCAGCAGCTCAAAGGGCTGATCTCAGCATCATTTTCGCATCCGACAGGCACTCGGAGGGCGTCGATAACAATATAGGCCTATCTCTACCCGGCGACCAAGATGCCATGATCTCCCGTGTTGCCGCGAACTCCAAGAAAACAGTCGTAATCCTCAACACCAACTCCGCCATCTTGATGCCCTGGATCGACCAAGCGGATGCGGTGATGGAGTCCTGGTACGGTGGCCAGCAAATCGGTCTTGCGCTTGAGAGATTGCTCTTTGGAGACGTTAGCCCTAGCGGGAAACTACCGTTGACGTTTCCGAAGACTTTGAAGGACACAATACAAATCACATCCGATCTCAACGTGCCATACGAGGAAGGGCTTTATGTTGGTTACAGATGGTTTGATGAACATGACATTGAACCGCTGTTTCCATTCGGCCATGGACTGACATACTCGTCATTTGAGCTCAACAACCTTACTATTGACTCCACGAACTCGACTGTCATCGTCTCGACGATACTGACAAACACGGGAGTGGTGGATGCGGCGGAGGTCGTCCAGCTGTACGTCAGTTATCCGAAAGAAGCTGACGAGCCGCCGAAACTGTTGAAAGCATTCGAGAAACTGTACCTCGAGGCGGGGAACAGTGCAAACGTGAAATTACTCGTCTCCCTTGCAGAATTACGCATCTGGTCGCCACAAATAGAAAACTGGACTTTTATCCACGGCACCTACACATTCCTCGTCGCTTTCTCCGCCAGCGATGTCAGGGTACAAAATACATTCACTCTATAAAAAACACCGCGTAGACATAATATCAATGATAATTCTTCGAATCGAATATCCGTCATATGTATATTATAACCCACACCCCTCGAAATCATCGCAAAAAGAGAAATCACTGTTCGGCCACAGAGTCCAAAGACACAGCCGTCGTATCCGCATGGCTAAACCCCCTCCTCCCTATCCTCTCAATCTGTAATTGCGATGCACAATTCGGATCTGGACAAGCCACGACGGCATCAGTACTCATCCAGTCATTCCTGTGCGTTGGCCGTTGTTTCGCTGCCAGTAAGGGCATTATTGCCGCTGTGCATGCGTGTGTTAATTCACGCTCCAAACGTGGGAAATGGGATGGAGATTTTTTCGGGGAATGGATGGGATGGAGATTTTTTCGGGGAATGGATGGGATGTTTTTGGGCATTGGAATGGGAGAGTTACTTACATAGACTGTATATACTGAATCCCTGGTTTTCGGGGAGGTGGAGCATTTCCCCTCGGAGGATGAAGTGGTCGCCCTCTTTTGCGCCGCAGTAGATTTTTTGGTTTGGGGGACAGATTACCTAAAGGGTTATGTTCAGTGGGAGGATTGGGGATGTGGGGTGGGGTGAGGTGGGTATGGGGAGGTGTACTGAGACTTTTAAGTCGTAGAGTTCGAAGGTGTCGTTCATTTTAGTTGGTGTGTGGTTTGGGAGGATAGGTGGTTTGGGGTTGGTGTAAGGACGGTTGTGGATATTTTGGAATAGTATATCGAGACCTCCTTCAGGTGATTGAAAGTGAGTGTATCAATCACGGCGAGGAATATCACTGGACGGTTTACACACATAAAGAGTAATCTTCTACTTACCCGATCTGGAAGGAGGTCCCGACGCTTTGATATTGCCGATCTTCTCCACACCGGCGTTCAAAAGGGGGCCGGGGCTCACATACTTCTACTCCTACTTCCTCCGACGTTTCTACTCCTACTTCCTCCGGCGTTTCTACTCCTACTTCCTCCGACATCTCTTTTCCTCCACCAAACATACCCCGTCCTTATCTACCATCGGCTCTCTGCTCCCGATCTCCTTCATTGAGCATGGTCATCAAGCATGCAAAGAACCATGAGCGCACAGATAACGTCCACCGGCGTCCAAGTCGCCTCCATGCACCTACAGGCATCCAGACGAAATGACTAAGGTAACAAAACCATGGGTTGATCCACGACAGTTCTTGCTCGTGGACCACGAGGATTCCTTTCATATCTCACGAGAATAGGTCTTCACCATGCGGGATGATAAAAACGCTGTTGATTTGGGGATTTCGAGTTCTGGTGCAAGAGATGGGGGAATAGAGGGTATTACGCCGAGGAATGGGACGAATGGGGTTAAGAGGGATTTGGAGAGGAGACATATTGTTAGTTATGCCATTTCGTTGTTTGATTATCACGCAGGAGTTGAGAAGGAAGGCGGGACAAATCTGGAGGATCTTGGAATCGGATTGCCAGAATTCTCGCGATGATGATGAGCTTGTGTTCAAGGACTGCTATCTGATATGATATTTGGGTTGCTAGAAAGTGGAAACGGAATTGCAATTGAAGGCCCTACTGATTCCTAAAGACATGCTAACATAACCAATTCAGAATATGATCGCAATCGCTGGCATGATAGGAACTGGTCTCTTCCTCGCCTCAGGTCAGGCAATCGCAACAGCAGGCCCAGTAGGCGCCTTCTTCGGATACATGGCAATGGGTCTAATAACCTGGGGCATCGCCCTCATAACAGCGGAAGTCTCGGCCTTCATGCCCGTTACAGGCGGCTTCGTTCGCCATGCCACCAAATTCGTCCAACCCGCCTTCGGCGCAGCAACAGGCTGGAATTTCTGGTATACTATGGCCATCACAGGTCCCGCTGAACTCAGTGCCGCCGCAACCATCATTAATTTTTGGGACTCCTCTATCAATCCGGCAGTCTGGTTTACAGTGTTTATTGTAATCATCATGGTGTTGAATTTTGCGCCCGTGAAGGCTTATGGTGATAGTGAGGTTTTCTTCGCTGCGTTGAAGATTCTACTTATTATCGGGTTGATTGTTGCGGGCCTCGTTGTTGATCTGGGGGGTGCGAAGGGCCAGGAACGGATCGGATTTAGGTACTGGAAATCGCCTGGTCCTTTCAATGCTTATCTTGCAACTGGGAACACGGGCAAATTTCTCGGATTTTGGTCTACGCTTATCAGTGCTGCTTACAGCTATGCGAATGTGTAAGTCTAGCCCTTCTCAGGATACCACCAATAGAAGTACTGAATTGTTCTCTTAGCCAAGTCGTCGCCATAGCGGGAGCCGAAACCCAGAATCCCCGCAAAATCATCCCAAACGCCCTCCGAATGACCTTCTTCCGCGTCCTACTCTTCTACGTCCTCTCCATTTTCGTCGTCGGTCTCCTCGTCCCCTACAACGACGAAAACCTAGGCATCAGCACAGGAACAGCAGAACAATCCCCCTTCGTCATCGCCTTCACCCGCGCCGGAATCAAAGCCCTTCCCAGCATCATTAACGCCATCGTCTGTACCTCCGCTTTCAGCTGCGGCAGTTCCTGTATCTTCCTAGCGTCCCGCACGCTCCTAGGAATGTCAGAGGAAGGTCATGCGCCGCGATTGTTTTTGAAAACGAATCGGTTTGGAACGCCTTATTTGGCCGTTGCCGCTAGTCTTGTTTTCATGCCATTGGTCTATCTCGCTTTGGGTAGTAGTAGTAGCAGTGTTGTCTTTGGATGGTTTGTTAACATCACCACTGTTGCCGGGTTAATTGGTTGGGTGATTATCTGTATTACTTACTTGCGTTTCTACTATGGGTTGAAATACCAGGGTATCAGTCGCCATCGTAAGTCCCATTCCCATTCCCATTCCAAGAAAACGGTACGCGTCCTGATCTCAACTAGGCCTACCGTACAAAAGTCCCCTACAACCATACATGGGCTGGGCCACCCTCGTCGCATTGTCTCTCGTCATTTTCTTCTCGGGTTACAGTGTTTTCTTCCCCGGGAAATGGAGTACCTCCACTTTCTTAACTTACTACATCGACATCGCCATTTTCATCTGTATGTACCATCCACGCCCCCTTTTGCCCCACACAAACCCTAATACATCCACAGTTCTGTGGGCTGCCAATTGGGTATTCCTCAAGGAACCCCCGGTATCCCTCCACAACATGGATTTCTCCGAACTCGACGTTCTGGAATCAATAGCGCCAGAGGCGAAAGATTTGGCGACTATGGATCCGGACATGTTACCTTGGTGGCGGAAATGGCTTATCTGAAATCTATAGGTGGAATTCAGGGTTAATGGTATCGCTGAGGTATTGGAGGGAGAAAGTAAGGAGTGAATACACCAGTTAAAAAATCCACTTTTTTCTTTTTCGAAAATCAACCACTCCCCCTCGAAAGCCTTATTCCTAGAATCGAATATATCGCTACCGACGATGTAGATACGTATTACTCGTAGATATCTACCTCCTATCTCCTATCACCCCTAATTACAACTTTAAAATACTATTAGCGATATTACTATTTAGTACTACTACTATTGTTATATGATATATCCCCCTCAAAGAATCCCCTAAAATCCCCTAAAATCCCCCTATTTATCCCTAAACCCCTATATCGAACCCCTATATCAACTATCCTATCCTTATCTCCGTCCCTATCAAACCTCCTTATATCCTCACTCTAAACCTCCCTCAAAGACCAACAAAGAGAAATCCCCAACACTATTACCAAAATTACTACTTAGTCGACCTACGCAAAATCAATAGATTTCACCAACTAGGACGGAATAGTAGGTAGTGTAGTGAGGATTAAAAAGAATAAAAAGAATAAAAAGATTGAAAGGATTAAAAAGATTAAAAAGAATAAAAAGAAAGATACACAGAAAGATAAACAAACCCCCTAAATCACCAAAACAAACAAATTCCATGATAGAATATCATACAAACCACAAAGAATCTAAGCTGACATCAACCCCCTAGTTTAAAATGCAAACTACCCAACCATTCATCCCCCCTCCTACAATCCCCCCATCACAATCACCAAAAACCCTTCCTTACGAAACAAGTTGAAAAGAATCCATTAAACAGACCCACCACCCAAAAACCCCAACGCCCAAAACCCCACCAACCACAAAAAAAAAGTACCCCCAAAATAAAAACCCTACCATCTCGAAACCATTCCCTGTTTGACGCAGTTCTCTTGGTTCTCCTAGACATTCAGTCCCGATCGCAAGGTAAAACCAACGAGACCAAGGAAAATCGCAAAGAGAGCTAAAAATCCAATCGAACAAGCACAACCCAAACAAACAAGGAATCGCACACTCCCCTTCGCCGATTTCCACTACAGACTTCAATGTCATCCCGAGTCCCCACCCCAACAAAAAACAAGAAAAATAAAGAAGAAGAAGCGTACCCCGGTTCCAGTCCAGAAAAATCCGAGTACCCCTCTCCCAATTCTCTTAGTCGTCAGGACCAAGGTAAATGCCCAATCCCTATCGCTCATTATCCACACTAACCTCAGCTATAAGAGTAACAGCGCATTCGCTCTTCTCCTCCATCGACTTCGCTTTCCCAAAATCACTCCATCACTGCGTCAGCGCTATCAGCCCCTCATTACCGATGATCCGGAACTCAGCGACTTTCGCCCCAGAGTACCCATCCGCATCGTCCATGCTAGCACGATCCCTCTGCGCCCCCAAAATCGTGAGCGTCGCAAAAGTCCCACTCCAGACCGGCGGGTCAAGAGTAACCTCCGTAGTATTGGTGTTCTTGTCATACGGCTTGATGTCAAGCGCCGTACTTGCATTATATGGGTTGGAAATCTTGACGTTTTGGTCACTCCAGACAGTAATGGGGTCTGTGCTGATATTACTGAAGGTGACGTTGAACTCGATTGGCGGCAAATCGGCCCAATCGAACGAGAGTCTGTGGATAGGTTGTGGTTTCGCTAACATCTCTACTGTCAGCGAGGCTGTCTTGTTGGCGTTGGCTGGCTGCCATTTGGTGGAGATGGCGCCATCGACTGCTGAAAGAGGGAATTGCCCGGACATGAATTTTTCTTCCGTTTTAACATATACACATTGTGCAATGTTTCCAGATACTGTTCGGACTCTGTGGGCTCCCCGGTTCTCGATGGTAATAGCTGGGCCTGATGTAGACCAAGTGCTTGGCAGCAGGTCATCGAGCTTGACGTGGTCTATGCCCCGTGTGACGGGAATGGAGCTGTTGAAGTATGTCGAGTTCGCGTTTTTCAAAGACCAAGATAAAGGCAGACGTGCGAGAGTCGTGTGCGTTAGATTCGAAGTCGCATTCATCGCATGGCCCTGCCAATATATGGTGCGATAGTTTAGATTTGGAAGGTATGGAGGCAGATCAGGGTCGACGTTAAGCGAATTGACTTCCAGACGCAGACCAAGAAACCCAAACACGGCGACTCGAAGAGCACCTCCCATCCCAGTTAGGAATGGGAAAGCTGGGTGGGTACCCCCATTGGCTTCATAACTGTCCAGACTTTGCTCCGAATACTCGAACCATGGTTCGCGGATATATGGCTCAGAGCCACGAAGAGCGTAGGTCCACGAAGAACAGCCCGAGGGAGAGATCTCGTTAGCAACGATACTGTAGACACCGTACGTCATACCGGGCCCACTCAAAGCCTGTTTGCTGGCGTAGTAATCAAGATTGATCAAAGCATGAGGATTTTCATAATCCAAAAGGTCATCCACCAAGACCACATCTGCCTGCTTGACAGAGATTGTGCCGTTCATGCCTTCATACTCTAAAGTGATATTGGTCGAGCTGTCGATGGGAACAAAAATGTTGTCCGCTTGCTGATACCATGTTTGGTTGGGCTCCAGGCCAAATTGGGTCCTGAGCTTGTTGGCCTGCTTCAAGTGCGTCTTGATCTGAACCATCGTGAACGCCGGATTGTTAACATTGTTTGCGTATTCATCCTTCATCCAGTGAGCAATCGTTCACTCATAACATCATGTCGACTTACTGGATCAGTCGCATTGAGCAGAGTGTACATGCCTTTGGTTTCGTTGAAAGTCAAGACGTCCGAATACATAGATGCCACAGCATCATATACTGGAAAGTAGAACTTGCGGAACCTGTCGGTATCACCAGTTACAATCCAGTCATTGAGCATATTGAGACCGATATCGCCGTTGAGATGATACTCGTAGTCGAAACATGGTGCAATTCCCGTGCAATTGCCATATCTGCCACTAGTCCACGGGAAAATGGCCCCTCCCTCCGTGAACTTGGTTGCGTTTTTCGTGGTAGATTCTGTTGATTTGAGGTTGCGCTGAGCCTGTGGGAATTGTTCGACTCTGAAGTTGGCAATCTGTTTTGCAGCTTGCGGATGTGAGATGATCAATCCCGGCGACATCCAAACATCGGCATCCCAGAAGATTTGACCTGCATACGAGCTTGATCCCAACCCACCTACAGGTATACTCCAAACATCGAGTTTCGTGTTGTTGCCAGCCATCTGAATCGCATGCTCACCAACTGTGTTCTGGATAAGGTTGAAGGGATTTGTTACCGCTGTTATCTGCAAGTGGATGACATTGAAGTCTGACGGCAGCGTCTGGTTTTGAGGACACATGTAGTTGTCTACAGAGTGTGGCGGTAGAGCATATGCCCACTCTTCCTTGTGTTTCTTGAGTAAAGCGTCGAAGCCAATTTCAGCTCCCGATAGAGATGCGTAGCGTGCTGTAGCTTGAGCATCGGCGAAAGCATCTGTTGATGCTCCACCAACAAACTTCGAAATGATAGATGTCTCTCCCCGTTTGATATGCGCCGTGATGGCTGTGGCGATAGAAGATTTATTGGTACCGATATAGTCCATGTTTGTGTAGGGCCTCTGGCTTGGCATGTCGAGTGATTCAGATCGTAATGTTGAGTAGATATATGCGGTGACATTTGTAACCCAGTGAGGCTGTACTGCAGACCAAATAGCTCCACTGTCGAGCCCCTTGTCCACAAATTCAGTGTACGTCGCGCAATCTCCATTCAACGCATCTATAATCGTAACGTTGGTGTCTTGAGTCGCATTGATCTTGAGCTGAACAGCCGCCATATTAACGAATAACTTGTGCACCAGCATAGTGTATTCAATTCCCAGTGCCACACCACCTGGAGGTACCCAAGCGTACGACCAGCTCAATATCCCTGTCTTGTGGTCCATGGTCGTGGAGAAGCCACTGATTTGTGACGCGTCAGTCGATGCATTCAGCACATAGCCATTTGATTCCACCATGAGATTTCCCCAATGCGGCACACCAGCAATCGGACTCTCGCTTCCATATTGCGCCAACCATGGGTAGTTCGTTCCGTTTACGTGTCGTGCATCTACGTTCGCGTAGAATCCGGAAATTGTTGCAAATGTCTGTCGTCGGTCGTCAAGTGGCCAGCCATTGATCACATCGCCTTCTTCAGGTTTGTCAACCTCAAAAAACGGCCCCAGCGATGCAACGTTGATCCCAAGATAACCATTTGCCAGCGATTTCCGAGCTTGGTAATGGGCCTGATCCAGACGCGTTGTTGAGAGTTTCCACTCGACATCGTCCCAAGTGACATTATAAAGTTCTCCCGTACGGTACCTCCCAAGAGCGCCTGAGAACAAGACAAACAGAGCGAGGAGAGTGGATGAGGCCATCTTGTCTGAAGTGGTTAGGTGCCTTTTTGTTGTGCTGGTCACTGTATACCTGGAATATGGTCGTCAAAGTTAGAGTGGTTGCTCAAAAATCGTGGTCGCTTGCGATGCATCCCCGTGATGAGGACAGAGTCAAGATGGCAATCGTGTACACGTCAGGCTGGCCATGTTTGGAAACAAAAGCAGAAAAAAATGGTCGTGTTTGCGTACGGCATGTGCGAACGTCACGGGGAGCTGAGGCGTGACTTTGATATGGGTACTAGGCGTTGAACTCACCTTGGTTATATCAGCTTGTAGCCGTGGTGGACTTGTCAGCCAAGGATGTAGTGCGCGTGATAGGTCAAACTGTGTTGTCAGTTGAGGCAGTTTGACCATGGCAGTTGGCAGTGTGCCAACGCAGAAAGGAGCCGCCTTCTATAACTGAAGTGAGGCCCAGTGCCCGTCTCTCCAGCATTACAAACATTACGCTCAGAGGGTCAGACCTGCGCGTTGACGCACATTTGGGTGTCAGCGGGAGCTAAGGCAGGCAATTGCGGGGGAAGCAGGAGTAGCCCGTTATTTGGTTGAACCATCTGTCGTGCCTCATTATTGGTCTCCCTCCACGGTGCGAACAAGCAGTGGATTGCATCTGGGCCGCAATCAACGAGGATGGAGACCTCGTCGAGCCACCGGAAACGCCTTGGACGCTGGTCCCGGGAAAGGCTGAGCATACTGGCCATTGGTGGGAGTGAGGGACTTCAAGTTGCCAGATGGGTCGCTGATGCTGGCTGACTTTGCAGGCCCAGACTCCATGTTGGTTACGAGAGGAGTGGTTGGTCTTGAGAGTTGGCAACGTCGTCTGGAGCTTGATGCTTGAGGTTCTCAGGTTCCGGCGACCTCGGCGCCTGAATATGCTTTCCGGCTTGGCATCAACCGCCGTACAGGTGCAGTTCCATCCTCAGATTGAGTACGCGGTAGGTGGTGATCGGTCGAAGACTTTTTGAAGTCGATTTCAGTTCTTGATACTGTTGGGCTTTGAGTCTGGGCATTCTGTTTCTTTGGTTTTTATGGTCCCGAGATGGTTGTCAGGAGGAGTATAGAAGCCTGGAAGCTTTGTCGGCAGCCACTCATGTTGAGCATAATAATCAGCTTCTTAACTCTATCTGTTCCTAGTATGTATGTTGCTACACAGCAATGTTTAATCAAGATATCGCACACCTCGTCTTCCAAGCTCTAAGCAGCGTCCTTTGCCTCCGGGTGTCCTACAGGCACAAGCTTGCCAACCACCAAGTACTTCTCATTGAACCTCTCTTCCCACCCTCGCAGCGCTTCCATTTGCTCCTCATCCAGATCGTCAAGCTTGTCCAACGGCCCTTGCAAGTCCTTCGTCAACATCTCCTCATCAAAGCTGCCGCATGCCAAGCCTCGACTCGCATCACGTCCCGCAAAATTGTTGTATGGACCGCCTGGACCATAGAAGTTGCGGCCGGAGCTTACGTCAAAGACTTTGCCTCGAACGGCGAAATAGACTGGGGTTCCGTTTGCACCGTTGTAGGGGAGGAGGGATGGAGGTGTGAAGGTACGGAAGACGACTGGTGGTGGGGCTTTTCCGAGTGCAACGGCGGGCTTTGGACGGATTCGGAGGTAGATGATGAAGGCGAAGAGTGTGATGAGAATCAGATTGATTGGAGTGATTGCTGGAGCGCTGTAGTGATTGTTAGTCTTGCGATTCTGCGACTTTGAGAGCTATCGTTGCTTACGCTTTAGCTGCTGGAGGAGGGCTCGTTGCTGTTGCTTTTGAAGTTAGCACGATTTCCGGATGCTGCGGGATTGAACTCACCACTGGACATGATGTGTGATGCTCAAATTGAACTGGCTTGATTATCTTTTTACAGTGGTGAATGGAAGGAGTTTGTTGTCTTGACCTCGAGACCCATGAGCCTCTTGGACTCGGATCTCAAATCCGCTTTCGTCATCCATAAAGCCCTAGGTACGAGGTCAATTAATCCTCCAAACTGCAGGTCGAACCTAAGCTTCTATCTCCGTAGTCAACGACCAACCACTATCGTTTTGTACAGATATCGTCAATGAAAAGCAAGCCTGCGTACTGAGCCCCCAACCACCATCTCAAAGGGCCGATCCAGCCATCGTGAGATGGCATCTAGTGGGACGGGACTAAGAATTCAGGCGCAATACCGGTCATACGGCCACTCCTTTGCCTCTAACCAAGCACAATTCCGTTCTAATTGTGACATCATGCGCATTGCATCTCATGGTCTTAACGCTTCTGCTTCCCAAGTCCCAACCCGAAGACTGCCATAACGCTCTCGTTCCAAATTTCTGTTGCTTACAAGACTCTCACAACAACCATCGGCTCCATTACTCCCTCAAGTCTCCACTCGAGCTCTACCCAGTTCTCAAGGGGTCATATCCACTCCTGAACCCATCACAGTGAGAAGATATCCAAACATCGCAGTTCAATCACCGTCTAATTCACTTGAGGTTCCTCATGGCTACCAATCAAGCTGCAGGTGCACATGGAGCTGGCGCCGGTCATGGAGCATCGACAGTCGGGAGCGACGCAGGCAACATCATCAAACAATCAGCAGCCAAGATTCACGTATGAGAAATCATTCTCTCAATGAGTGAAGAAACTCACTGTGAAAAGGGCCTTGGTGAAGCTATTCGGGGCAATGTCAACACTTTTGCCGACTCTGCCGTGGGAACTGACTCGACAAAGTCACGCAATGTGACGGAGAGAGGCATGGAGGAGATCAACACGGGCAAGTATCAAGGGACTGGTGCTGGAGTGACTCCTGTCGACACCAAAGCTGAACGGGTGAACCGTGATTTGCAAGGTGAAGGGGGACATGTTGGAACTGGACAGTCGACATACAACACCACAGGTACTGCTACAGGTACTACTGCTGGTAGCACTACCAGCGATCGTGTTGTGTAAGAAGGGGCCTTCCAATTATTGTTACTTACTAGGTAGCAAGAAAGTCAAACGGGCTCGTCAGCCCTTTTGGGAATTACACCTCATCATGAACCTCACGCTCATCCTTGTTATAACTGCACAGCGACCTGCCACTTCATTCCATGTCCACCTCTTCGAGATATCAATTTTTTTTCTTTAAGATGGGGGTTTGCAATCCAAGATATCCTTGCTTTGATACTAGCGCCTTTGAATTTAGATGGACTTCAACCTGAAGTCTTGCGACATCCCTGCCGGAATCGAGATAGTAGGACTACCGCTCCTAGTTTGAAGAGGACAATCCCTGGATTGAAGGACCAGTTGTGACTATATATACACTTGTTTCTTGCCATTTGATATTGTTTGTGCGGATCTTATACTATTTACTATCTAATGTAGAAAATTAGTAGATAACGAATCCCTGGAGACATATTTTTCCTGCCTGTATGTCCAATATCTCCTCAACATCCTAGGTGCTCATGGTTCATGGTGGGAACTCCCGTTTTGCAGGCCGAAGTCCTGCCCTCTAATCACATTGATTGACGTAGTGACCCAGCAGCCTTGTCCAGCTTTCCGAGGCAAACCTGTGATAGCCGGTTCATTTTCTTCCATGGTGGCGCTTGGCGCCACTCAAGAGTTCCCCTCGACAATCGTCTTGACCTTGAGCACTGTTCCTGGAATCCTTGCTTGACTTAATTGAGGAGCAATCGATCGGTCAGAAGCTGATCCATAGCTATTACAGTCTTTTCACTCGCGATTCACTCCGGTCCTTATCTTATTTGACAGCAAAATAAGTGAAACCCACGGGTATCTACCCCTCCGAGCTCGCACTCAAATTATAAAACACCAAAGAGAGATATTGTTGGAAGGCGAGAGATTCCAAGTCCCACAGTCACTGGCGTCGACTTCCTCTGGCGACTTTTGGTGAGATGCAAGCTTCATTGAGATTGGCGGCTATGCGCCCCGCTTGCAGACAGCTGCGCGTCGCACGACCAAGACAACTCACTCTGGCGCGAAGATGCTTTGCTAAACCTGGTGTAAGAACCTTCTACTCGAGCACAGCAACAGACAACGATAATGGCACCTCGAAGACAAATGGCTCAAAGCTATCACCCTTCACCCCCCTCGATGCTTTTGCACACCGCCATATTGGACCCTCCTCCTCCGAGGCCGAGGACATGCTCAAGGTCCTCGATCCTCCCGCAGACTCACTCGATGCCTTCATCAAGCAAGTCATTCCTCCAGACGTTCTCTCCTCCAAGGACATACACGTGCAAGGCCCAAGAAGAAGCACGGATGGGGAACAGCTTTCAAAAGTGGATGAAGGCGGATACTCAGAGAGCCAGCTTCTTGCCCGGCTGAAGACGATAGCTAGCAAGAATAAAGTCCTGCGAAGCTATATTGGCTGTGGATATGCTGGCACAAGGGTGCCAGAAGTCATCAAGAGGAATGTTTTGGAGGGCCCGGGATGGTACACCAGTTACACTCCATACCAGCCAGAGATCAGTCAAGGACGACTGGAGTCGCTGCTCAATTACCAGACAATGGTGTCGGATTTGACGGGATTGGCTATGGCCAATGCATCTGTGCTGGACGAACCAACAGCCGCTGCAGAGGCCATGACTTTGTCAATCAACGCCCTGCCAACCTCAAGGCAGAGACGACCCAATAAAGTGTACTACGTGTCCGACCTTGTCCATCCACAAACAATTGCTGTCCTTGCCGCTCGCGCTGAGGGATTTGGTGTTGAGATTCGCGTCGGCGATGTGCTTGCTGATGGAAGCAAAAATGTCCAGGATATAGGAGAGGATTTGATCGGTGTGCTTGTGCAGTATCCCGATACTCGAGGTGGTGTGGAAGATTTCAAGAGTCTCTCGGACACCGTTCACAAGATGGGAGGAACGTTGAGCGTGGGAACAGACTTACTTGCATTGACCGTTCTCACCCCACCCGGCGAATTTGGCGCAGATGTTGCTTTTGGCAATGCGCAGCGATTCGGCGTCCCATTCGGTTTTGGTGGTCCACAGGCCGCTTTCTTCGCAACGAGCGACAAGCATAAGCGCAAGATTCCGGGTCGTTTAATTGGCTTGTCAAAGGACCGGCTTGGAAATCCTGCGGCAAGGCTGGCTCTTCAGACACGCGAGCAGCATATTCGACGAGAGAAGGCGACCAGTAATATTTGTACTGCACAAGCGCTTCTGGCTAACATGAGCGCATTCTACGCTGTCTATCATGGACCAGAGGGCCTGAAGAAGATCGCAGAACGAACAATCACCATTGCCAGAGTCCTGCAAAAGGGTTTGCAAGAACTTGGGTACAAGACTGGCAAAGACGACAGCCCCGTTCAATTCGATACCGTGGTTGTGGACACACCCAACGCGCGCGAGATTGTCGATGTCGCAGTCAAGGAGAAGGGGATTAACTTGCGGTTCATCGATCCGACTCACGTCGGCATCACTGTCGATGAGACCGTGGACAAGGCAGATTTAGAAGACCTCCTCTCCATTTTCCAGAGCCCCACGAGCAAGCAGATCACCTTTGACGTTGAAAAGCTTGCTGAAGAGGTTGGATACTCAGCTCTTGCCACCCCATCCACTTTCAAGCGAACATCCTCTTTCCTCACGCATCCAGTGTTCAACTCACATCATTCGGAGACTGAGCTCTTGCGCTACATTCATCACCTCCAGTCTAAGGATCTTTCCCTCGTTCACTCTATGATCCCTCTCGGTTCGTGCACTATGAAGTTGAACGCGACCACGGAGATGGTCCCTGTTTCGTGGCCAGAGTTCTCATCGATTCATCCATTTGTTCCCTCCGACCAGGCCGAAGGCTACGCGGTAATGATCAAGGAACTGGAGGAGGACTTGTCCGAGGTCACAGGCTTCCACTCAGTCTCGCTCCAGCCGAACTCTGGTGCTCAAGGTGAATTCACAGGTCTCCTGGTCATTCGAGAGTTCTTGAAGCAACAGCCAGGCAAGAAGCGAGATATTTGCTTGATTCCTGTGTCTGCCCACGGCACGAACCCTGCTAGTGCCACCATGGCTGGTATGCGTGTCGTGGCTGTCAAGTGTGACATACACACTGGCAACTTGGACATGGCTGATCTCGAGGCCAAGTGTAAAAAGCATGCTGAAGAGCTTGGCGCTATCATGATCACATACCCGAGCACATTCGGTGTCTTTGAACCAGGAGTCAAGAAGGCTTGCGAGCTTGTTCACCAATACGGTGGCCAAGTTTACATGGATGGTGCAAACATGAACGCTCAAATTGGGCTTTGCTCACCTGGTGAGATTGGTGCCGATGTTTGCCATCTTAACTTGCACAAGACTTTCTGTATTCCTCATGGAGGTGGCGGACCCGGTGTTGGTCCAATTGGTGTCAAAGAGCATTTGACACCTTTCCTACCAGGTCATCCTCTTGTCGCCAATGTCGGCGGTGAGAAGTCCATTCCGCCAGTCTCTGGTGCCCCATGGGGCAGCGCATCCATCTTGCCCATCTCTTGGGCATACATCAAGATGATGGGCGGTCTCGGTCTTACTCACGCTACCAAAATCACTCTCCTCAACGCCAACTACATTCTCGCTCGATTGAAGCCGCATTTCCCCATTCTATACACAAACGAACATGGTCGTTGCGCTCACGAGTTCATTCTCGATGTGAGGAAGTTCAAAGAAACGGCTGGTGTGGAGGCAATTGACATTGCCAAACGTCTTCAAGATTACGGATTCCACGCACCCACTATGAGCTGGCCTGTTGCCAACACACTCATGATTGAGCCAACTGAAAGTGAGAGTAAGGAAGAGATGGACAGGTTCTGCGATGCTTTGATTAGCATCCGTAAGGAGATTGCCGCTGTTGAGTCGGGCAAGATGCCAAAGGAAGGAAATGTACTCAAGATGAGTCCGCATACTCAAGGTGATCTCATCACAGCCGAGTGGGATAGGCCTTACACCCGAGAGGATGCTGCGTATCCGCTACCCTACTTGAGGCAGAAGAAGTTCTGGCCTACTGTTACTAGGGTCAACGATGGTGAGTTCTCATTCCTTGCTTATTTATTGTTGTCTATCGTGACTAACAATACCACAGCCTATGGCGACACCAACCTCTTTTGTACTTGTGCTCCCGTTCAACCAGAAGAGGATGATATCACGGGCATGGAAGCACCAACACCAACCTGATTCCTTTCATCTTTCAACACTTCAAGTATCAACTATACCAATACCGCTGTGCTTATCACAGAATAAAAACTGGCGTTCAACAACGGATCCTTTCTTCCCTTTTCTTCAACAATAGCTGGCGTTTAGACTTGGTCATGGGAGTGAATCCGGATAAAGCATAGTATGGGCGGTCAATGAATTCTTCTTTCGGGCGTTTTACCTGATATTCAACAACCATCAGCGAGCGTTTCAGCGAAACAATCTGGTTAATATGGCGTTCAACAATCTGGGGTGTATGGAAGAGTACTGGCTTTACAATGGGGCTATGTATGGGTGCTGTTCAGACGATCAATCTTCAACATAGATGAGGTAGCTAATCAAATTGGTGGACAAGATTCTCACTCTAGAATTTACCCGGACAGTTCTGGAAAAGATACGGCTTGCCGATGCTCCAATGATGGCTGAAACCATGACTCCATGGATCACACTTATACAATAGTAAACGGTACGGACTGTGTACCAATACGCCCAATGATGATACGCCGCCGATGCTGTCGTGGCCCAACACGACGGCAGGTGGAGACGGTGAGTAGCTGTCCTTGGATGGTTTGTTTGATTCCATACTGGCGACGCTGTTTCATGCTCGAAACAAGATTTTTTGATCTTCGCGGTTATTCAGCAAATGCAATAGCGACGATGTGGCAGTTTATGTTTGTTGAAGGTGGATGATTGTCTCTTTCGTATACTGCATTTGATAAGTAGAGGAAAGGCGGGTAAGTACTTTCGCTCATTGGCGCAAAATGAATATAACGAAGCAGGTTTCAGTCAACCATTGCGTGGATGAATACGGCTGCTTTTTTCATTGCCGCCGGGACATGATGAGATGCTTGGATTCTTTAATAATTCATAAGTCAGATGTCTGTGTCGGACTTACGCACTTACCACTTGGCGCATCTTCCGTTGCTGAGTGATGGTCGTACCTCCAATTTTGTGCTGCATTTGGATTACCGCAACAGCGCCACTGTCGTTCGGACAGGTTCAGCTCATCTCGCCAGCTGCCTTTGTTTTCTCCGGGCATATTATCTTCCAATACAAATGAACGTTGCTCAGCCCAACGTCCGCCCACTTCTTGAACTCATTGTCAGTCATGGCTGTATCTTTCACTCTCCCTGATATGCTGGCAAGCTTCCCGTATCGACGAAACCTCAGTGTCTTTTATAGCCAGGCAAAAGCAGAATCGTCCGCTTGGCTTCTGCAGTTTCATCCGTTCGAAGATGATGGATACCGACGTTTCAATCTTTGCGACTTCAGTTAGTTTGAATTCCCCTGTGTGATTCCACGTGCTAACGGTTTGGACAGATCTTCTAGCTTGTTTGGCTTACTCCCCGAGGGAGTATGGTGAGGAGAATAGATTGACCCGGGCGAAAATTGCTGATCATGATTTTCGACAGAGCTTATTCGACTCGGCTGCGATCTCATGAGCATTTTCTATGTGTTCGATGAGTATAGCGATGTTACCGATGGACCCGGAGCGGAAGAAATTCGGACTGTCATTATGGATGCGTTGCGTAATCCTGACAAGAGGAGACCAGATGATGAAGTCATGCTGGGAAAGATGTGTCAAGAGTAAGTTTGTTGCAGAACCCTCCGACCTCCAGCTGATAGTTCGTATCAGTTGGTGGCGTCGTGCCAACAAGCAGGTCAACCCGAATTCAACCTGTCTGAAGCACTTCATCCACGATTTCGATCTCTACACTGCTGCCGTCGTCAAAGAGGCTGAAGATCGAGGAAATCGTGTTTATCGTTCTTTCGAAGAATATCTAGCTATTCGCCGTGACTCATCAGGTTGCTATCCGTCATTTGTCGTCCACGAGTTCGGACTCGACCTACCAGAAGAAATTTACCTACATCCTCAACTGAAAAGGCTCAGAGAACAGGCAACAGACCTGATCGCCCTTGGGAATGTAAGTGTCACTATCCAATCAAGCTACTTTTATTTTCATCGTCAAGCTAATGGAGTCGCAAGGATATCAATTCCTACGCCATGGAAAAATCAAGAGGGCTTGAATTACATAATGCCGTCGAACTGGTCATGAAGGAACGGGGTCTCTCTATTCAAGAGTCTATCGACTGGCTCGAACGATATGCTGCAACCGTGATGATCAACTTCCTGAACGGTATCGCCAATTTGCCATCTTGGGAGGGGATCGATGAAAAGATCCAGATTTACACCGATGGGCTTGCGCAGTGGGTGAGGGGAAACGATGATTGGACCTTTGAGAGTGGCCGCTATTTTGGCGAAGAGGGGTTGAAGATCCAGATCTCGAGGACGATGAGGTTGCTACCCGAGAGCACGGGATTTGTGAAAAAATGTGAGCGTGGCTGACTTGTACGGTGCTGGGAAATTGTGAGTCGGTCTTTTTTCTTCTTTCTTCCATTATCGGAATCACGCCATCTTCTTGATTTGATTGGGGTCCTGGTTCTGTCGCGCTCAGTTGTCAGAAACGATGGTGGAAATTGGGTCTATTGGTACGGCTGGGACTTCCTGGACTTGGTCTTCTGATTGGTAAGATAAGCTGTTAAGTGCTGAGATGTACACAATTTTCACAGGTTCAATCCGTTTCATCGAAGGATACTACGAGCGGCTTGTCGCCTGATCAGCTTCCATTGGTTTCGTCAAAGTCAGCTGGAAAGAGAGCACTTCTGGGCACAAAATGACGATTTCCGGTTATGAGAGTAGGTACTTGTGGATTCCTGAGCCTCAGCCTTGCTAGCCTTGCTTGGCTGACAGGGATCTGCAGTCTCTGCACACAGAGATGCTCTTCGTACGATAGACAGAGAGACACACACACATAGATACAGACAATACAAGTTACTCATTTCAAATTCATTTCATTCAGCGTTAACGCGAGTTGAACCAACATTGCCAGTTCTTCTTCTTCCTTTCGGGAGAATGCCTCTGTGACGAAGCTGAAGGTATCGTCTGTCTGTAGTCCTGTGATGCCGCCAAAGAGATCTCGTCCTGTTGTTGTAAACAAAAGACATAGGTCGTACGATAATATCCTCATATTAAGCTTCTAAATATGATATACGTGGTAGATTTTAAACCAGTAAAGTCCTAATTCCGCGAGTCCGTATATTGGTTTCTGAATATGCATAATTATTCCCTTTAGAAACAGATATACGGACTTGCGGAATCAGGACTTTACTAGTTTAAAATATACCACGCACATCATATTCAGAAGCTTAATATGAAGACATCATCGTACCATCGTACAAGGATATCGCGGAAGCCCTACGACTCAAGATAGTAGAGACAGTCAGGAGACACATCAATCTCCACGTCTGGAATAACGAGATTAACATCCTAGTGGGACCAGATGCGAAGACAATATCAACGTACTTCGTACGAACGTACTTAGTGTTGGTAGGTCTTGGACCTAGGTCGTAATATCGTTATAAGGAAGATATACAGGTATAGAATAGTATCTCTATATTATCTTATATATTCTATCTACTTATTATACGAATACTCTAGAAGTTAGAGACTTTAGATCCCTACTCTACTAAGCTATCCGTAGGAATCTATACTAGAAGTCTTTTCTTTATAGCTAAAGTCTATATTAATATAGTATTTAGCTAGTTTATATAAGAGAATCTTCCTACTCCTTTTCTCGTTACGCGATACTCTAGTAATAATAGTAATAGACTATAATCTAGTTATAGTCTATATA